>CM038146.1:198248482-198642637 GCA_021437245.1 Aegilops speltoides | reverse complement strand
TTTAAATAACCTAAAATTACCAAATTAAATATAATGATAAAACACACTAATATTAAATAGCAAGAAAAAGAATCACTCAAAATCTATTTTTAAAGTAAAGTTATTCACAAACTAGTGATTCACACAAATTTCAAAGAATTCAAATTTAAACTATTCAAATTTGAAAACTAATGGCACTAACAGAAAGTTTATAATTTTTGTGGCCTAAAGCAAAAAGAATCACACAAAAACTCTAAGTATTTAGCTGTAAGTAGAAACAAAAGAAAATAAATAAAGCAAAAAAACAAAACAAAATACTGGAAAAAAGTAAAAAAATGTCGCCTACTGGGCCACCACGGCCTGCATATGACTAGAAACCCAACCCACTAGTTGGGCCAGGATGCAGGCCCGCAGCAGGCACAGTAGGCCCATTGGCAGAGAGAGTGTGTTTAGGCTCGTAGGCCTGCATAAGTGAGGGGCTCGAAAGGGTTGGCGCGGCCGTGCTTATAAACCACTCTCGATGCCTCTCAGCTAGCGATGTGGGACTAAACATCCATCTGCCCGACACCGTGCCAGCCAGAGCCCTTTCGTCCCAGTTGGTGGCACCAACTAGGACCAATGCCACCCTTTCGTCCCAGTGGTGGCACCAACCGGGACCAATGCCCACCTTTCGTCCCGGTTTGAGCCACCAACCGGGACCAATGGGTTGTGTTTCCCGCCCTTTTGCCTGGCGAAAACTGACCTTTGATCCCGGTTGGTGTCACGAACCGGGACGAAAGGCAGGCATTGGTCCCGTTTGGTGCCACCAACCGGGACCAATGCTTTGTGTATATAAGAAACACTTAGGAATTTTTCAGTTTTCATCTACCAGTTACCCCTGACGACACCGAGCATATCGACGCCGCCAGGCAGCCCAAGCTCACCGTCGACGCCCTCGCCCTTCTCTGCCTTGACGTACCGCCCCATGCCATCGACGCCCTCGCCCTGCCCTACCCTGAGCTCGCCGTCAATGCACCGCCCCGCGCCCCTGCCCTGACCCGACGGTCCGTGCAGCCCTGCGCCCCTGCCCTGCCCCGACGATCCGCACCGCCCCGCGCTCCTCCCCATTCGGTCCGGTCGGCCAACTTTCCTCCCTGTCCTCCTCCCATGTTTTTTCATGATTTTGTTGATAGATGATGTTGTTGTTATTGATAAATGATTGTTAGATGATGATGTTGATGATAGATGATGATGTTGATGATAGATGATGTATGCTTTTTTTGTTCATATGATGATTTTTTTTGTTCATAGCATTTTTTGGTCCATGTATATATGTATGTGTATGTATGGATGGATGGATGTATATATATATAGAAAATGATCATATGATGTTTTTTTTGTTCGTAGAATATATTTTTTGTTCATAAAAATTAGTTAAAATTTACCAAGTTACTAAGTTAATAAGTTAAAATGTTCATATATTCAAAATGAGTTAATTAAAAGACTCACTCTAAGTTAAAATTTACCCCCTCCCTGATAACTTCGACATGAGGGGGGACGTCAGACATGCATGAGAGAGAGGCGGTCCGCTCGCCCGACCAACTATCAAGGCTACCCAAACCCTAGAAGAAAGAGCGTAGTTGTCGATCTACCCCCTCCCCGATAACTTCGGCATGAGGGGGGACATCGAACATGCATGAGAGAGAGGTGGTCTGCTCACCCGACCAGCTATCGAGGCCACCCAAACCCTAGAAGAATGAGTGTCGTTGTCGATCTACCCCCTCCCCATAACTTCGACATGAGGGGGGCGTTGGACATGCATGAGAGAAAGGTGGTCCGCTCGCCGGACCAACTATCGAGGCCACCCAAACCCTAGAAGAAAGTGTGTCATTGTCGATCTACTCCCTCCCCGATAACTTCGACATGAGGGGGGCGTCATACATGCATGAGAGAGAGGCGGTCCGCTCACCCGACCAACTATCGAGGCCACCCAAACACTAGAAGAAAAACCGTCTTTGCCAATCTACCCCCTCCCCGATAACTTCGACATGAGGGGGGACATCAGACATGCATGAGAGAGGTGGACTGCAACTAATCCATTGCTCATATATGAATATGATTCCTTGTTTTGATTGATACGACTCCAACATATCTATAATTTTTGATTGTTCCATGCCGTTATATTATCATTCTTGGGTGTTTTACAATCATTTTATAGTCATTTATATCATTTTTTGGTACTAACCTACTAACATAGTGCCCAGTGCCAGTTGTTGTTTTCTGCATGCTTTTTACATCACTGGAAATCAATATCAAATGGAGTCCAAACGCAGCGAAACTCCTGGAGGATTTTTTTGGGCCAGAAGACATCCAGTGGGCCAAGAAAGCATGTGGGGGTGGCTCGAGGGGAGCAGCACCCACCAGGGCGCGCCAGGAGGCCCAGGCTTGCCCTCGGGGGTTGTGCCCACCTAGGGTGCCCCCTGAACCACCTCTTTGCTCTATAAATACCCCAATATTCCAAAAGCCCTAGGAGAGTCGACGAAAATCAATTCTAGCCGCCGCAGAGTCCAGAACCACCAGAACCAATCTAGACACCATCACGGAGGGGTTCACCACTTCCATTGGTGCCTCTCCGATGATGCATGAGTAGTTCTTTCTAGACCTATGGGTCCATAGTTAGTAGCTAGATGGCTTCCTCTCTCTCTCTCTTGATTATCAATACAATGGTCTCTTGGAGATACATACGATGTAAGCCTTTTTATGGTGTGTTTGTTGGGATCCGATCAACTTTGAGTTTATGATCAGATCTATGTTTTTATCCACGAAATTTAGTTGAGTCTTCTTTGATCTCTTATATACATGATTTCTTATAGCCTTGTATTTCTTCTCCAATATTTGGGTTTTGTTTAGCCAACTTATTTATCTTGCAATGGGAAGAGGTGCTTTGTAGTGGGTTCGATCTTGCGGTGCTTGATCCCAGTGACAGAAGGGGAACCGACACGTATGTATCGTTGCTACTAAGGATAACAAGATGGGATCTATATCTTTATAATAGATAAACGGATCTTGTCTACATCATGTCATCATTCTTATTGCATTACTCCGTTTTTCCATGAACTTAATACACTAGATGCATGTTGGATAGCGGTCGATGTGTGGAGTAATAGTAGTAGATGCAGGCAGGAGTCTGTCTACTAATCTTGGACATGATGCCTACATAATGATCATTGCCCGGATATCGTCATGATTATTTTAAGTTCTATCAATTGCCCAATAGTAATTGTTTTCCCACGTTTGCTATTTTTCTCGAGAGAAGCCACTAGTGAAACCTACGGCCCCCGGGTCTCTCTTTTCATCATATTTGCCTTTGCGATCTATTTTCCTTTGCATTTATTTTAGATCTATTAAACCAAAAATACAAAAATACCTTGCTGCAATTTATTTGTTCCGCGATCTATTTATCCTATCTACCACTTTTACCTCACGATATTTGCCTATCTTGAGGCGCCGTACCCGAAAGGGATTGACAACCCATTTAACACGTCGGGTTGCGAGTATTTGTTATTTGTGTGCAGGTGTTGTTTACGTGGTGTGAGGAGGTTCTCCTACTGGTTCAATAACCTTGGTCTCATCACTGAGGGAAATACCTACCAGCGCTATACTGCATCATCCCTTCCTCTTTGGGGAAATACTGACATAGTTCTAGCAAACATCAAAAGGAATTTCTGGCGCCGTTGCCGGGGAGGATCTTCAACATCAACCAGGTTCCTAATCACAAATCTCATCTCCTTGCAGTTTATATTATTTGTCATTTGCCTCTCGTTTTCCTCTCCCACACTTCACAAAAATTTGCCGTTTTATTCGCCCTCTTTTTCGTTCGTCGTTTTCTTTTCGGCAGATCTATTCGTGTTCTTGTTTCACTATGGCTAGTCTGAATGCTCCTCCTTTGTTACCAGACTTTGAAGTTCTATACTTCAAACAAAAACAAGGAGAAAATTTGAAAGATGATTGGTATAGGCTTATGGAGTCTTACTGTGCCTGCAACCTAAAAGTAGATGCAAAAATTTTGCTTAGAAATTTTATGTAGGATTGGCTTTGCATCATATACAACTCTTGGATTTTGCCGCGAAAGGGAATTTTATAGAGCTTGATGTGAATGATGCCTATGAAATTTTAGAAGGAATTTTAGGTGTTTGACCAAAAAAGAAAGGGTTTTCTTTCACCCCAGAGGGAGTCCAAATCTTGGACAAACTAGGTGATTTGCATAAACATATGGTTCAGTTACAAAAATATAATAAACCTCTCAAGCATCTCAATGGTAGTATCAATCGTATGAACACTTTGATTTCTCTTTGCAATAAATGGTTCGATGTTTTAGATCTCGAGATAGTTTCTTTTTCGGAAAATTTAGAGAAGTGCAAAGAGCCTCTCGGGTTTTAAAATACCCTTACTAAAGTGGCAAACATAACGGAAGGCAACACTTAGATCCTACGTGTTATGCCTAGCTAGGGGCGTAAAACGATAGCGCTTGTTGGGAGGCAACCCAACGAATAAAATTTATTTTTGATTTTTGCTTTCTGTTCTTGTGTGTTAGCACAATTATCATACTGTTATGATTGTGTTTTTTGTGTTTCAATTAGTGTTTGTGCCAAGCAAGGCCTTTGGGAAGATTTGGGTGAAAGTTTATTTGATTTTGCTGAAATACAGAAACTTTTGCACTCACGAGATTATTTGTAATTTTTAACAGAAGAGTGCTTTTGAGTTGATTCTTTTTGCATAATATTAATAGAAAAAATTACTCACGACCACCAATTTATTTCAGAAATTTTGGAGTTACATAAGTATTCTAAATATTCAGATTGCTACAGACTGTTCTGTTTTTGACATATTCTGTTTTCTTTGCGTTGTGTGCTTGTTTTGATGATTATATGGTTTTCTTTGATGAGTTTTTGCCATAGAAAAGTTGGAATGCAGTAGATATAATTCAAAAACAAAATATGAATAGGTTTGCTATAGTACTTATAGTAGTGGTTTGTTTTCTTATACTAATGGATCTCACGAAGGTTTTGTTTGAGTTTTGTGTGCTTGAAGTTTTCAAGTTTTGGGTGATCTTACGATGGATGAAGGAATAAGGATTAGCAAAAGGCTAAGCTTGGGGATGCCCGAGGCACCCCAAGATAATATTCAAATAAGTAGCAAGCAACTAAGCTTGGGGATGCCCCCGAGTGGCATCACCGCTTTCTTCTAAGAACCATCGGTATTTTACTTGAAACTATATTTTTATTCGGCACATAATATGAGTTTTGCTTGGAGTGTCTTGTATGATATGAGTCTTTTCTTGTTTTGCTTTGTCTTTAAGTGTTTAATCCTTGCTGGACACACCCTTTTGAGAGATCCAAAAATTATGCTATGTTGGCTCCTATGCTTCACTTGAATTTTTAAAGCAATGGATTTGCTCTAGTGTTTCACTTATATCTTATTGAGCACGGTGTGCTTTGTTATTTTTGAAGAAATGCTCTCATGCTTCACTTAGATTTGTTTGGGAGTTAGTAAAATTTTAAGAAATTCTTTCTTGCTTCACTTAGATTATTTTGAGAGAAAGAAAAAATTATTCTCATGACCTTCACTTATATTTGTTTGAGCTTATCAAAAGCAACATATGAAAATAGTCCCAAAGTGATAGATATCCAAGGAGGATATAATCGAAACTTTCATGAAGATCATTGGACAAAATAAACTTGATTCATAGTAATGGTTTTGAGATATGACGATATGATATGTGAGTTATGTTGATGAGTAATTGTGCTTTAGTAAGAATATTGGTGTTAAGGTTTGTGATTCCCTATGCAAGCATGAAACTCAATAGTTATGCAATGAAATTTATATCCTACTTATGGTGAATTATTCGGTGTTACCTATGCTTAATGATTGGGTACGAGATTTTTTGCTTTTTGGTTGGTCGCTTCTCAATCTTTTTCCTAGCCTTCATTTTGCACTAAGTATGATCACTACTTGTGCATCCAAAACCCTTTAAACCAGTTTTGCCATATGAGTCCACTATACCTACCTATATGTGGTATTTCCATGCCGTTCTAAGCAAATTTGCATGTGCCATCTCTAATTTTCAAAATAGATTTCCCTTTTGTGTGCTCTACCGCTCGCGAGGCAGTGAAGGGTGGCCAATATTTTCCATGCTAGATGTGTTATTCTCACGATGAGTGCTTATTCACTTGTCATTGCACGAGAGTACGGCAAAGGTATTAGGGATGCCCAGTCCCGAAAGGAAAATGAATTTGCTTTATGTTGTCAAATAATAAATTCCTGGGAAAGTATTGGTATGGAGGGCAACCCTGGATTCGGCTAGCCATGGAAAGTGAAAGTAATGGTGGAAAAAGGAATAAACTTTATTTTCTATTTGAGAACCGTCTATGATGTATCTAGCATATGGAAAGTGTTGGGATGCTCCAAGTCGTTTTCGTTGGTGGGAAAATTATGCCTCCCAAAAATATTTTTATCTCTCAATTTAAGCTTTGAGCTCTGGCACCTCTACAAATCCCTACTTCCCTCTGCGAAGGGCCTTTCTTTTACTTGTGCAATTTTTATTTTGAAGTTGAGTCTCCATCTTCTCTTATAAAGCACCAACTAAGGGGCACTATGATCGTATTTGACCATTGGGTGTAGCCAATATTCGAGTGTGTTTCATGAATGGATCAATGATTGAGCATGATGGGCTAGGGATAACTTGCTTTAGTGTTGATATTTTAAAAGACATGGTTGCTTGTTGGTATGCTTGAGTACTAAAGTCTTCATGTCAAAACTAGGCTATTGCTTTGAATCATATGAAAGTCCATATGTCCACGTTATAAAGAAAAGAAATGTGATGAACATGTTAGGCAACATTCCACATCAAAAATTCTGTTTTTATCATTTACCTACTCGAGGACGAGCAGGAATTAAGCTTGGGGATGCTGATACGTATCCAACGTATCTATAATTTTTGATTATTCCATGTAGTTATATTATCATTCTTGGATGTTTTACAATCATTTTATAGTCATTTTACATCATTTTCGGTACTAAACTATTGACATAGTGCCCAGTGCCAGTTGATGTTTTCTGCATGCGTTTTACATCGCAGGAAATCAATATCAAACGGAGTCCAAACGCAGCTAAACTCCTGGAGGATTTTTTGGGCCAGAAGGCATCCCGTGGGCCAAGAAAGCACCTGGGGGTGGCTCGAGGGGAGAAGCACCCACCAGGGCGCGCCAGGAGGCCCAGGCGTGCCCTGGTGGGTTGTGCCCACCTCGGGTGCCCCCTGAACCACCTCTTTTCTCTATAAATAGCCCAATATTCCAGAAACCCTAGGAGAGTCGATGAAAATCAATTCCAGCCGCCGCAGAGTCCAAAACCACCAGATCCAATCAAGACACCATCACGGAGGGGTTCACCACTTCCATTGGTGCCTCTCGGATGATGCGTGGGTAGTTCTTTGTAGACCTACGGGTCCGTAGTTAGTAGCTAGATGGCTTCCTCTCTCTTTCTTGGTTATTGATACAATGGTCTCTTGGAGATCCTTATGATGTAAGCCATTTTGCGGTGTGTTTGTTGGGATCTGATGAACTTTGAGTTTATGGTCAGATCTATGTTTTTATCCATGAAATTTATTTGAGTATTCTTTGATCTCTTATATGCATGATTGCTTATAGCCTCGTATTTCTTCTCTGGTATTTGGGTTTTGTTTGGCCAACTTGATATATTTATCTTGCAATGGGAAGAGGTGCTTTGTAGTGGGTTCGATCTTACGGTGCTTGATCCCAGTGACAGAAAGGAAACCGACACGTATGTATCGTTGCTACTAAGGATAACAAGATGGAATCTATATCTTCATAATAGATAAACAGATCTTGTCTACATCATGTCATCGTTCTTATTGCATTACTCTGTTTTTTCATGAACTTAATACACTAGATGCATGCTGGATAGCGGTCGATGTGTGGAGTAATAGTAGTAGATGCAGGCAGGAGTCGGTCTACTAATCTTGGACGTGAGGGCCTATATAATGATCATTGCCTGGATATCGTCATGATTGTTTGAAGTTCTATCAATTGCCCAACAGTAATTGTTTTTCCACTGTTTGCTATTTTTCTTGAGAGAAGCCACTAGTGAAACCTATGGCCCCTGGGTCTCTCTTTTCATCATATTTGCCTTTGAGATCTATTTTCCTTTGCATTTATTCCCAGATCTATTAAGCCAAAAATACAAAAATACCATGCTGCAATTTATTTGTTCCGCGATCTATTTATCCTATCTACCACTTCTACCTCGCGTTATTTGCCTATCTTGAGGCATCGTACCCGAAAGGGATTGACAACCCTTTAACACGTCGGGTTGCGTGTATTTGTTATTTGTGTGCAGGTGCTATTTACTTGGTGTGAGGAGGTTCTCCTACTGGTTCAATAACCTTGGTCTCATCACCGAGGGAAATACCTACCGTCGATACACTGCATCATCCCTTCCTCTTTGGGGAAATACCGACGTAGTTCAAGCAGACATCGGTGATTAGCTAGGTCTATGTTTGCCACTAATCCATCTCTCATGCTTGTATATTGCCATGGTGTAATATTTGCAGAAACTATGGAAAAAGACTTAGAACAAGAATAGTTGTTGGGGAATATAATCCTCACCAGAGGTGATCCCTTATTGTTTCTCAACGACATCAATGGTCAGGAAGGAGAGGATGACGGCTCCAGTGATCCAACAATGGAGGAGGAAGGAGATCATCATGATGGCTCCGGTGATCGAATGGCGGAGGAAGGAGATCATGATGACGGCTTCGGTGACCGAACGGAGGAGGGAGCTGTTGCAAAGTCTAACAAGGTATATATATATATATTAATTAAGCTTGTGCTGACTTGATGCATTAATCATTTTGGTATGTACATATATTAATGCTTCTTTCTTCTTTTAGCCCTCCGGATCTTGCCAAACTTTCATATGGAGACGAGGCCTGAAGAAAAGGTTGCGCCAGGATGAAAGGTTCACGATCACAGAAGTCGCGAAAGATGGCCAATCAATTGCTCCCAAGCGGACCAAGGACGCATTTGTACATCAGTGTGGAGTTGTTGTTAGGGACAGCGTCCCGATCAGCATCCAGCAATGGAATAAGAGTAAGGATGACCCTGAAGTTTCTTATGTCCAGGATAGACAGTAATATGATCTTTGGACCTCGCTCATGACAAATTTCAGCCTACCGCCAGAGGAGGAGCCGAATAACCCAGTTATAGAGCCAAAGGTCAAGGCGTTTGCTCTTAAGAAGATGGCAAAACTATTCAGGAACTGGAAGAAAGAGTTGAACACAAAGTTTGTCGACAAAGAGAAGACTCCAGAATTCATCAGTTGATATGAGAACATAAGAGATCACTGGCCTGCATTTGTGGCCTACAAGAAATCGTAGAAGGGTAAGAAAAGGTCACTAACAAACAAGCAAAATGTTGCAAAGAAGAAGTATCACCATCACACGGGGTTAGGTGGCTACTACAAAGACCGGTCGTTGTGGGACAAAGCTGAGCAAGACCTGCTTGCTAAAGGGGTCCAACCAGCGACATTGCACAGGCCAGATCGTTCAAGGACTTGGTTCTTCGGGGTTGGGGGAACTTCGGACCCAGAAACAGGGGAGTGTGTTTGGACGGATGAGCAACTTGCAATACCCATCCGGAAGCTTCAGAAAGCAATCAAGGTAGCGCAGGAAGGGACGTTCATTCCCGATAGAGAGAAGGATGAGCTGACAGAGACCCTCGGGAATCCTGAGCACCCTGGACGAACATGAGGCACACCAGGCTCCGTTCTGTGGGTGCATGGGTTTCCCGACAGCGGTGGTTATAGAAGCCAAGAGAGAAAGTGGAAAGAGGAAGCAACTGAAATGCAGAGGCTCAGTGCAAGATTAGCAAAACTTGAGGAACTTGAGAGTCGGCGAGCTACCAGCCAACCATCTTAGCGGCCCGAAGATCCTTGCTTCAATGCTGCCCCAGAAGCTACCCCACCATCTCAACAGAGAAGTAGCATGGCTTCCACGGAGCTTGTTCAGCCTGATTTCACGGCTCCTTGCTACCCCTTGGATAGTATAACGCAGGCTAAACATTGCGGGCTAATGACAAAATGCCAGAACCTAACCTTGAAGGTGGCAGTCGGCTCTGTTGTACCTCCTCAAGCTGAGGGAACTTTTCATTGCCGTCTGATTCCGCATGGCTATGCTATTGCGATGGTGGATGAAATAATGGAGGGATTTGAGGAGCTGGAGCTTGACTACCCTACAGGTGAAGGGGAGATTCATCTGGAAAATGCTTTAAAGAGTACCCGTCTATGAACAAAGGAGTACATCAAGCTTCCAAACTGGACGCCTCAGCAGACTTAGCCTCCTCCGGCACGCGAGGGCACTCCGCCTCCTCCTCCTCCACCACCTCCTCGGGCGTGTCAGAGCACTCCGCCTTCTCCTCCGCCTCCTCCGGCGCGTCGGGGCACTACTCCACCTCCTCCTCCACCTCCTCGAGCGCGTCAGGGCAATCCGTCCCCTCCTCCGCCTCCTCCGGGATGTCAGCGGACTCCGCTGCCTCAACAACGGCGGAAGAGAGACACCGCCGTCGCTCCGGCGGCTAGCAGTACAAGAGGCAGGAAGAAATACAAATTTGGTCCAAGCCTCATGCCTCTTCCAAAGTTACCATATATGAGAGGACTGACAAGGAAAACACGGACATCAGTGCTGCCAAAGTGTAGGCGCATTTTGAACAGAGGAAACGTCCACCTCCGAAGGAAATAGTAGATCCGGTGAAAGCGAAGTGCACTCTGGATGCCCTTAGGCGACCACCACCGTCTCTGCCACAAACCAACTATGACCATTGTATTGGAAAGACATATAAGGAAGCGCAGTGGTCGGGAAGTACTACCAGTGATGCAAGATTAGAAGCAAAAAGAAGAAGTGGGAAAAGAATTCCCCAGCTCGGCAAACAGGCGAAGCAATCATGCCCCCCCGCTCAAGGTGTCAGGCGATATTGTCGCTAATCATCCAGGGCTACTGCCTGGTACCAATATTGGTGATTACCTGGGTGATGATGTACAGTTTGAAACGTTATAGGTAGTAGAGATCTTCATATACGAGCACGAGAAGCCTCTCGTCAAACCTGATCGTCCTCCTCTAACAACAATGATGCGAAAATTGCATGAATGGTACTTGGAAAGCTACAGGAAGTATTGGACCGATAGTTTGATGCTGAGAATTAAAGAAGAGCACAACCTCATTGGAGTCAACTTGATGCCTGTTGAATTTGTGGAGTTATTTCAGTTATTCAATCAAGAGGCCCTCGACAAACAACTCATGACTTGCTACTGTCTATAAGTATTACTTCTGTAATTAAGTCTCTAGCCTAGCTCATTCATTGCATGTATGTATAATTATCCTCACTATATTATGCAGATTGAAAATCGTCGAATGCAAAAAAGGACAAGTCTATGACATTGGGTTCATTAGCCCAAATACCGTAAACGAATGGTCGGTAAAAGAGAGAGCCGAACTTACTGAGGAAAACTTGCTAAAATCATTCCTTCTACATCAAAACAAAGGGACAATACTCTTTCCTTACAACTTCAAGTGAGTGTTATTGTCTTGTGCATATTCAGTTTCACTTACTCAAGGTTAAGTAATGTAACTGATGAGTTATGCGTGTGCAGCTTCCACTTTATTCTACTATCCATTAATCTTGACGGGGGAGTAGTAATTGTCTTAGACTCGAGACACAAAGATCCCGGGTGTATGCGAACATGACTGCAATAATCCAGAAGTAAGTTCAATCATTATCGCACCATATTGGCAACTTTCGTTCATTAATTTCCTGATATCAAGTAATCATTTTCTTTGTGAGGCAGGGTTTGGAGAAAGTTCACCGGAATGGTTCTGGGTCTGCAAAAGGAGCTGCGATTTACACACCCCAAAGTAAGTAGTACTAGCTAGTTCCGTGCATCTCTCATTGATTCTAGTTTCATCAATACTATTTATCATGCTTGATTATCAGTTTGACTGAACTCTATTTCTCGTAAAGAGCTTGTGGCAGGAAGGCGGGAATAATTTATGTGGATACTACGTTTGCGAGTTCATATGCCACTCGACCTCTGAGCAGGGCTACTTTGACAAACAATATGAAGTACGTAAGCAATATTCATAATTTTGTTTCATAACCATCAATTGTGTTGAGTTTCATTCATATATATGTATTGACCCCCTTCTTTAAATTAGATGTGGCAGATGTGGGATGAACTCCTACCACATGATCGCATACGAGCAATTCAAGAGGCATTGGCGTGATTCTTTCTTGACCATGTCATACATAAAGACGGAGAATGCCATGTGGAAATTCAAGTTGATTATCGGTACATGATGTCAGGGATAGTATCAGATGTTATATTGTATATATGTAGTAGCATCGCATAGAAATATGAAAAATTGCTATTCAGCCAATCTCGGAGAAAGAGAGGTCACCTCTCTCTGTATATGTTCATGACAATCTTATGTAACTAATGGTTCCTTCATTTGCTTACTAGCGTCAAGTTCTCTCTATATGTAGTAGCTAGCGTCGACCAAGCACGGAGAAAAGAGAGGTCGCTTCTCTCTATATGTAGTAGCTATAGCTAACACAATATGAAACCCCTAACTAAACCATCCAAAACCCCTAACAAACCGCCCCTTTCAAAAAAACAGCGCCTGGGAGCTGTTGACGTGTGGCTGCCTTTTAGTCCCGGTTGGTGTTACCAACCGGGACTAAAGGTCCTCCTGCCTAGACGCCCCACAGCGGTCACGTGGACCTCCTTTGGTCCTGGTTCGTAAGTGAACCGAGACTAAAGGTTTTGGGCATTAGTCCCGTTTGTTTTGTCCTGGTTCTAGAACCGGGACTAAAGGCCCTCCGGAACCGGGAGTAATGCCCTGTTTTCTACTAATGACATGACCATGCCAAGAGCAAATTATCAAAAAAGATATGGAGGATGAAGACTACTTGGCTTGTGTCAATCTGACCAAGCCAAGAGCAAGGGAGCCAAGAGCAAGGACCATGCCACTTGGAGAAAAGTTCTAGATCTGTGTCAATATGACCAAATCAAGAACCATCATATGGGGAAAAAGCTACTTGACTCGTGTCAATATGACCAAGCCAAGAGCAAAGAATGGGCAACATGGAAAAGAATTCATAATTTGTGTCAATGTGACCAAATCAAGAATCATCATATGGGGAGAAGCTACTTGGCTCATGTCAATATGACCAAACCAAGAGCAGAGATTGAGCAAACATAGGGAAGATCACCAATCAGAGAAGCAAAGAGATTAGGAGAGAACCATGAATCTCACCTTCATGTTGAACTCCTCCAAATCTCCCTCTCATGTATGTGTGTGGGATATGTGTGCAGCGATGAAACGAGCGCAGCGGCTGAACAAGCAATGCATCACCCCCTCTATACGCTAGGTAGGCCTATATTTATAGGAGCCAGAGAGCAGTGCAAGCTCTCGCGCGCCTGCCCACGTCCTCCAGATCATGGGAGTGCTCGTGGGATCGTGGAGCGGCTGGCTCTTTTCTTTATGGGCGACGCTAGACGCCGGCGCGCCGGCCAAACGGTTGGGCCGGTCGAGCCCAGGCCACCCGATACGCGGGATTAAAACTGTCATATCTGACCCCAGCTTCGTCCTCCTTGCAGTCGCCCCCTCCCCCTCCCCTGTGATAAAAATTGCAATGCCCCCGAGCGCCGCCTACGCTCCGCACCCCCGCAGCCCCCGCCATACCCCCCATGAGAAAACAACCGAACTTGAAGCACCACCACGGCGTCCTCGTCGGCGGTCAGCCCCCTCGCCGTCCGTCCTCGTCGCTGGTCACCACCCTCGTCCCTGTCTCCACTCATGCAATAGTTGCACCCTCTGGTTCCATCTCCACGTGGCGATGGCTGTAGTTTGGTGGCGATGTAGCTCCGCCCATGCCGTCGACCGCCATGCCGAATTGAAGCTCTCCTTTCCATGGCCATTGAAGCTTTTTCCAAGGTTGAAGCTTTTCATAGACCGGTCGAAGCTTTTCCACACACCGGTTGAAGCTTTTCCCGCGCCGCTCGAAGATATTTTTTCGCGGTTGAAGCTTTTTATCCACGACTTTGCTGCAAACGGCTCGAGGGAAAGCTACAACCAATGGCCATTTTTGCTACAACTAGGAAGACGACGAAGTGTGGCCGACGACGACGGGTTACGAATTTTGTTGCAACCGGCAGTGGGGAAAGCTACCACCGGTGACCAAATTTGCTGCAACCGGTGTCCGGTGGCACAACCGGCGTGTGGTGGTGCGACGAGCAGCGACATGGGTGACCACGGGGACTAGAATTTGCTACCACTCATGCACTTTTTGCTACCATCATGGTGACCGCGTGCTACGAGGATGCAGCGATAGGGAGTTGCGACCTCGAGGCGAACGTTGGAACCGGTGTAATCCATCACACAGATGTTGCAACCGTCGCGGGGAAAAGCTTCAACCTTAGTGAAAAAAGTTTCAACCGTCAGGAACATGAGGTTGCTTCCAGTAGGAGACGAACAGGAGCTGCAAAAATGGGGGCGAGGAGCGGCCATGGCGGAAGGGGTCGCGATCGCGGCCGGAGGCTTGCATGCTGGTGGTGCAGGCGGGAGCTGGTGCCTGGTGGTGCGGGTGCCCCTGGTGTCCGCATCGTGAGGAAGGAGATGAGAGAAAAGGGCGAATGGAAAAGAGTGGTCCCGTCGCTTTTTTAAGGGGTGGTTCTGTGCATTCGCACGATCCAGCGATCGCAAGGCTCGTGTGAGTCTGGTGCAATGCTTCGGCCGGCGCGCAGGTTGCAAACGATTCCCTTTCTTTAGTTAATCCTCTTTGATCATGCTTTGAACCGGTCGTGATGCAGGAGGATGGTTTGGTTCGCTGGCAAAGCAGTAACGGAAGATGTGGTCGGGATGCTGTTGTGATCGGGCCCATCTGTAAGCCGGTAATGAAATATTGACGTGGCAGACCTGCTGAGGTGGATAGGCTACATGTCAAGAGAAATAGGTTAGTGGGGATGAATGATTTAGATTTTATAGATTTGTTAGGTATGGCGCTTGTGCTTTCTGCTGCCCTTCTACATTTTTTTAACTCGATCAATGGTAAAACTAGAGATTCACCCTATATGGTGCTTGGTAGGTTCCATCGAGGACAACGACCATGTGCAGACCCACGTACCCATCGTCCTCTTCTTCATCGACGACTTGCCCAGCGAGAGGACCAGGTATTGATTTACTTATGTGATTGCCCCTATTATTCCTCTAACACCCCCCACACCACCATGTCTGAATCAAGCAGGTATCCCGCTGCAATTACAACTCTGCTGCAAGATTTGCTGACGAGTCTTGGTGCGGTGGCCTTCTGCTGGGATTGCAAAGCCACATAATTTGCCTGGTTTACCTAACTGAGTGACCCTTCCATGTGTCTGTTGGGGAACGCAATAATTTCAAAAAAATTCCTACGATCACGCAAGATCTATCTAGGTGATGCATAGCAACAAGAGGGGAGAGTGTGTCCACATACCCTCATAGATCGAAAGCGGAAGTGTTAAGTAACGCGGTTACTGTAGTTGAACGTCTTTGCGATCCAACCGATCAAGTACCGAACGCACGACACCTCCGTGATCTGCACACGTTCAGCTCGGTGACGTCCCTCGAACTCTAGATCCAGCTGAGGCCGAGGGAGAGTTCCGTCAGCACGACGGCGTGGTGATGGTGATGATTAAGTTACCGACGCAGGGCTTCGCCTAAGCACTACGACGATATGACTGAGGTGTATAACTGTGGAGGGGGGCACTGCACACGGCTAAAAGATCAACTTGTGTGTCTATGGGATGCCCCCCTCCCACGTATATAAAGGAGGAGAGGGGAGGCCGGTCGGCCCTCCTTGGCACGCCCCCAAGAGGGGAATCCTACTAGGACTCCAAGTCCTAGTAGGTTTCCACCAAAAGCGAGAGAGGGGGGAAGGAAGGAGAGGGAGAGGGAGAAGGAAAGGCCCCCCCTTCCTAGTCCAATTTGGACTCAAGGGGGAGAGGGCGCGCGGCCTGCCCTGGCCGCCCCTCTCTCTCCACTAAAGGCCCATCGAGGCCCATTAGTTCCCCTGAGGGTTCCGATAACCCTCCGGCACTCCGGTTTTATCCGAAACTTCTCTAGAACACTTCCTGTGTCTGAACATAGTCGTCCAATATATCAATCTTTATGTCTCGACCATTTTGAGACTCCTCGTCATGTCCGTGATCTCATCCGGGACTCCGAACAACATTCGGTACATAAAACACATAAACTCATAATACCAATCATAATCGAACGTTAAGTGTGCGGACCCTACGGGTTCGAGAACTATGCAGACATGACCGAGACACGTCTCCGGTCAATAACCAATAGCGGAACCTAGATGCTCATATTGCTTCCTACATATTCTACGAAGATCTTTATCGGTCAAACCGCATAACAACATACGTAGTTCCCTTTGTCATCGGCATGTTACTTTTCCGAGATTCGATCGTCGGTATCATCATACCTAATTCAATCTCGTTACTGGCAAGTCTCTTTACTCATTCCGTAATACTTCATCCCGCAACTAACTCATTAGTCACAATGCTTGCAAGGCTTATAGTGATGAGTATTACCGAGAGGGCCCAGAGATACCTCTCCGAAACACGGAGTGACAAGTCCTAATCTTGATCTATGCCAACCCAACAAACACCTTCAGAGACACCTGTAGAGCACCTTTATAATCACCCATTTACTTTGTGACGTTTGGTAGCACACAAAGTGTTCCTCCGTTATTTGGGGGTTGCATAATCTCATAGTCTGAGGAACTTGTATAAGTCATGAAGAAAGCAGTAGCAATGAAACCGTCACGATCATAATGCTAAGCTAACGGATGGGTCATGTCCATCACATCATCCTCCTAATGATGTGATCCCGTTCATCAAATGACAACACATATCTATGGTTAGGAAACATAACCATCTTTCATTAACGAGCTAGTCAAGTAGAGGCATACTAGGGACAATATGTTTTGTCTATGTATTCACACATGTAATAAGTTTCCGGTTAATACAATTCTAGCATGAATAATAAACATTTATCATGAAATAAGGAAATAAGTAATAACTTTCTTATTGCCTCTAGGGAATATTTCCTTCAGTGTCTCTATCTCAGCTTGTTGAGCTTTAGCAAATATTTTTACTATATAAACTGATTTACCCCGGCTAGAATATTTGATGTATGTTACAGTCTTTCTTTTCTTGTAGCAGTCTGCACCTCTTCAAGGGTGAAAGCACAAGTGCTTCCTGGGTGATTTTAGTAATTAATGTCAACATATCTCTTGTTGGACTAATAGTATTATCTAGTGTATTTCAGATGAGTCCAACAATGACGTGGAAAGGACAAGAGGATGTGGAACACCTACAAGATGCTAAGGACAAAGATTGGCAAAAGCTCAAGACTCTTCATCTTTATTTTAGTGATCCAATATCACATTGATTCCATAGGAAAGCCAATACTATTAAAAGGGGATGAGCTGTTGCTTAATGGCTTGCTTGCCCAAATGCTTAGTGATATTGCTCCAAATACCCAACCACTTTCTCCATCCATATATGTCAAAAACCTAACTCCAACTCGGCCCCACCGATTTATCCTATCCGAAGCCACTGAGTTCATATGACATAGTGTTAACCGGTTTTGGCCGAAGAAAATATAGTGCGATTAAAAGAAATAAATTACTTTAAATGGTGAAAAGGATAAAATACACCATTGAGTGGAAACGACCATGGTGAATTTCCATTGCTTAATATAAAATAGCAGGCACACAAAATAAATTAATAAAAAGAGTCGATATCTGGAAATTTTGCAAAGTGAATAAAAATCTCCATGAAATATTTGTCCCAATTAAAATCACACATAACCTTCATCCATGCACGCCGCCACCTACGGCGGGTGTCAAATACCTACATAAAATCATAATGTTTCCGAAATATCGACTGTAGGGTAAATGCGAGGCATGTTCCATCGATTATGTGAAATATCAACCCCATGGATAAAATAGGACATGCATCGATATATATATATATATATATATATATATATATATATATATATATATATATATATATATATAAGGAAATAAGAAGAAAACGCCAGGCTATCATATAATTGTCCATGAAGGAATATTTGCATATGTCTCTTTTTCTTAGCACGACAAAGAAATTGGAATGAATTTTCCCGCAAAAAAAAATTGGAATGAATTAACCAAGAGAAAAACCCACTTCAATTAGTCAGGCCCAGCTCATTTATACAAGATGTCTACATACATGATGCATGCGTAGTGCATGAGACTGATTTACAAGGTTGCCTGGATGGCCTAATCCATCCTCTAATTAATCACCACAAGCAAACTCATGGGCTAGAGTCCAAGCCAGGAGTTCCTATAGGGCGCATAAGGCGCCGGGAACGCAGCGAGCGCGCACCTCCCGCTCCCCCTTGGCGCCCATATGGGCCGGCCCATGTTGGGCAGGGACACTACCTGTTTTTTTTCTACTTTTTCTTTTTCTTAGTAATTCGGGATATCAAAAAGTTTTAAAATTTCAGAAAATTTACTAATTTTAAATAAAACAGTCATGATTTCAAAAAATGTTCAAAAAATTGCAAGAAAATGTTCATAAATTCAAAAATGTACATGATTTCAAATAATGTTCACGAATTCTAAAAAATGTTCACAAATTTGTAAAAAAATGTTCATGATTTCAAAAACTGATTCTTGAATTAAAGAAATGTTCATGATTCAAAAATGTTCGTGATTTCAAAAAAAATCTCGAATTCAGAATCATTTTCATGATTTAAAGAATGTTCAACATTTCGAAAATTTGTTTAGGATTTCGAAATAATGTTAGTTTATTTTGAAAAATGTTCAGAATTTCGAAAAAATGTTCATGAATGCTCACAATTTCAGAAAAAGGTTCACGATTTAGTCAAAAATGTTAACGATTTTTAAAAAGTATTTGTGAGTTTTGAAAATCTCCATGATTTCGAAAATGTTCACGGTTTCAAATCTTGAAATTTGATGAACATTTTTTCAGTCCGATGAACAAAAAAGGAATTTTAAGAATATTTTTTGAATCATTGAGCATTGTTACACATTGATGAACATTTTCTGAATTCTATACAAAAAAATATTCACGAATTTGGAAAGAAAAGAAAAAATAAAAAAATTGAATTTGATGAACCAATTTTGAAATCGACGAACAAATTTTGAATGTGGTGAACAATTTTTGAAATGGATGATGAACAAATTTTGAAAATCGCTGAACAAATTATGAATTTGGTGAACAATTTTTGAAATCAATGAACAAATTTTGAATTTGATGAACATTTTTTAATTCAATGAACAACATTTTAAATCAATGAACAAAATTCGAATTTGATAAACATTTTTTGAATTGGATGAACATTTTTGAACCCGATGAAGAAAAAAAGAATTTTATGAATCATTGAGCGTTTTTACACATTGAAGAACATATTTTTATTTTGCTACAAAAAATGTTCACGGATTTGGAAAGAAAAGGAAAAAATAAAAATAAAAAGGGAAACAGAAAAGAAAAAAGAAAAAGAAAAGAAAAGAACTCAAGAAAAAACGAAAAATAAAGATAAACGGTATACGGGCCGGCCCATACGAACGCCCAGCACGCCAGGGGGTGCGCGCCAGTTCGCTCGCGGCGCCCTATGAGCCATATAGGAACCCTGGTCCAAGCCCACACGTTGATAAAAAATGCATGGGCTAATTAGAGGCAAGTGCAGCCCAGGCTGGCCTGTTTGGATTGCATCCATCCCATGCAATTCCTATTTGGCGGTACAGGCGTCGGTTTGTTCTGTTTTTCGCTAACCGGCGTGTGCAGCAGGAACTCCCACGTCTTAGTTGGGCCGGCCCATATTAGATTTTTTTTCCTGTTTACTAAACTGCAATAAAAGCGAGCGAGCTAGGAATCAAACCAGCGACGCGGGGTTTCAGTAATCGATTCATAACCAACTCGACCACTTCACCAAGTGTGATTACAAACATATTCCCATCCATTTATTTATTACTCTTTCCCCTTTTCCTTTTATTTTCTTATTTCCCTATCCTTTTCTACTTTCTTTTTTCCAAATTCGTAATTTTTTTCAAATAGATGAACTTCTTCTCTCAATCCATGAACTAAATTTTTCGAAACTCGTGAACTTTTTCCCAATTGATGACCTTTTTTCAAAATAGATGAACTTATTTTTCAAATTTGATGAACTTTTTACAATTTTCTGAACTTTTACTTAAAATTGATGAACTTTTTTTCCAAATTGGTGAACTTTTTCTCAAATTGATGAACTTTTTCCATATTCGACGAACTTTTTTCCAAATCGATGAACTTTTTTCAAAATCGATGAATTTTTTCAAATTCGATGAACATTTTTTGAAATCGATGAACATTTTTCAATTTGATAAACTTTTTTTTTAAATCGATGAACTTCTTTTTGAATTCATGAACTGTTTTTTGAATACATGAACTTTTTCGATTTTGTGAACTAATTTTTGAATACGCGAACTTTTTTTGCATGCTCAAGAACACCATCCGTAATATTTGAACATATTCTCAAATAATTAAAAAATATAAATGCTACAGTGTATTGTGCAACAAATAGCGCGTCTATTTTTCTGTTTATTTAAACTTTCGCGGTGTGAATATTCACAAGCATTTAGCTGGTGTAATGGTTAGCCTCACCGTGTGGAAGCGGGAGGGCTCGAGGTCGAATCCTGGTCGGGAGGTATTTTTGGCTGTCATTTTTTCATGTTGTTTTGTTGCGTGATCATGGTCCGGCACGTCCAACCGCTGCTGCGGGCGCCAGATCCCTTGGGCGGCGCTGAAGGCGCCCTGTAGGAGGACCCTCCATCCCGTGCCATGCCAATATATTTTACCAACCTATGGGAACCAAAATTTTGGCAAGCCCACGACGCCCCAGCCTTCTCTCTGTACTATATGCACCCAGTTGCTGGCGAAACGCGGGCGACTGAATTGGTCGCCAATTTTTTGGCTTGCCAACGACGCCCATGATTTGGCAGAGTAGTCCTGGGCAGAAACCAAATGTCAGCGCCAGTAACCTTCTGCTGACAAGCATCAAGGATGGAGAGGCTGGGCCATCGACTAACTGAAGTGGCGGGGGACTGTTGGGCCGACATACCTGTCGTGAGGCCCATGTAATAGGGAGGGGTATAATACCCAGTTTGGCTAGCAGTAGAAGGAGCAAATGTAATCAGATCTCGATCCCCTCCTCCCTCAACTTCTTCCTTCCTCTCCAATTTGTATCTCTCCTCTCCAATTCCTCTCAACTACTTTGTACCCATGAATTCGTATAGTTGATTGTGAGCAGAGAGTTCTGTCCATCACATTTAGTATCAGATTTGGGTCGATCGGCGGCGGGATCGGGCTCGGTGGCGGTCGGGTTGGGTTCTCTCGTAAAATCCCCGTCCGTTGGTTGGGTCGGCGGCGGCGGAGGGTGGCCGCAGTTCTTCGGCGGCACGGGCGGCGTCTTCGGCGGCGGCGATGAACTGTTCGACGGCGGATCGAGGGTAGCTCATGGTTGCACTCAGATCCTCTGGGTGTGTGAAATTCCGGTGGGCTACTCGGTTGGCGCTGCACGGTGGTGTTCGGAGTCGGTTGCAGAGGAAGGGGTTAGCGGCTGCTGTAAAACTCCCTGGTACTCGCCGATTCCTGGTAGGCGATGAAGCTGGCAACTACGGCGCCCCCAAAGCCGAATCAGCAGACATGTCTCGTGGTGGATGCCATGGAGACCATTGAGGCACGGGTGGGAGAACAGCTGAAGCTTCTGCAAATGGTGGGCGACAAGTTAGGTAAGCTGGATGATCTGTTTAGTCGCTTGGACTCCCTTGATCAACAGTTCGCGGCATAGGCAGCGCAGCTGCATGTTGTTCAGAACAATGTCAGTCTCACGATGAAGTCGATCGGGGAAATTAGACAGGAGCAGGCAGCAGCTGCTCGTGAGTCAGGACTGAAGCAATCTCCTCCGAGCGCGTCCACCAGCAATGGCATTCTGGGTACGCCACAGCAGCATAGGCAACCGGTCGTTCCACCACCTGTGTTTGTGACTCAGGCTGGGCATTTTGCAACAGAGCATTTTGGGATAGAAGTTCAGTTGAAGAAACTGTGGATGCCCAAAATGGATTTTCCCTGTTTTGAGGGAGAGGATGTCCGTATCTGGCTAGAAGGATGTGAGGCCTACTTCTCACTGTATGCTATCCCCGAAGAATTCAAGGTCACGTCAGCTACGCTGCAGCTGTCTGGTGATGCAGCAAATTGGTTCCATGCATACAAGGCTCTGCATCAGTGGCCATGCTGGAATGAGTTTAGGATGGCAGTTATGCAGGAGTTTGATGTGAATGTTCATCGCACAAAGATGAGAGCTCTGTTGTTACTTAAACAGACCAGATCAGTGGATGAGTACAAACGGGAGTTCACCCAACTAGTGTATCAGCTTTTGTTGTATGAACCGACAGTGAGTGACACATTTTTGGTGGCGAGGTTCACTCTGGGCCTCAAGGAAGAACTCCGGGCTGCTGTTGATATGCATCTACTCACTACTGTTAGTGAAGCAGCTTCATATGCATTGATTCAGGAAGAGATAGTACAGCATGCTCGCTCCAACAAAAGTTTTACTACCAGAATTGCCTTCTTCAAGCCGGACACACACCCAAGCACTCCACCTGCTGGAGAGCTATGGAAAGCAAGGCAGTTGAAGGAGTATAGGTGCACTAATGGCCTGTGTTTCAGTTGCGGTGGAAAATACAAACCTGGTCATACTTGTGTGAAACCACCCACTCCTACTGCAGTCATGGCCAGCTGAAGCCATTTTGTTGGATGATATACTTGATGCAGTAGAAGAACAAGAAACTGCTTTGCAAGAAATGCACTTGTCTGGAGTTGATCACCCTAGAACCATTCGCTTGCGAGCTCTCATTGGCAACCAGGTGGTGTTAATCCTTTTGGACTCGGGCAGCACCCATAGTTTCATGAATTCAGTTCTGCTGCCCAAAATTCAACTGACACCTCAGCCACTCCCAAAAGAAATGTCGGTCACAGTAGCTAATGGGGAGAAACTAGTATGCAATTCAGAGGTACCACAGTTAAATTGGTGGATACAAGGGCAGACATTTGAATACGACTTTAAGGTCATTGACTTGGGTGGCTATGATCTCATTTTGAGCAGGATTGGTTGGAGGCTTAAGGGGAAATGATTTGTCACTGGAAAAACAAATGGATACAGTTCAATCACAATGACAATATGGTTAAGTTGCAGGGCATAACCCCACAACTGACAGAGGACATCAAGGAGGTCACTCTCGAACAAACCTTGAAGTGGCACAAAGGCAATGACGTTTGGATAGTAGCACTGATACATCCGGTGTTTGATCAAAAATCTGACAATGTTCCAGCCCCGGTGCAACCATTGCTACAGGAATTTGCAGATGTATTTAAAGAACCTACTGAGCTACCTCCCTCCAGAACTCTAGACCATGCTATACACTTGTTACCAGGGTCTGCTCCTGTCAACTCCAAACCTTACAGATATTCACCACTACAAAAGGATGAAATTGAAAGGCAAGTTGCTGAAATGCTAAAAGCTGGCACTATCACCCCTAGTCTCAGCTCTTTTGCTTCTCGTGTCTTGTTGGTTAAAAAGAAAGATGGCACTTGGAGGTTTTATGTTGACTACAAGAAGCTAAATTCAATCACTGTCAAGAGCAAATTTCCCATGCCAGTAGTGGATGAGCTTCTCGATGAACTTGGTGGCAGTAAATGGTTTTCCAAATTAGATCTTAGGTCAAGATATCATCATATCAGAATGTTACCAGAGGATGAACACAAGACAGCTTTCAAAACACATAGTGGACACTATCAATTTAGGGTGATGCCCTTTGGACTTACCAATGCCCCCTCTACCTTACAATGCATCATGAACTGGATTTTTGCTGCTTATAATAGGAAGTTTGTGCTTGTATTTATGGATGACATTTTGATCTTTAGTGAGACCCTTGAGGAACATCTTGAACAACTTAGAATTGTATTCCAGACATTAAGGGAGCACCAATTCTTTGCAAAGAGTACCAAATGCACTTTTTCCGAACAGCAATTGGACTACCTGGGACATATCATCTCTGACAAGGGAGTACACATAGATCCTGAGAAAACTTTGGCTATGGCTCAATGGCCCACTCCTCAAAATGCCACTGAACTCAGAGGTTTTTTGGGGCTCACTGGCTATTACAGGAAGTTTGTGCAGGGATATGGCATCATTGCCAAACCACTGACTCAATTCCTGAAGAAACAAGCTTTTGTTTGGTCCCCTGAAGCTCAGCAAGCTCTTGAGAACCTTAAGAAAGCTATGATGACTACTCTGGTGTTAGAACTGTCTGACTTTGAGCAACAGTTTTGCATTGAAACAGATGCATGTGCTACAGGAATTGGAGCTGTACTCACTCAAGGAGGCCATCCTGTTGCTTTTTATAGCAAAGCTTTGGGCGTCAGGAATCAGTCTCCGTCTATCTACGAAAAGGAATTTCTAGCAATTATGATGGCGGTTGAGAAGTGGAGAGCTTATTTGCAGAGAGGACCCTTTATTATCAAAACTGACCATCAAAGTTTGTGTCAACTGGAAAATCAAGTACTTACAACAGATGTCCAGAAGAAGGCCATGACCAAGCTTGTGGGGCTGCAGTTTCAATTTCAATATAAGAAAGGCACTGACAATTTAGCAGTTGATGCTTTATCCAGGGGGGCACTTACTGGCAGTGACCGCTACTTCTACTAGCCAACCTGTGTGGCTACAGGAAGTGATTAACTCCTACGAAGTGGATCCTGAGGCACAGGCTCTGCTTCAGAAGTTGGCTATTTCGGATAAGGATACAACAGAATATTCTTTGGAAAAGGGTGTTATCAAACATCAGGGCAGAATTTGGATTGGAGCAAATCAAGCTCTAAGAACTAAACTGATTTCTGCCTTTCATGCAAGTGCTGTGGGGGGGGCATTCTGGCATTCAAGCTACATATTACAGAATTCGGAAACTGTTTGTGTGGACCGCGTTGAAGCAAGACATAGTTGATTTTGTCCATCAGTGTGTTGTCTGTCAGCAAGCCAAACATGAACATGTTAAATCCGCAGGTTTACTTCAATCACTACCTGTCCCTAAAGGGCCTTGGCAAGAAATCACCATGGATTTTATTGAAGCTCTACCCAAATCAGAAGGTTATATAGTGATTTTGGTGGTGGTGGATAGACTGACCAAGTATGTTCATTTTATTCCGTTGAAGCATTCCTTTTCTGCTCCTATAGTTGCCAAAGCCTTCCTACATACTGTGGTAAAACTTCATGGACCACCTCATACCATTGTGTCAGACAGAGATAAGATTTTCACTAGCCATTTCTGGAAAGATTTGTTCAAACTATGGGATACTAAGTTGCTCATGAGCACTGCGTATCACCCTCAAACAGATGGCCAGAGTGAAAGAGTAAACCAGTGTTTGGAGATGTTTTGGAGGTGTGCAGTCCATGATACTCCAACAAAGTGGCATGCTTGGTTGTCATTGGCTGAATTCTGGTATAATATCAATTTTCATTCAGCCCTGGAGTGCTCCCCTTTCAAGGCTCTGTATGGCTGTGAACCTACATATGGTGTGTTTCCCACTTTGCTTCAATCAGACAATATAGATGTGGAAGAGTGGCTCAGGGAACATCAAACACACACTGCAGTGTTGAAAGCACACTTACTCAAGGCTCAGGCTAAGATGAAGCACTATGCTGACAAGAACAGGACACCTAGGCCTTCTCTGTGGGTGAGGCAGTCTACTTGAAATTACAACCCTACGCACAACACTCTGTGGTGAATAGACCCTGTGCAAAACTGGCCTATAAGTACTATGGACCATTTGAAATATTGGAGCAAATTGGCCCTGCCGCGTGCAAGCTTCAACTGCCTGCAGAAGCTCAAATTCATCTAGTTTTCCATGTGTCACAACTTAAAGAGTTTGTGCCAGACCACACACCAGTTTTCACTACTTTACCTGTTCCAGTTGACCTCTCCAGTCTCGATGTGGTGCCAGGTTCTATTCTGGATAGGAAATTGGTGAAGAGGGGCGATACTGCTCTTTTGCAGGTTCTGATACAGTGGACAAGGTTACCTGTGGAAGCGGCTACTTGGGAGAACTATGACACCATCAAGATACGCTACCCTAATGCTCCAGCCTGGGGACAGGCTGAAACTCAAGCGGGAGGCAATGTCAGCACCAGTAACCTTCTACTGACAAGCATCAAGGATGGAGAGGCTGGGCCATCGACTAACTAAAATGGCGAGGGACTGTTGGGCCAACATACCTGTCGTGAGGCCCATGTAATAGGGAGGGGTATAATACCTAGTTTGGCTAGTGATAACCCACAAGTATAGGGGATCGCAACAGCTTTCGAGGGTAGAGTATTCAACCCAAATCTATTGATTCGACACAAGGGGAGCCAAACAATATTCTTGAGTATTAGCAGTTGAGTTGTCAATTCAACCACACCTGGATAACTTAGTATCTGCAGCAAAGTGTTTAGTAGCAAGAGTAGTATGATAATAAAGGTAACGGTAGCAAAAGTAAAGGTAAATGTTTTGGGGGTTTTGTAGTAGTTGTAACAGTAGCAACGGAAAAGAAAATAAGCGAAGAACAATATATGAAAAGCTCATAGGCAATGGATCAGTGATGGATAATTATGCCGGATGCGATTCCTCATGCAATAGTTATAACATAGGGTGATATAAAACTAGCTCCAGTTCATCAATGTAATGTAGGCATGTATTCCGTAAACAATCATACGTGCTTAAGGAAAAGAACTTGTATGACATCTTTTGTCCTACCCTCCCGTTGCAGCGGGGTCCTTACGGAAACTAAGGGATATTAAGGCCTCCTTTTAATAGAGAATCGGAACAAAGCATTAACACATAGTGAATACATGAACTCCTCAAACTATGGTCATCACCGAGAAGTATCCCAATTATTGTCACTTCGGGGTTGTCGGATCATAACACATAATAGGTGACTATAGACTTGCAAGATAGGATCAAGAACACATATATATTCATGAAAACATAATAGGTTCAGATCTGAAATCATGGCACTCGGGCCCTAGTGACAAGCATTAAGCATATCAAAGTCATAGCAACATCAACCTCAGACCATAGTGGATACTAGGAAACCCTAACAAAACTAACTTGATTACATGGTAAATCTCATCCAACCCATCACCGTCCAGCAAGCCTACGATGGAATTACTCACGCACAGCGGTGAGCATCATGAAATTGGTGATCGAGAATGGTTGGTGATGACAACGGAAACGAATCCCCCTCCCCGGAGCCCCGAATGGACTCCAGATCAGCCCTCCTAAGAGAGATTAGGGCTTGGCGGCGGCTCTGTGTCGTGAAACGCGATGAAACTTCTTTTTGATTTTTTTCTCCCCGAGGCGGAATATATGGAGTTGGAGTTGAGGTCAGAGGGTGTCCAGGGGGCCCACGAGATAGGGGGCGCCCTAGGGGGCGTGCCCCCCTGTCTCGTGGATAGGCCATGGGCCCCCTGGCACTAATTATTTCGCCAAAAATTCTTATTAAATCTGAAAAGTGCCTCCGTGGATTTCCAGGACATTCTAAGAACTTTTCTTTTCTACACATAAAACAACATCATGGTAGTTCTGCTGAAAACAGCGTCAGTCCGGGTTAGTTTCATTCAAATCATGCAAGTTAGAGTCCAAAACAAGGGCAAAAGTGTTTGGAAAAGTAGATACGTTGGAGACGTTTCAACTCCCCCAAGCTTAAACCTTTGCTTGTCCTCAAGCAATTCAATTGATAAACTGAAAGTGATAAAGAAAAAAAAATTACAAACTCTGTTTGCTCTTGTTGTTGTAAACATGAAAAGCCAGCATTCAAGTTTCAGCAAATATTACGAACTAACCATACTAACAATAACACATAGGTCTCACAATTACTCATATCAATAGCATAATCAGCTAGTGAGCCATAATAATAAAACTCGGATGACAACACTTTCTCAAAATAATCATAACATGATATAACAAAATGGTATTTCGCTAGCCCTTTCTGAGACCGCAAAACATAAATGCAGAGCACTATTAAAGATCAAGGACTGACTAAACATTGTAATTCATGGTAAAAGAGATCCAGTCAAGTCATACCCAATATAAACCAATAATAATGAATGCAAATGACAGTGTGCTCTCTAGCGGGTGCTTTTAATAAGAAGGATGATGACTCAACATAAAAGTAAATAGATAGGCCCTTCGCAGAGGGAAGCAGGGATTTGTAGAGGTGCTACAGCTCGATTTTAAAATAGAGATTGAATAACATTTTGAGCGGCATACTTTTGCTGTCAACACAACAACTATGAGATGGCTGTATCTTCCATACTACATGCATTATAGGCAGTTCCCAAACAGAATGGTAAGGTTTATACTACCCCAACCACCAACAAGCATCAATCCTTGGCTTGCTCGAAACAACGAGTGCCTCCAACATACAACAGCCCTGGGGGAGTTTTGTTTAATTATTTTGATTTGCTTTGATCTTTTTGGATCATGGGACTAGGCGTCCCGGTTACCGGCCCTTTCTCGGGAATGAGGAACGGAGTCCACTCCTCTTGAGAATAACCCACCTAGCATGGAAGATATAGGCAGCCCTAGTTGAAACATGAGCTGCTCGAGCATACAAAACAGAATTTCATTTGAAGGTTTGGAGTTTGGCACATGCAAATTTACTTGGAACAGCAGGTAAATACCGCATATAGGTAGGTATAGTGGACTCATATGGAACAACTTTGGGGTTTAAGGAGTTTGGATGCACAAGCAAGATTCCCGCTTAGTACATGTGAAGGCTAGCAAAAGACCTGGAAGCGATTAATCGAGAGAGCGACAACGATCGTAAACATGCATTAAAATTAATTCACACCAAGTACAAGCATGAGTAGGATATAATCTACCATGAACATAAATATCATGAAGGCTATGTTGACTTGATTCAACTACATGTGTGAACATGTGCCAAGTCGAGTCACTTAATTCATTCAAAGGAGAGGTACCATCCCATCATAACACATCATAATCATTCTAATAGCATGTTGGCACGCAAGGTAAACCATTATAACTCATAGCTAATCAAGCATGGCACAATCAACTATAATCTCTAAATGTCATTACAAATATGTTTACTTCATAATAGCTGACTCAGGAACGATGAACTCCTCATATTTACAAAAACAAGAGAGGTCGAGTTCGTACCAGCTTTTCTCATCCCAATAAGTCCATCATAAATCATCATTATTGCCTTTCACTTGCACGACTGAACGACGTGTATAATAATAAGAGTGCATGTGCATTGGACTACGCTGGAAGCTGCAAGCATTCAACTCAAGAGAGAAGACAAGTAATATGGGCTCTAAATTAAATAAACAATCATGCATATAAGATCCACTAGCAATTTCAATATAGTCTTCTCGACCCCAAAAGAAAGAAAAGAAAATAAAACTATTTACACGGGAAAGCTCCCAACAAGTAAAAGAAGAACAAGAAATCTTTTGGGTTTTCATTTTAATTTCTACTATAGGCAAGGAAATTAAACTAACTAATTTTTTGGTTTTTCTAAAGGTTTATCAAACACACAAGAAGAAAAATAGAAAAAGAAATTTAAACTAGCATGGATAATACAATGAAAGAGTGTGAGCACCGACGACTAGTGTGTGAACATGAATGTAAAGTCGGAGAGAAATACGTACTCCCCCAAGCTTAGGCTTTTGACCTAAGTTGGTTTAATACCAAGGACCGCCGCGACTCTCCCCGGCGTAGTGGGAGGTGTAATTATGATACCACTGGCTGGTCATCTCCAGATCCCACTGGACAGATGATGCACGATAAGGGTCCAGCTCAGTTCCGCTCGAGTTCGAGTTCGAGTAAAAGCTTGGGCTAGATGGTTGTTCACCGCTTCTGACGTAACAAGGCGATTTTCTGCAAGCAAGTCAAATAACAGAGGTGCAGGCAAAATAATAAACTCAAAGTGTTTCTTATTGAATCTAAGTCTATACAAGAGCATCTTCTCTTCGTTGTCAACAATAAACTTGTGTGCTACCATGCTCTTGTAATCTAAAATGTGAGGAGGTAATTTTGTCTCCTCCTCCTCATGGTGCCTAATGTGTATCTGAAAATGTTCAGCAAGGCGTGCAGCATAGATACCTCCAGATATGGGGCCTTTTGTATGATTCAGGGCTAGCCATTTAGCAACGACGGCACCCATACTAAAAGTATTGTCTCCCAGCAAAGCATGTTGAAGAATAATAATATCTAGAACGCTCAAATTTCCACTATTTCCACGACCAATCAAGCATCTACTAGCAAATATAGCAAAGTAGCGTAAAACAGGAAAGTGTATGCTAGAGACTTTTGCCTCAGAGCCCTTCTTTGGTTCTTCTATAGCAATAGTTTTAACGAAGCCATCCACATCTTCACGATGGGGTTCCTCTAATTCTCCCTCATAAGGTATCCTACATACCGTGCAAAAATCACGTAAAGACATTTCTCTGAATTCATCATATAAATGAAATGATACTGCAGGCGGTGACTTCTTAGGATAATAATAAAAGTTTTGCACGAAAGTATTGGTAAGTAAGATATACTGATCGATTCGGTCGTTCATGAAGCTGGTGAGGCCTGCAGTCCCGATTAAAGCATAAAAGTCTTCATGAATTCTAGCTTCTTTCAAGAAATCCTCACACGGCCATTCACATGACCGTACCTCCGCTAAGCGAGGAAGATTATACTTAGGTTTTTCCTTCTCTTTGTCTTGTTTTTCCTTAGAGCTTTGGCTAGAAGAGCCTTTAAAGAGCTTCCTTAACATTTTCTGAAAATTTCTGAAATTTTAGTAACTTCAAAATAAAAGTGAATAAAACTAAACAAGATTGATAGCAACCACTCCTACAAGTGCCTAGGGCCTATATCATGCATTGGAATTGCTTGGGACCTCAAAAATTTAACATGCAAGCTCAAGAACATTGTCACCTATGCAGCAAAAAATTTCAATGAATAAAGCACTAGAACAAAAACTAATTGGACCAATGGAGGAGTCACATACCAAGCAACAATCTCCCAAAGCAGTTTTGCGAATGGAGCTTTCAGCTAAGAGATCGAAAATCGCAGCAAAACGAGCTAGAACTCGGGCTTGAGCTGGATGGGGATTTTTTTGGGTAGAAGATGAAGTGTGTGGGTGCTGGCATAAGTGGAGGGGGGCCACTAGGGGCCCACGAGACAGGGGGCGCGCCCTACAGGGGGGGTGCGCCCTCCTCTCTCGTGGCCTGGTGCTTGCCCCTCCTGGAGTGTTTTCAGTGCCTAAAATCCTCAAATATTCCAGAAAAAACCATACTAAATTTGCAGGGCATTTGGAGCACTTTTATTTTCAGACTATTTTTTAATGCACGGATAGTTCAAAAAATAGACGGATAATGCTATTTTTTCTTTATTTATTCTAAATAACAGAAAGTAAAAAGAGAGTACAGAAGGTTGTGCCTTCTAGTTTCATCCATCTCGTGATCATCAAAATGAACCCACTAACAAGGTTGATCAAGTCTTATTAACAAAATCATTCCGAATAACACGGAACCGGAGAAATTTCAAATAACACTAAGTTACCTCAACGGGGATATGAAAATCCCCGACAATAAGAATATCATACTTTTTCTTGATAGTAGGGAGAGGAAATTCAAAACCTCCAAAAATGATAGTTGGAACTTTTTCAATAGAATTGATGCTATGAAATTGAGATTGTTTCTCGGAAAATGTACCGTATGCTCATTACCATTAACATGAAAAGTGACATTGCCTTTGTTGCAATCAATAACAGCCCCTGCAGTATTAAGAAAAGGTCTACCAAGGATAATAGACATACTATCGTCCTCAGGAATATCAAGAATAACAAAGTCCGTTAAGATAGTGACATTTGCAACCACAACAGGCACATCCTCACAAATACCGACAAGTATAGCAGTTGATTTATCAGCCATTTGCAAAGATATTTCAATAGGTGTCAACTTATTCAATTCAAGTCTATGATATAAAGAGAGAGGCATAACACTAACACCGGCTCCAAGATCACATAAAGCAGTTCTAATATAATTTCTTTTAATAGAGCATGGTATAGTTGGTACACCCGGATCTCCAAGTTTCTTTGGTATTCCACCCTTAAACGTGTAATTAGCAAGGATGGTGGAAATTTCAGCTTCCGGTATCTTTCTTTTATTTGTGATGATATCCTTCATATACTTAGCATAAGGATTTCCTTTAAGCATATCAGTTAAGCGCATACGTAAGAAAATAGGTCTAATCGTTTCAGCAAAGCGCTCAAAATCCTCATCATCCTTTGACTTGGATGGTTTAGGAGGAAAGGGCATGGGTTTCTGAACCCATGGTTCTCTTTCTTTACCGTGCTTCCTAGCAACAAAATCTCTCTTATCATAACGTTGATTCTTTGATTGTGGGTTATCAAGATCAACAGCAGGTTCAATCTCTACATCATTGTCTTTGCTAGGTTGAGCATCAACATGAACATTATCATTAACATTATCACTAGGTTCATGTTCATCACTAGATTGAGTTTCAGCAGCAGAAATAGAAATATCATTGGGATTCTCAGGTGTGTCTACAGTAGGTTCACTAGAAGCATGCAAAGTCCTATCATTTTTCTTTTTCTTCTTTTTAGAAGAACTAGGTGCCTCTAAATTATTTCTCTGAGAATCTTGCTCGATTCTCTTAGGGTGGCCTTCAGGATACAAAGGTTCCTGAGTCATTCTACCAGTTCTAGTAGCCACTCTAACAGCAAAGTCATTTTTATTATTCAATTCATGAAGCAAATCATTTTGAGCTTTAAGTACTTGCTCAGCTTGAGTAGCAACCATAGAAGTATATTTGCTAACACGGTGAAGTTCATCTTTAACTCTAGCCAGATTATCACCTACGCGTCCTATCTCAAAAGCATTATTCTTTAACTCTCTACCAACATAAGCATTAAAACTTTCTTGTCTAGCCATAAAGTCGTCAAATTCATCTAAGCATGGGCTATGAAATTTAGTAGAGGGTACTTCAACTTCATCATATCTATAGTGTTCCGCGATGGGAGGGGGAGCGGAAAGGCAGTCGCAACGAGCCCGGAAGGCCCCGGGAATCGAAGATAAAAAGTTGGTTGCAAAGGCCGGTTTTTCCCCAGGATTGCCCCGCCGGTTTGCGGTTCCCAGTAAGCAGGGCCTTCCTACGGCCCAGGGACTCTGAGGGCCCGGAAGTCGGAGCCGGGCAATTATGGATATTTGGAATGATTCCTAGGTTCATCCGGCCTTTTGCGGTCGCACGCCCAAAGGCCAACAAGGGTCGCCCGGGGCCCAGAGGCCTGCTAAGGACCCCGTCTTCTGGCCCTTGCTTTAGGCTCAACATGGTTCCGAGGTTAGGCCGCAGGTGGCCTTCTCGCACAGACATTGCGGGAAGGGTCTGTTTCAGTCAGCCGGTACGTATCGAGGGTTGTCCAGGGCCCTCAATGATGCCCGATTGGATGGATGGGGTCCCAGCTTGCCCGTTAGCACGCAGGCCAGGCCTGATTTCACAAGGTTTAGCTCAGATGAAGCTATGATTGGATTTATCCTGATCTGGGAATTGGAAGGTCCCAACCGCTAGCCCCCAACTGAATGACAATCGGGACCAAGGCTGACCTGTGGGGGATCCGAGGCTCACAGTGCTAATTTGCCTACTTTAACCAAAAGCTGGGGGATCCGCAGCGGAGGCAAAAGGGGCTGGGCCGGGCCCCCAATTTCCGAGATTAGCCGTTGGATACCCCACAGCCCTGGCATACATTGTTTGGAGCTGCGGTTATCGACCCATGCCCTAACCATGCAGGCGGACCAAGCAAAGGAACATCGATTTGCCAGAGGATGGCTGTTTTAAATTCACAAGCAGAAGGCACCAATTTAAAAGCTGGGTACTAAATTCGCGACCACCTTCATCATTTCCCTTTGATATCATTTGATGCCAAAACAGCCTGGAATTAAGTATGACCAACGGCTCAATTCCCAAACCAACTTTGGGTCCAAATCCCTGGGGCCCCTATTGGGGGGACTACCCCCACGTCACCCCTCTTCGACAGACTCAATTTTTTTGTCGGGAGAGAAATTCCGAAGGACATAGGCTTATTTGAATACGGATCCTGGGCTATCCCACGACAGGGCCCAGAGGCATCCGTCATCCCCCTCAATAACAGACGGGAGTCAAGAAATTCATGTGCTTTGAGGCCCTAAGATTTTTATCATTTAGTGGGATTTGCAACTATAATCCTAGACTTTTAGCTTACCCACCGTTCCAATTTCTGCCATTTGTTTCATGAATGAGGTACTTTGTTGCTTTCTTTCCCTATTTGTGGTTGAATCTGACCCTGCAATTGCTGGGTCCTTGGGAGATTTGGCATGTTAATTGATAGTTGGTTCCAATAGTTCTTATTCCTTGTTTTGCCCCAAGGGTAAAAGGCATAGAATCTTTGTTATGGCCATGACTAAATACTATGTAACTCATTTGGAATTGGCAGTTACGGCCTGCTTGCTATTACTAGGCCTTTATTATTTCCAGGATGACCTTGACCATAGTTTCAAGTCTTCCAAAGCCTGCATCCAAATCATTACCTATAACTTTCTGTGGCAACCCTTTTGCCAAGTTCAATACTGATATGCCAACTATGCTTTCAGATTTTTCCAACTTTCCGTCAATTAAAGGTAAATTACCTAATTTTTGATCATGTTTTCAATTTTTTCATAGATATAATTTCCGGTTTGATGTAACATACGATTCCTTGGACTAAGCGATTTTATGATTTTACCTCCACCCAAGAAGAGCCCAATTCCCCATCTGAGCTCCTTCTTAACGCTTTGATTTAATTCCGTACTTAAAAAAAAGTACATTCATATATGCCCAACCTGGACTTGATGGGATTCTGATGCCTTCAGTTAAGAAGCTTTTAAAGCGTGATCGTATGAATTTATTGATGAAAAATGATTCTGATAATTCTAAGGATTTGGGAAATTAGAAATTGTGAGGATGATTTTGAACTAAGAAATTAGGGTACTCCAAGATATTTATGTTTTGGGATGAAATGCAATGTTAAGAATACGGTTGAAAGTGAAATTTAGAATTTTTTTATTGAAGAAATTATCTGGTGCTTATACTACAAGGAATTATGAACCATTATTGATTTTTAAAACCAGGTGTAAAGGATCCTAAATAATCTAGGATATTTCCCTTATCAAGATATTCCTAATTTAATAGAGAAAAGTTTATCTGTTTTTGTGCATTAAGAAGTCCCAAAGGTATTAATTCTTTGACATTTAGGATTTATCTTTGAAATAAAAGCTCCAAACTACCCGGTGATATTAGGTTGGTTGTTAGAAAATGAAATTAATTTAATAAGTAGTTTAAGGTTTGATTTGTTGTTTTGAATTGAATTAGAAACTTAAATGCTATTCTTAAGTTCACTAGGGAATGGTATTTCAGATCGAACCTTTATTTCAAAAGAAAGGTTTATTTACCAAAAGAAGTTTAGAAAAGTTATAAAACAAGAATTTAAATCCTTCTGTGAAAGAACATAATTAATGATAATCTTGTCTAAAATGTAGAGTAAATTTAAGTAAGTAACCTCCTAATTCTCCAGAGATGATTGTAATTTATTACAAAAAGTTTATGAATTTGGAAAGGTTAAAATTGAGAAGGAGCCGTATAAAAAGTTAAAGGTTTCATGAGAAAGTTCTTTTAGGACAAGACAAAAATTTGCTAGATTATTTGATACTTGTTATACTTTAACCGTCTTGTTAAACCCTTAAAATCCAAGGCCAAATATTTAGACCTTTTTTAAGGACATAATTTGCTCTAAAGAACTTTGAAAAATAAGATTATTTTGAATTTACAACCAAATCAAAATCAATCATGAAATAATGCTCTATGTAATTTAATGTAATTAATTTAAAAAAATATAGGTTAAGTGTTGATCCCTAAACCTTATAAGAAAGTAACGTTAGAGCATGGACCTTTGTTGGTCTATGGCTTTCAAACATGATTTGAAAATAAGGCGATGAATATTTTGCAATGTTAACCTTATTCTGATCCTTATGAGTTAAGGAATCTTACAAATGAAGATATCATAACAGGCTTGTATTACCTTGTAATTAGAACTTAGTTAATCCTTGGAAAATTTTTTAAAATATGAGAGAATGAAATTTTGAAGATGCTATTCATTTTATGTTAAGTTTATGACTGAATTTCCATGAAATTATTTGCAAGTGCTATAGCAAATGTATTTAATTGCTTTTGCAGGAATTTCATTTTATTTGTTTGGAATTTTCTTACCGGGATTTTCAAAGGAAGGCTTTATTGTTGAATGAACCTCGTTTGGTAACCTAAGTTCATAAATTCTTTCGTCAATTATTATTATATTTTTGGTTTTAACAAACTTGAAAATTTACCTTTTGTTGATTTCAACCTTGATAACTAGTGTTATTAAATTTTCCTTGCAAGTGTTAAACTTGTATACTGTTTCTTTGAAATGTAAAGAAATAATTTATTCCTTATTTAAAAACCTTCAAAGTTGTTGATTTTTTATGGCACCGGAACGATAGACCTCCTCGATAATGTAAGGGCCTTCCCATTTAGAGAGAAGTTTTCCTGCAAAAAATCTTAAACGAGAGTTGAATAGCCAAACATAATCACCTACGTTAAACTCATGCTTTTGTATCCTTTTGTCATGCCATCTTTTAACTTTTTCTTTAAACAGCTTGGCATTCTCACTCCATTCATCAAGTGAGCTAATATCAAATAACCTCTTCTCCCCGGCAAGCTTGAAATCATAATTGAGCTCTTTAATGGCCCAGTACGCCTTATGTTCTAGTTCGAGAGGTAAGTGACACGCTTTTCCATAAACCATCCTATATGGAGACATACCCATAGGATTCTTATATGCAGTTCTATAGGCCCATAATGCATCATCAAGTTTCTTGGACCAATTCTTTCTAGACCTATTAACATTCTTTTGCAAAATTAATTGGAGCTCTCTATTACTCAATTCTACTTGACCACTAGACTGCGGGTGATAAGGAGATGCAATTCTATGATTAACATCATACTTAGCAAGCATTTTACGGAAAGCACCATGAATAAAATGTGAGCCACCATGAGTCATTAAGTATCTAGGGACTCCAAACCTCGGAAAAATAACTTCTTTAAGCATCTTAATAGAGGTGTTATGATCAGCACTACTAGTTGGAATAGCTTCTACCCACTTAGTAACGTAATCAACAGCAACTAAAATATGTGTATATCCATTAGAGGCAGGAAAAGGTCCCATATAATCAGAGCCCCAAACATCAAATGGTTCAATAACAAGAGAATAATTCATAGGCATTTCTTGACGTCTACTAATATTACCAATTCTCTGACATTTTTCACAAGACAAGACAAACTTACGAGCATCTTTGAAGAGAGTAGGCCAATAAAACTGGATTGCAATACCTTATGTGCAGTTCTATCTCCAGCGTGGTGTCCTCCATATGGTTCGGAGTGGCACTTGTGTAGGATCTGTTCTTGTTCATGCTCAGGTACACAACGTCTAATAACACCATCTACTTCTTCTTTATAAAGGTGTGGGTCATGCCAGAAGTAATGTCTTAAATCATAAAAGAACCTTTTCTTCTCCTCGTATGTGAAACTAGGTGGTATAAATTTAGCAACAATGTAATTAGCATAATCAGCATACCATGGAGTAGTACGAGAAGCATTTATGACAGCTAATTGTTCATCAGGAAAGCTATCATCAATAGGTACTGGGTCATCAAGAACATTCTCTAACCTAGACAAGTTATGCGCAAGGGGTTCTCAGCTCCCTTTCTATCAATAATATGCAAATCAAATTCTTGGAGCAAGAGAACCCATCTAATAAGTCTAGGCTTAGCATCTTTCTTTTCCATAAGATATTTAATAGCAGCATGATCAGTGTGAATAGTTACTTTAGAATCAACAATATAAGGTCTAAACTTATCACAAGTAAATACAACTGCTAAGAACTCTTTTTAATGGTAGCATAATTTCTCTGGGTAGTGTTAAGAGTTTTACTAGCATACTGGATAACATTTGATTTCTTATCAACTCTTTGCCCTAGAACAGCACCTATAGCATAATCGGTAGCATCACACATAATTTCAAAGGGTAAATTCCAATCAGGTGGCTGAACAATAGGTGCAGAAATCAAAGCTTTCTTAAGTATTTCAAATGCTTCTACACAATCATCATCGAAAACAAAAGGAATATCTTTTTGTAATAGATTAGTCAGAGGCCTAGAGATATTAGAAAAGTCCTTAATGAACCTCGTATAAAAACCGGCATGACCAAGGAAACTTCGTATACCTTTTATGTCCTTGGGACACAGCATCTTTTCAATAGCATCAACTTTAGCTTTATCAACTTCAATACCTCTTTTAGAAATTTTATGCCCCAAGACAATGCCTTCATTAACCATAAAGTGGCACTTTTCCCAATCCAAGACGAGACTAGTGTCTTCACATCTCTGCAAAACTCGATCAAGGTTGCTCAAGCAATCATCAAAAGAGGATCCATAAACGGAGATATCATCCATGAATACCTCATAAATCTTTTCACAAAAGTCAGAGAATATAGCCATCATGCATCTTTGAAAGGTAGCAAGTGCATTACATAAACCAAAAGGCATACATCTATAAGCAAAAGTACCGAAAGGGCAAGTAAAAGTAGTCTTTGCTTGATCGTCCACCGACACAGGTATTTGGGAGAAACCAGAATAACCATCTAGAAAGCAGAAATGTGTATGTTTGGATAGTCTTTCTAGCATTTGATCAATGAAAGGTAAAGGGTAATGATCTTTCTTAGTAGCTTGATTTAATTTGCGGAAATCAATTACCATCCTATAACCTGTAATAATTATTTGCGGGATCAATTCATCTTTATCATTAGGAACTACAGTGATACCTCCCTTTTTAGGGACACAATGGACAGGACTTACCCACTAACTATCAGCAACGGGATAAATTATACCTGCCTCAAGGAGCTTTAGTATCTCTTTTCTTACCACTTCTTTCATCTTAGGATTTAAACATCGTTGATGGTCTCTAACTGGTTTGGCGTCTTCTTCCAATTTTATTTTGTGTTGGCATAGAGTGGGACTAATTCCCTTAAGATCATCAAGAGTATATCCAATAGCAGAACGGTGCTTCTTCAGAGTTTTCAATAATCTTTCCTCTTCCTGCTCTGAAAGGTTAGCGCTAATAATAACAGGATTTATCTTCTTTTCATCAAGATAAGCATATTTAAGAGTATCAGGTAATGGTTTAAGCTCAAACACGGGATCACCCTTGGATGGAGGAGGATCCCCTAGGATTTCAACAGGCAAGTTGTGTTTCAGAATAGGACCCTGTTTAAGGAATAATTCATCTATCTCCCTTCTTTCATTCATAAACATATCATTTTCATGATCTAGCAAATATTGTTCTAACGGATCAATAGGAGTCACGGCAATAGATGCAAGACCAATAATTTCATCCTTACTAGGCAATTCCTTATCATGGGGTTGTCTATGAAATTTAGCAAAATTAAACTCATGTGTCATATTCCCCAGACCAATAGTAACAACATCCTTTTCACAATCAGTCCTAGCATTGACAGTATTCAAGAAGGGTCTACCAAATATAATGGGACAAAAGCTATCTTGTGGGGAACCAAGAACAAGAAAATCAGCAGGGTATTTAACTTTCCCACACAAGACTTCAACATCTCTAACAATACCAATTGGCCAAATAGTATCTCTATTTGCAAGCTTAATAGTAACATCAATATCTTCTAACTCAGCGGGTGCAATATCATGCATAATTTCTTGGTATAAAGAAATGGGTACTGCACTAGCACTAGCACCCATATCACATAAGCCATGATAACAATGATCTCCTATTTTAACAGAAATAACACGCATGCCTACAACAGGTCTATGTATTTTAGCATCGGGTCTAGCAATATTAGCAGCTTCCTCACATAAGTAAATAACATGCCCATCTATATTATCGGCCAAGAGATCTTTAACCATAGCAATACTAGGTTCAACTTTAACTTGCTCAAGAGGTGTATATGTTCTAGTATTACTCTTTCGAACAACAGTTGAAGCTTTAGCATGATCCTTTATCCTAACAAGGAAAGGTTGTTTCTCAACATAATAGGTAGGAACAATAGGATCATTATAAGTGATAGTCTTTTCTTCAACTGTAATAGGTGCAACTACTTTTACTTTAATGGGAGGATTATATTTAAACCACTTCTCCTTAGGTTGATCCACGTGAGTAGCAAATGATTCACAGAAAGAAGCTACTATCTCAGAGTCAAGTCCATATTTAGTGCTAAATCCACGAAAAGCATCGGTATCCATAAAAGACTTAACACAATCAAACTTAGGTGTCATACATGACTCCTTACCATCGTTAGAACCCCAATCTTCAGAGTTGCGTTTAATTCTTTCCAATAAGTCCCACTTGAATTCATTAGTCTTCAGCATATAAGAACCAGCACAGGAAGTATCGAGCATGGTGCGATCATTGAGAGAAAGCTGAGCATAAAAATTTTGAATAATCATTTCTCTTGAGAGCTCATGATTGGGGCATGAATATAACATTGACTTAAGCCTCCCCCAAGCTTGAGCGATGCTTTTCCTTTGCGAGGCCAAAAACTATATATATAATTACGATCACGATGAACAAGATGCATAGGATAAAACTTCTGGTGAAATTCCAGCTTCAATCGTTTATAGTCCCAAGATCCTGTATCATCACATAGCCTATACCATGTCAATGCATCTCCCTTCAAAGATAAAGGGAAGACCTTCCTCTTAAAAACATCATCGGGTATACCTACAAGCTTAAATAATCCACAAACTTCATCCACATAGACAAGGTGTAAATCGGGATGCAATGTTCCATCTCCTGCAAAGGGATTAGCTAGCAGTTTCTCTATCATACCCGAAGGAATCTCAAAGTAAACAATTTCAGTAGGTTTAGTAGGTTGAGGAGCAACTCTTTGCTCTACTGGTCAGGGCGAAGATGCCCCGAACAAGCCCCTCAAAGGATTAGTTTCCATAGTAACAAGTGACAGTAAATTTCTGCACACTATATAAATGTTTCCTTACCAAGTTCCACTCACCAAAGGCGCTTCACTCCCCGGCAACGGCGCCAGAAAAGAGCCTTGATGACCCACAAGTATAGGGGATCTATCGTAGTACTTTCGATAAGTAAGAGTGTCGAACCCAACAAGGAGCAGAAGGAAATGACAAGCGGTTTTCAGTAAGGTATTCTCTGCAAGCACTGAAATTGTAGGTAACAGATAGTTTTGTGATAAGATAATTTGTAACGGGTAACAAGCAATGAAAGTAAATAAAGTGCAGCAAGGTGGCCCGATCCTTTTTGTAGCAAAGGACAAGCCTGGAAAAATTCTTGTAATGAGAAAAGCGCTCCCGAGGACACATGGGAATTATCGTCAAGCTAGTTTTCATCACGCTCATATGATTCGTGTTCGTTACTTTGATAATTTGATATGTGGGTGGACCGGTGCTTGGGTGCTGTCCTTTCTTGTACAAGCATCCCACTTATGATTAACCCCTATTACAAGCATCTGCAACTACAAAAGAAGTATTAAGGTAAACCTAACCATAGCATGAAACTAGTGGATCCAGATCACCCCCTTATGTAGCAATGCATAAACTAGGGTTTAAGCTTCTGTCACTCTAGCAACCCATCATCTACTTATTACTTCCCAATGCCTTCCTCTAGGCCCAAATAATGGTGAAGTCATGTAGTCGATGTTCACATGACACCACTAGAGGAGAGACAACATACATCTCATCAAAATATCAAACGAATACCAAATTCACATGACTACTAATAGCAAGACTTCACCCATGTCCTCAGGAAAAAACATAACTAATCACAAAGCATATTCATGTTCATAATCAAAGGTGTATTAATATGCATTAAGGATCTGAACAAATGATCTTCCACCAAATAAACCAATTAGCATCAACTACAAGGACTAATCAACACTACTAGCAACCCAAAGGTACCAATCTGAGGTTTGGGTACAAAGATTGGATACAAGAGATGAACTAGGGTTTGAGAGGAGATGGTGATGGTGAATATGTTTATGGAGATTTACCCCCTCCCAATGAGAGGATCGTTGGTGATGACGATGGTGATGATTTCCCCATCCCGGAGGGAAGTTTCCCCAGCAGAACAGCTCCGCCGGAGCCCTAGATTGGTTCCGCCAAGGTTCATCCTGTAAGCTTGCTTATGATTTTTTCCAGGGTAAAAAACTTCATATAGTAGAAGATGGGCACCGGAGGGCCACCAGGGGGCCCACGAGGCAGGGGCGCGCCCAGAAGGGGTGGGCGCGCCCCTACCCTCGTGGCCAGGGTGTGGGCCCCCTCTGGTACTTATTTCGCTCAATATTTCTTATTAATTCCAAAAATGACTTTCATGGAGTTTCGGGACTTTTGGAGCTGTGCGAGAATAGGTTTCAATATTTGCTCCTTTTCCACCCAGAATCCCAAATCTGCGGCATTCTCCCTCTTCATGTTAAACCTTGTAAAATAAGAGAGAATAGCCATAAGTATTGTGACATAACGTGTAATAACAGCCCATAATGCAATAAATATCGATATAAAAGCATGATGCAAAATGGACGTATCAGTGGTGTCGTGGGGGTCCGCCAACAACAGATTCATCGTGTGGAATATGCCTGGGTTCACCAGTGTCCTCCTCCCAAGTACTTCAAGCAGAACAACTTCTTTTTCGTCAGACAGCTCAACACCTACGTGCGTACTCTCCCTATCGCTTGCTTGCTCCAGCCACTTCCCTACTTCTATTTCTTTCGGGGTTTACCCTCTCTCTGCTATCTACCACTGCGAAAGTTTGGGGTTTTTTGGTCTGCAAGAGATGGGATTAATGGTTACGGCGTGGCTGCAGTGTACCTGTGTATGCTTAAGTTTATCTGATCTCGGATGCCACCCACCACCGATAGATTTGAATTATTAATGAATTGTACGCCATGGTTTCGGGACTTGAAGGTTATTGTAGCATCTATGATTTAGTTTGCCTTCTATATTGAAAAGAGTAGGTCTATTTACTAATGGCAATTTCTATATTCGAATTTCTTGCTGCTATTTTTAACTGTTGCGGGACTGTATATGCTAGCGTAAATCAAGCGCAGGGAAATATAATGGTACCATCAATCATTAGTCCCACTAATGCCATAGGTTAACTCTCATAACTGCACCCTACCACCTACGTAGAAAGAAAGGATTACTGTCGGATTTCGGGCTCCGCAAACCCAAGAAAGGTTTGAACTCAGGGGAGTGTGCAAAGAACACAACCTCTCGAGCCTCCCAATCTGCTGCTCTCATGACCTAGCTCGATGAACACGATAGAGAAAGACACAGCATTTTACCCAGGTTCGGGCCACCTTGCGATGTAATACCCTACTCTTGCTTTGTGGTGGATTGGCCTCGTGAGGAGCTGAGGATGAACTAGTACAAGTGGATGAACAGCCTCAGGAGGCGTGTTCTTCTGATGAGCTCTTGGTGGTTCTATGAGCTGATCATCTGGTGAGTTGATTAATCGACCCCCCCCCCCTCTACGGTGGTGGCTAGGCCCTATTTATAGTGGCATTGGTCCTCTTCCTTCAAAACTTTAGGCGGGAAGAGATTTCACAACGGCCAAATTTGAAGGGGAACAAGAAGTACATCTAATCATGAAGAAAGGTGGTCTTCGCCTGCAAACCCTCTGAGCGTGACGTTGTGATGGGCTCGGCGATGACATTCATCCTGCCGTTCTGGCGGCCTTGGTCTCGTTGCACGCAAATGGCAACCTTTGGCTGATTCCTTGGGACTCCACACCCGCGCTTGCCTCCTTTGCACCAAAGAGGAAACCTGTTGTACTGCGCCCGCTGGCGCGCCTGGCCTTAGTCGTCATGGCTGATGTCATTTCAGCCTCGTGAGGCTGGGTCTTGCATAGAAATCTCCGCTTCGCTCAGGAGGCCGCTCCCTCGGGAGGTCTTGATGTCGCCCACCTCGCGAGGCTTGGCCCCTCGCGCGTGTCTTGTCTTATCGTAGTTGAAGCTGGGCTGTACCAGGCCGTCGATGAAGCCATGTCGTGGGCTACAGGCAGGCATGCATGGGTACCCTAGTTCCCAGAACACCGACAAAAGCCCTCGGGCCCAAGGCGGGCCCGCACTTGGCTTCGAGGCGAAGCCAAAGGGCAAGTGTAGAACGCTGCAGGCCCCACCAGTGAACCGAGCCGACGCGTGGCGCTTGATGGGACGTAGGCGTCTCCGCTTCTCCACGCGACCTCGGCAACTGGCACGCCTTGACTAAAAGGCCAAATGTCGCAGCTGAGCTTTCATTGCCTTCCCTTTGTCTTGCTCCAGATCTCATTCATCTCCTGCCAAGGGAGCCTCCAGATCCACCAAATCCACGCTCCCAAGCTCCTTTCCAATGGGGAAAAAGATGAAGTCCGCCGGCATGACCGCGACCACTGCACCTGTTGTTGATGAGGCCCTTAGCCTATTGATTATCACCGAAGTCGATCACCTCACCGCCTTTCTTCCGCTGACGGTGGGGCCGGAGAACGAGAGGGGAGCGACCAAGATGGATCGGCTCCGCCAAGCAGGGAGCCTTGAAGGGCGCATTCTTCCCCTTCTTCCTCCATAGCCTCTTCGCGGGGCTCGTCCTGCCTTTCTCCAGGTTCTTCTTCGCCATCCTTGACCATTACCAGATCCGTGCGCTTCATCTTCAACCCAACTCCGTCCTCCTCCTATAGGTCTTCGCTTTCTATTGCGAGGCCTTCGTGGGGGTGAAGCCCTCCATCACGCTGTTTTGCCATTTCTTCTCCCTTCAGACACACGGCTCAAGCGAGCTCTCTGGATGTGTCTCCTTTGTCGCACTCAATGATAACAACGAGCTCATGAAGGCCGTGAAGAAGGTGGATGACTTCCGGCGGAAGTGGGTCTACCTGGACGCCCGGAGCCAACATGCTCGGCTGGAGCTGCCGACTGAGCGACCAGAGAAGCTGCCTCGGTGGTCTCATGAGAAGCTCACCGACCCCAAGGCAACGCCGGTCTTGAAGAATATCAAGGCGGACATGAGCTCTGGGGCGCTGACGGGGCCCATGATTGTCAGCACGTTCTTGTTGCAGCGCCTGGCGCCTATCCAAGCTCACTCGCAACCCATGTGGGACCTCAAGGGCGTAGAAGATGATATCCGGCTGCGCCTTGGGAACCTGTCGACCGACGAGTTGTTCATGGCTGTGCGGGCCTTGGTCGGGAAGGATCCAGGCTGCCCTCCGGCGACCCATCTTCTGTTGTACCACCGCGATGACGGGGCGGAGCTGGCCGCCTCCATGCCGGACTTCAACAAGCAGGGGCTCGTGCCATCCGCCCCCGACTCCCCAGTGGCGCTGTCCTCCGGTGAGGACTCCATCGAGGGTGAAGAGGTCGAGGAGGGAAACTCTGAGGTGGCTGAGGAAGGGATGGGGGAGATCTCTCCTCCACGGCGGTGCCAGCTCCTCCGAAGTTTTCCTGACGATGGCGACGCCGGGGAAGGCCTGGTCGGGGAGTCCTCACGTCCCAGTGGGGTTGTCACAAGGTTCGGGGGGACCCTCAGTGAAGGTCGACCCGCAGGGGCCGGAGGAGGGGAACAGCGCCGATGCCACCTCAAGGCAACACCCTCGCCTTGTCGCCTGCTGCCATTGCTTCAGAGTCTCCCACCATGCATCCGGCCGAGGCTCCGGCCGCAGCGAGACCCTTGCTGCAGAAGCTTGGGGGCAGCGTCATCCTGGCCAAGAGAAGAGCATACGTCGCCGTAGATGAGTAAGTGCTTTGCTTTTATTCTTACCTTCCGTCGTGATACTGTGCTCATGATGCCGCTTTGATGACCAGGCTGGCCCTCGAGGTGAAGAGGAAGAAGGAGGATGCCGCTCCCAAGGCATGGCGGTCCCCAAAGGCGCTAGCTCCTGATGCATCTGCAAGAGACGCGACGTCTCTAGAGCCTCCCGCAATGGTCGATGCCGCGATAGCGCCAGCACAAATGCCAGCGCCACCTCCTTCCCAGGTTCTTGTGCCCATGGACCAGGGCCCTCCGCCAGGCCCGGCGCTTTGGAGGAAGCCTACGCCACCCTGGAACAACTCTGAGACAACCTTCAGGGCGCTGAAGGGCATGCACCAATGGGGTGCCTGGGGCTGATCTCGGGGTGGCTTCAAGTCTACTCGTCCGTCAGGACAGCTTGGAGCCAGGCCGTAGCTGTCGCCGTGGGTGCCCAGGAGTAGGCCACAATAGTCGCAGCGGCTCATGATGCTGCGCTGGCCGACAGCGCGTCCACCAAAAGTCGCTGTCGTGAGGTGGAGGCCAAGTTGGAGAAGCTTCGCGAGGAGCAGGCCTCCCAGGCGCACTGGCTCCAGGCACGGGACAAGGAGCTCAGGACCCGGGAGTCCGCGGTTACGGACCGCGAGGCCGAGCTAGAGCACGCAGGTCAGGAGCAGGGCACAGAGTGGAGCCGGCTGGAGAAGCTGAAGGAGGAGGTAGACGCGGCCCAGTCATCTCATGCCAAGCATGTCTTGGAGGAGAAGGCCAACCTAGAGGCCAGGGAGAAGACGCTTGTTATGGCTGAGAAGGCCGGGCGCGACACCTTCACCTCCTTTAAGATGAAGTGCCGCGAGGCGCTCCACTCCCTTTACAGAGAAAGGTACAACAAGCCGCTGGCGACCCCGGACGGTGGCCTCTGGGGTCTTCTCACCAAGCTTGTCGAGGAGCTGGGGAACATCTCCGCTGCATTGGGCTCCATGGTGGAAGGGGATTGCCGCACGCTCTTCACTTCGGCCGCGACGCGCTTCTACAACCATCTTCATCTCATGTACCCCAGCTGGATCTTGGCATGCTGCTGGAGCCGGTGGTGCCTGAGTCCTGGGCCGTAGCCGCTAAAGCCGTAAAGGAGCATGTGGAGGCCCTGGTGGTGAAGTTCCACTACGTCGATCCTGAAGCCTTGGCGGCCGGCGGCGAAGGCGACAGCAGCACCGTCAAGGATGTGCTCCCGAAGGCGGCTGGTGGCGGCGAGTAGGGATGAAGGCAACGCCCATCTTTTATCATGCAACATTGAGTGTGCCTCGTGGAGGCGTAAGAACTCTTGTTTTGAATTCATGAACATTATGGTTTGTAATAACTTGCTAGGATCCCGTGATTTTCCTTTCTGTGCTCGATTTCCTCCCGTTTGCCTTTAGTGTTCTGTGTCGGCAGGACCTGGCCCCCCGCATACCTCAGTCACCGTTGGTTCGTCCGGATTGCCAGGACGAGACCAAGGGGTGAGGGGCTACGTGACCAGTGAGGCCCCTGAGTCGTGATGCTCAGGGGTCCCCCTTGACGTACGAATGGCCTCATGAAGGAAGTGCGAGCAGCGTCTAGGTTAATCTGGAGTCCTCATACCTTTCCTCGCCAGCTTTTGCCTGGAAGGGTCACGAGAAGACCAGGTGCTGAAGACCTGGTAGGGTGGCGTGTGCTAGGCGTGACCTAGATGCAGCCCCCGTGCTCAGCCCCCTCGTGCGGCTCTCTCGGGGGAAGTTGGCGTGGTGAGGCCAGGGGTCGAGCTCTGGGCTCTCCTGAGGTTAGTGCAGCCGCTAGGGTGCCCTCAGTTGTTTATCATCAGCGTGGAGCATGATGCTTCCACTCTTGCATGGGCATAGCCGCTCCTCGACTGTGTCGTCCGCTAGCGCGGAGCATTGGGCTTCCACTGGTACGTGGGAGGGGGTTCCCTCTGAGGGGAGCCCCCGGGGCGTGTACAGCCCTGTCCTGCCACATGACTTGCATGGCAGGACTGGAGGAGGTGTGTATGGGCACCCGTGAGCTAGCGCGGGACTCACGAGGCCCTACCTCAAGGCGGTTTACGCCTGAATTTTGGTATGAATGCTTGATTGAATCCTGCGAGATGGTTAGGTCACCTGCACCAAGTGAATCTCCGGAGGATATTGCATGAGAAGGCCAAACACCAGCGACCCCAGAGGTGACGTGAATGGGGCCGGCCCGCCAGACTAAGCTCAGTGGCTGGATTTGTCGACGCTGCATGGACGGACCCGAGCACAAACGTCATGCCCAAACTTCTCATGCATCGATCCCAAGAAAGACAACTGGCGCGTGGCTCCCGCAGTGGCGAGGCACCGTGCTGCATGCCCTAACTTATCCACTCGCGATTAGCTCAGGCGAGAACAAGGCACCAAGGGCCACGGGAGGTGACGTACACGGGACTGGCCCGCGAGACAGAGCTCAGCCACTTGGGTTTAGTGACGCTGCACGAAGACCTGAGCACAGACGTCATGCCAGTCTTTAATCATGAGGCGGTCGCGGGCGGGTTCGAAAGGGCGCACAATGTTCATGATGACAAAGCACCAGACAGGCAGGTGATAATATATACCAGTTCATAACAATGGCGAGATCAGGTCTGATAGATGCGCAAACAATGCACGCTGCGGGGCGGATCCAGACAGCTTGAGGATAATGCAGCCCGAGGGGCACCCTGATACGTCTCCAACGTATCCACTTTTCCATACACTTTTGCCCTTGTTTTGGATTCTAACTTGCATGATTTGAATGAAACTAACCCGGACTGACGCTGTTTTCAGCAGAACTGCCATGATGTTGTTTTATGTGTAGAAAAGAAAAGTTCTCGGAATGTCCTGGAAATCCACGGAGGCGCTTTTTGGAATTAATAAGAATTTCCGGGTGAAAGAAATACACCAGGGGGCCCACGGCCTATCCACGAGACAGGGGGGCACCCCCCCCCTAGGGCGTGCCCACCTATCTCGTGGGCCACCTGGACCTCCACCGACCTCAACTCCAACTCCATATATTCATGTTCGGGGAGAGAAAAATCAGAGAGAAAGTTTCATCGCGTTTTATGACATGGAGCCGCCACCAAGCCCTAATCTCTCTCGGGAGGGCTGATCTGGAGTCCGTTCGAGGCTCCGGAGAGGGGGATTCATCGCCGTCGTCATCATCAACCATCCTCCATCACCAATTTCATGATGCTCACCGCCGTGCGTCAGTAATTCCATCGTAGGCTTTCTGGACGGTGATGGGTTGGATGAGATTTACCATGTAATCAAGTTAGTTTTGTTAGGGCTTGATCCCTAGTATCCACTATGTTCTGAGATTGATATTGCTATGACTTTGCTATGCTTAATGCTTGTCACTAGGGCCCGAGTGCCATGATTTCAGATCTGAACCTATTATGTTTTCATGAATAGATGTGTGTTCTTGATCCTATCTTGCAAGTCTATAGTCACCTATTATGTGTTATGATCCGACAACCCCGAGGTGATAATAATCGGGATACTTCTCGGTGATGACCGTAGTTTGAGGAGTTCATGTATTCACTATGTGCTAATGCTTTGTTCGGTTCTCTATTAAAAGGAGGCCTTAATATCCCTTAGTTTCCGCTAGGACCCGCTGCCACGGGAGGGTAGGACAAAAGATGTCATGCAAGTTCTTTTCCATAAGCACGTATGACTATTTACGGAATACATGCCTACACTACATTGATGAACTGGAGCTAGTTCTGTGTCACCCTATGTTATAGCTATTACATGAGGAATCACATCCAGCATAATTATCCATCACTGATCCATTGCCTATGAGCTTTTCACATATTGTTCTTCGCTTATTTACTTGTCCGTTGCTACTGTTACAATCATTACAAAAACCCAAAAACAATTATCTTTACTTTTGCTACCGTTACCTTTATTATCATACCACTTTTGCTACTAAATACTTTGCTGCAGATACTAAGTTATCCAGGTGTGGTTGAATTGACAACTCAACTGCTAATACTCAAGAATATTCTTTGGCTCCCCTTGTGTCGAATCAATAAATTTGGGTTGAATACTTTACCCTCGAAAGCTGTTGCGATCCCCTACACTTGTGGGTTATCAAGACTAATTTCTGGTGCCGTTGCCGGGGAGCATAGCTCTATTCTCTGAGTCACTTGGGATTTATATCTGTTGATCACTATGAGAACTTGAAAGACGACCGAACTACTATTTTGCCCTCAACTACGAGGGGGGTAAGGAACTGCCATCTAGCTCTGCACTTTCTCCTTCCATTATTAGTAAGCTTGCGACACCTAAACCTGCTACTGCTATGAATTCTGATATGTCACATGTTATTGATGATGCCACTTCTGCTATGCATGATGAAACTACTTCTATGTGTGATACTACTTTGCCATTAGGTGAATTTCTTGATGAACAACTTGCTAGAGTTAGGGGGAATGAAATTATTGAAGATGCTAATATTGATGATAGTGATGATGAAGGTTCTCCCAATGATTATATATTGCATGTTGTTCCTAAGGGTTATGTTATGAATGAAGAAGCTGCTAGGGAAATCTTTGCTTGCAATGATAGATATGATCTTAAGAAATTATTAGCTAAATGGAAGCAGCAGTCTCTTAATGCTAGAATGAAACCTGACCCTGCTTTTGCTACTTCACCTATCTATGTTACTGATAAGGATTATGAATTCTCTGTTGATCCTGAAATTATTACTTTAGTTGAATCTGATCCTTTTTATGGCCTTGAATCTGAAACTGTTGTGGCACATCTTACCAAGTTGAATGATATAGCCACCCTATTTACTAATGATGATTATATCCTTAAGATATTTCCGTTCTCATTAAAGGGTGATGCTAAGACTTGGTATAATTCTCTTGCTCCTGGTTGTGTGCGTAGTCCCCAGGATATGATTTATTACTTCTCTGCTAAATATTTCCCTTCTCATAAGAAACAAGTTGCCTTGCGTGAAATATATAATTTTGTGCAAATCAAAGAAGAGAGTCTCCCACAAGCTTGGGGGAGGCTTCTCCGGTTACTTAATGCTTTGCCTGATCATCCTCTTAAGAAAAATGAAATACTTGATATCTTTTACAATGGACTGACCGATGCTTCCAAGGACTACTTGGATAGTTGTGTTGGTTGTGTTTTCAGGGAAAGAACAGTCGACAAAGATGAAATACTATTGAATAATATGTTGACTAATGAAAATAATTGGACTCTTCCTGAGCCAATTCCTGAAGTAATTCCTGAACTAATTGAGCCAACTCCTGAGCCTATTCCTAAACCTACTCCGAAGAAGAGAGGTGTTTTACTTCTCAGTCCTGAAGATATGCAAGAGGCAAAGAAATCAATGAAAGAAAAAGGTATTAAAGCCGAAGATGTTAAGAATTTACCTCCTATTGAAGAAATACATGGTCTTAATATACCGCCTGTTGAAGAACCATATTGTCTTGATAACCCGACACAGGTAGTAAAGGTAAATTCTCTCTATAGATATGATAAAGTTGAAATCCCCTCTACTAAATTTCATAGCCCATGCTTAGATGAATTTGATGACTTTATGGCTAGACAAGAAAGTTTTAATGCTTATGTTGGTAGAGAGTTAAAGAATGATGCTTTCGAGATAGGATGCATGTGCGATAACATGGCTAGAGTTAAAGGTGAACTTCACCTTGTTAGCAAATATGCTTCTATGGTTGCTACTCAAGCTGAGCAAGTACTTAAAGCTCAAAATGATTTGCTTGATGAATTAAATAATAAAAATGACTTTATTGTTAGAGTGGCTACTAGAACTGGTAGAATGACTCAGGAACCTTTGCATCCTGAAGGCCACCCTAGGAGAATCGAGCAAGATTCTCAGAGAAATAATTTAGAGGCACCTAGTTCTTCTAAAAAGAAGAAAAGGAAAAACGATAGAACTTTGCATGCTTCTAGTGAACCTACTATAGACACACCTGAGAATCCCAATGATATTTCTATTTCTGATGCTGAAACACAATCAGGTGATGAACATGATCCTAGTGATAATGTTAATGATAATGTTCATGTTGATGCTCAACCTAGCAAAAACAATGAAGTAGAGATTGAACCTGTTGTTGATCTTGATAACCCACAATCAAAGAATCAACGTTATGATAATAGAGATTTTGTTGCTAGGAAGCACGGTAAAGAAAGAGAACCATGGGTTCAGAAACCCATGCCCTTTCCTCCTAAACCATCCAAGTCAAAGGATGATGAGGATTTTGAGTGCTTTGCCAAAATGATTAGACCTATTTTCTTACGTATGCGCTTAACTGATATGCTCAAAGTAAATCCTTATGCTAAATATATGAAGGATATCATTACAAACAAAAGAAAGATACCAGAAGCTGAAATTTCCACCATGCTTGCTAATTACACTTTTAAGGGTGGAATACCAAAGAAACTTGGAGATCCTGGTGTACCAACTATACCATGCTCCATTAAAAGAAATTATGTTAGAACTGCTTTATGTGATCTTGGAGCCGGTGTTAGTGTTATGCCTCTCTCTTTATATCATAGACTTGAATTAAATAAGTTGACACCTAGTGAAATATCTTTGCAAATGGCTGATAAATCAACTGCTATACCTGTCGGTATTTGTGAGGATGTGCCTGTTGTGGTTGCAAATGTCACTATCTTAACGGACTTTGTTATTCTTGATATTCCCGAGGACGATAGTATGTCTATTATCCTTGGTAGACATTTTCTTAACACCGCAGGGGCTGTTATTGATTGCAACAAAGGCAATGTCACTTTTCATGTTAATGGTAATGAGCATACGGTACACTTTCCGAGGAAACAATCTCAAGTTCATAGCATCAATTCTATTGGAAAAGTTCCAACTATTATTATTGGAGGTTTTGAATTTCCTCTCCCTCTGTCAAGAAAAAGTATGATATTCTTATTGTTGGGGATTTTCATATCCCGTTGAGGTAACTTAGTGTTATTCAAAATTTCTCCGGTTCCGTGTTATTCGGAATGAGTTTGTTAACAAGACTTGATCAACCTTGTTAGTGGATTCATTTTGATGATCACGAGATGGATGAAACTAGAAGGCACAACCTTTTGTACCCTCTTTTTACTTTCTGTTATTTAGAATAAATAAAGCAAAAATAGTATTATCCGTCTGTTTTCTGAATTATCTGTGCATTAAAAAATATCCTGAAAATAAAAGTGCTCCAAATGCCCTGGAAATTTAGTACGATTTTTTGTGGAACATTTGAGGATTTTAGGCACTAAAAACACTGCAGGAGGGGCAAGCACCAGGCCACGAGAGAGGAGGGCGCCCCCCCCCCTGTAGGGCATGCCCCCCTATCTCGTGGGCCCCTGGTGGCCCCCCTCCACTTATGCCAGCACGCACACACTTCATCTTCTACCCAAAAAATCCCCATCCAGCTCAATTACGAGTTCCAGCTCATTTTTCTACGATTTTCGATCTCCTAGCTCAAAGCTCCATTCACAAAACTGCTTTGGGAGATTGTTGCTTGGTGACCATGTTCTTGAGCTTGCATGTTAAATTTTTGAGGCCCCAAGCAATTCTAATGCATGATATAGGCTCTAGGCACTTGTAGGAGTAGTTGCTACCAATCTTGTTTAGTTTTATTCACTTTTATTTTGAAGTTACTAAAATTTCAGAATTATTTCAGAAAAAGAATTATGCTTAGAAGAATGTACCAAGGTGGTTCCTCGGCAAAGAAAGGGCCAAGGATTGCTATACGTGAACAAGATGTTAAATTGCCGAGGGACGCGGATGTACGAGCTTGTGAGTGGCCATCCGATGATTTTATGGTCGAAGCAGGCTTCAAGGAAGAATTTGACGCGTATGTGCGTAATGCTGAGTTGGAGGACTTCTTACAAGATAAGTGTCCTCAGTACTATCAATTGACTGATTCCTTTGTTCGGAGGTTTAAATATAACTATGCGCGTAATTCTCCTAGTGTCATGTTTGATATTTATGATACATCTTATACCATGGATTTAGAGGATTTCACAACTGCTTGCAGACTCCTTGATGGGGTAATATTAATGATCCTCATAAATTTGAATTTAGAGATTTTCTTGCTAGTATTACTGTGGGAGAATCAAGGGACATAGCACAAGCTACCATAGGGAGCATTCATTTTCCTGCTATACATTATTTTGCTCTTTTTATTGGTAGATGCATTAACGGTAAAGACGAAGCATGTCACATGTGTATCCCTGATCTGTGTGTCCTCAAGAGTGTTGTTTCAGGTTATAAAGGTTATAACTTGGGGGCAATAGTTGCACGTAGGTTGCAGAATAATAGTAGAAAGGGAAATTTATTTGGAGGAATTTATGCAACCCGTGTGGCTAATTATCTTAATATAGACCCACGAGAGGGGGATATGATTTTACCTCCTGTTTATTTGGATAAAGAAGCTATGTTCAATCATCAATTGCTTGTGAGGAATGAACAATTCCTCCATTATCGACTAATCTATGATAGACGCAACGTCGTCCCTGTTACTCTTCCTGCTCCCTACCTTTTTGATTATCAGGCAAAAGGAAGATATGTTGTCACCAGGGAGGAAGCAGCTGAACATGAGAGGGGAGCGGAGGCAGCTCGCCAACACGCTGCTGCTCAGGAGGCGGTTGCCGCTGCATCTCAGTACGACCCCAGTTTCACTTACGGATATCAGCTAGGCGGTCCTTGGTACTAGACCAACTTAGGCCGAAAGCCTAAGCTTGGGGGAGTACGTATTTCTCACCGACTTTACATTCATGTTCACACACTAGTCGTCAGTGCTCATACTTTTTCATTGTATTATCCATGCTAGTTTAATTTTCTTTTTCTAGTTTTCTTCTTGTGTGTTTGATAAACCTGAAGAAAAACCAAAAAAAATTAGTTAGTTTAATTTCCATGCTTGTAGTAGAAATTAAAATGAAAACCCAAAAATATTTCTTGTTCTTCTTCTTACTTCTTGGGAGCTTTCCCGTGTAAATAGTTTTATTTTCTTTTCTTTCTTTTGGGGGTCGAGAAGACCATATTGAAAATATTTAGTGGCTCTCATATGCATGATTGTTTATTTAACTTAGAGCCCATATTACCCTGTCTTCTCTCTTGAGTTGAATGCTTGCAGATTCCAGATTAGTCCAATGCACGTGCACTCTTATTATTATACACATCGTTCGGTCGTGCAAGTGAAAAGCAATAATGACGATATATGATGGACTTATTGAGATGAGAAAAGCTGGTATGAACTCGACCTCTATTGTTTTTGTAAATATGATGAGTTCATTGTTTCTGATTCAGCTTATTATGAAGTAAACATATTTGCAATGGCATTTAGAGATTATAGTTGCTTGTGTCATGCTTGATTAGCTATGAGTTATAATGGTTTACCTTGCGTGCCAACATGCTATTAGAATGATTATGATGTGGTATGATGGGATGGTATCCTCCTTTGAATGAATTGAGTGACTCGACTTGGCACAGGTTCACGCATGTAGTTGAATCAAATCAACATAGCCTTCATGATATTTATGTTCATGGTAGATTATATCCTACTCATGCTTGTACTCGGTGTAAATTAATTTTAATGCATGTATATGACTGTTGTCGCTCTCTCAGTTGGTCGCTTCCCAGTCTTTTGCTAGCCTTCACCTGTACTAAGCGGGAATACTGCTTGTGCATCCAAACTCCTTAAACCTCAAAGTAGTTCCATATGAGTCCACTATACCTTCCTATATGCGGTATTTACCTGCCGTTCCAAGTAAATTGTATGTGCCAAACTCCAAACCTTCAAATGAAATTCTGTTTTGTATGCTTGAGCAACTCATGTTACAACTAGGGCTGCCTATATCTTCCATGCTGGGTGGGTTATTCTAAAGAGGAGTGGACTCCGCTCCTCATTCACGAGAAAGGGCCAGTAACCGGGATGCCCAGTCCCATGATCCAAAAAGATCAAAGCAAATCAAAATAATTAAACAAAACTCCCCCAGGGATGTTGTTAGTTGGAGGCACTCGTTGTTTCGAGCAAGCCATGGATTGATGCTTGTTGGTGGTTGGGGGAGTATAAACCTTTACCATTATGTTTGGGAACTGCCTATAATGCATATAGTATGGAAGATAGAGTCATCTCATAGTTGTTGCGTTGACAGCAAAAGTATGCCGCTCAAAATGTTATTCAATCTCTATTTTAAAATCGAGCTCTGGCACCTCTACAAATCCCTGCTTCCCTGCGAAGGGCCTATCTATTTACTTTTATGTTGAGTCATCACTCTTCTTATTAAAAGCACTCGCTAGAGAGCACACTGTCATTTGCATTCATTACTATTGGTTTATATTGGGTATGACTTGATTGGATCTCTTTTACCATGAATTACAATGTTTAGTCAGTCCTTGATCTTTAAAGGTGCTCTGCATTTATGTTTTGCGGTCTCAGAAAGGGATAGCGAGATACCATTTTGTTATATCATGTTATGATTGTTTTGAGAAAGTGTTGTCATCCGAGTTTTATTATTATGGCTCGCTAGCTGATTATGCTATTGATATGAGTAATTGTGAGACCTAAGTGTTATTGTGAGTATGGTTAGTTCATAATATTTGCTGAAACCTGAATGCTGGCTTTTCATGTTTACAACAACAAAAGCAAACTGAGTTTGTAAAAGTTTTTCTTTATCACTTTCAGTTTATCAACTGAACTGCTTGAGGACAAGCAACGGTTTAAGCTTGGGGGAGTTGATACGTCTCCAACGTACTACTTTTCCAAACACTTTTGCCCTTGTTTTGGACTCTAACTTGCATGATTTGAATGAAACTAACCCGGAGTGACACTGTTTTCAATAGAACTGCCATGATGTTGTTTTATGTGTAGAAAAGAAAAGTTCTCAGAATGTCCTGGAAATCCACGGGGGCACTTTTTGGAATTAATAAGTATTTCTGGGCGAAAGAAATACACCAGGGGGCCCACGGCCTGTCCACGAGACAGGGGGGCGCCCCCCCCCCTAGGGCGTGCCCCTATCTCGTGGGCCCCTGTACCTCCACCGACCTCAACTCCAACTCCATATTTTCGTGTTCGGGGAGAAAAAAATCAGAGAGAAAGTTTTGTCGCGTTTTACGACACGGAGCCGCCGCCAAGCCCTAATCTCTCTCGGGAGGGCTGATCTGGAGTCCTTTCGGGGATCCGCAGAGGGGGATTTGTCGCCGTCGTCATCATCAACCATCCTCCATCACCAATTTCATGATGCTCACCGCCGTGCGTGAGTAATTCCATCGTGAGGCTTTACGGGCGGTGATGGGTTGGATGAGATTTACCATGTAATCAAGTTAGTTTTGTTAGGGTTTGATCCTAGTATCCACTATGTTACGAGATTGATGTTGCTATGACTTTGCTATGCTTAATGCTTGTCACTAGGGCCCGAGTGCCATGATTTCATATCTGAACCTATTATGTTTTCATGAATAGATGTGTGTTCTTGATCCTATCTTGCAAGTCTATAGTCACCTATTATGTGTTATGATCCGACAACCCCAAGTGACAATAATCGGGATACTTCTCGGTGATGACCGTAGTTTGAGGAGTTCATGTATTCACTATGTGCTAATGCTTTGTTCGGTTCTCTATTAAAAGGAGGCCTTAATATCCCTTAGTTTCGCTAGGACCCGCTGCCACGGAGGGTAGGACAAAAGATGTCATGCAAGTTCTTTTCCATAAGCACGTATGACTATTTACGAATACATGCCTACATTACATTGATGAACTGGAGCTAGTTACGTGTTACCCTATGTTATAGCTATTACATGAGGAATCGATCGGCATAATTATCCATCACTGATCCATTGCCTACGAGCTTTTTACATATTGTTCTTCGCTTATTTACTTTTCCATTGCTACTGTTACAATCATTACAAAAACCCAAAAACAATTATCTTTACTTTAGCTACCTTTACCTTTATTATCATACCACTTTTGCTACTAAATACTTTGCTGCAGATACTAAGTTATCCAGGTGTGGTTGAATTGACAACTCAACTGCTAATACTCAAGAATATTCTTTGGCTCCTCTTGTGTCGAATCAATAAATTTGGTTTGAATACTTTACCCTCAAAAGCTGTTGCGATCCCCTACACTTGTGGGTTATACACCCTCAACAGAACGAACTAAAAAGTCACCTGGCACCATTGGGGTAGAAGTGTTTAAGTAGCTGAAGATGAGCGTCGCAGAAGTTGCTCCTCATGAGCCAGCAGGCTCCTGATCCTCGGGGGGCTCCGGAGGCTCCAGCTCCTCCTCCGTCAAGACTGCTTGGCACCTGGCTTCATGAGATGCCATGACGCCACACATGCATCACTGGAGTGAGGGCACCGTGCCCGGCGGGCCAAAAGGCATGCGGACGTAGCTGTGGGGGCGGCCTCCACACCGGCCGACGCTGGACGGCCAGAAGAGCTCCTGAGAAGCAGCTTTGTTGAGGCCCGGGATGTTGACGTAGACGCGCAGCTCACCACTCGTGTCCTGAGCAGCAGCTGCGTTGAGTGATGCGGGTCTTCGCTCGCCTCGCATGGCTCGTGCCTCCTAAAGATCTTGATCGCCCTGATGATGAACTCCTGTGCGCTTGGTGCCTCGCGCCCTGCGCCTTGCTCCTGAAAGCTCGCATTGAAGCATGCCTCCACATGGTACCCGAACGCCTCCTTCGTGATGAGGGCTAGGTCAGAGGCCTTCCAGAGAAGAGCCCCTGAGCCCAACCTAAGGGGGGCGCCGGGTGCGCCTTCCTATGCGAGAGCGAAAGGTGCCCCTGTAGAGGGCGAGGGGCTCGAGTCACGACCATCTGGCAAGCCAGCCTCCTGAGAGCTCTTGAGGAGGAGCTGCTTCTTGTTCTTGGGGGCGACCTTAGGGGGAAGGATGACGCCTTCGCCATCCGAGTCCTCGACCGCTGCAGCCTGGTAGGCATGCTCGAGAGAGCACACCGCGTCTTTCTCATCACAGACGATCGTGATGATGCCGCCGCTTCCTGGCATCTTGAGGACATTGTAGCTATGGTGCGTTGCTGCCATGAACTTGGCGAGAGCTGGGTACCCGAGGATGGCGTTGTACGGCAGGCGAATGTGAGCGATGTCGAAGTCGATGAGCTCGGTGCGGTAGTTGTCGCGCTTGCCGAAGGTGACGGGGAGGCGAATCTTCCCGATAGGGTGCGCAGAGCCGTCGGTCACCCCTAAGAATGGCTTGGTGGGCTGAAGATGGTCATATGGCACCTAGAGCCTGTCGAATGTCTCGACGGATAGAACATTGAGCCCAGCGCCGCCATTGACGAGTGTCTTGGTGATGAGAATGTTGCTGATGGTAGGTGAGTAGAGCATGAGGAGCGTGCCTGAGGTGGCCGCGCACTTGAGCTGGTCTGAAGAATCGAAGGTTATGGCGTACTTGGACCACCTGAGCGGACGCGACATGTTGAGCTTGGGGTGGGCCACGTTCACCTCACGAGCGAACTGCTTGAAGATGCGATGGGAGGCTAGGGCCTGAGCACCTCCAGGATGCAGGCGATAGCACGAGGCTCTTGGAAGCCCCCGGCTCCATCATCTTGGTGATGGCTGTCATTCCTTCTTGGTGGCGGCGACAGCGGAGGGACGCCAGCGTTGCCCTGAGGATGGTCCTCGCGAGGCTGATCCCGCCACGGCCCGTCACGAGGCTGGTCCTGCCAGCGGTCTTCACAAGGTTGATCGAGCCAGCCCTGGCGGGGGCCACGATCGTCCCAGCGGCCTCCGTCGCGACCTTCTCCGTGGCCGTAGCCACGGTCATTGTGCTCCGGGCATCGATCGAGGCGTCCATCGCGGATAACCCTGACTCCCTGAGCTCTTGGCAGTCGTTGGTGTTGTGTCTGTGCACATCATGGAAATCACAGAACGGGCGGCTGCCCTTGGAGGACTCAGGATGATCATAGCCAAGCTTCATGCCAGGCTCGGCTACGAGCACGGCCGGGGCCTTGCGCTTCACGTCCTTCACCTTGGCCTTCTTGTATTCAGGATCGGCTTCAGGGAGCTCGAGGAGCGAGAGGCAACCTTCTTCTGCCCTCGAGCACTGGGTCGCCATGTTGAGCATCTCCAGAGCCAAGAACAGATCCTCATGTATGGCGAGCTCCTCCTTCATCTTGACATCCCGGACACCATCAGTGAACGTTGAGATGATGGCCTCGTCCAACACCTTGGGGATCTTGAGGCGAACATTTGGTGAAGCGCTGGATGTACTTATGCAAGGTCTCTCCTGGTTGTTGCTTGATGCATCGGAGGTCGCCAGCTGTAGGAGCGCGGTCATGGGTGCCTTGGAAGTTGGCGATGAAACGCTCGTGCAGCTCGTCCCAGGAGGAGATCGACCCCACCGGGAGGTTCAGGAGCCATGAGCGCGCGCCATCCTTGAGGGCCATGGGGAACCAGTTCGCCATGACCTTCTCGTCACCGCTTGCTGCCTCGATGCTCAACTCATAGAGCTGAAGGAACTCAACTGGGTCGGGGGTGCCGTTGTAGCGCGGAGGCAGACCCGGCTTGAACTTGCCGGGCCATACGACGCGACGAAGCTCTGGAGTGAACGCCCGGCATCCCACCATGGCCACGAGCGCTCGCCTCAGTGGGGGAGCCAGATCTTGACGCCCTCATGCAACCACCTCAGGCTGCACGCGGTCTTGACGCGAAGGTGTAGGAGGAGCTGGGAGTGCATGCGCCTCTGCCTGAGGCCGCTGCACGGCCTGGCAACTTTCTTCATCGTGCGGGGGCGCCCTGCACGGCTAGCCGTGCTGGGAGGCCTCGCGCCTTTGCTCGGGGATGACGTCTTGCCGGAGAGGAGGAGGAGGCGCGCCGTGAGCAACGTCGCCTGCCTGGGGCTGTGAGGGAGGCAGCGAGTGGGACGGTGTTGGAGCCTCTCCAGCAGCGCTGACGAGCTCAGTGATGCGGTCCAGCCAATCCTCGTAGAGGTCGTTGACCGGACGGTAGCATAGAAGCTCACACGCCATGAGCAGCACCGACTGCATGGTCGCCAGCCCGCGATGGACGTGGGAGGACAAAGCAGTGGCCGGGGTCAGCGACGGAGTGGCAGTGCGACCGTCACGTCGCACGGAGGGTGGCAGCGATGAATCCTGCTACTCGTTGGCTACAGGGCCAGTGACAGCGTTGGCCACAGGAGACAGGGAGCGGCAGGGGCACCGGTGCCCACGGGCGACGCGCGCGGCAAGGGTCGTCCGACGCGCGCGGCAAGGGCCGTCCGACGCTTGGCACGAACTCGACAAGCGTCCGCCATGAGAACAGTGGAGTGGGGGTGAAACAACTGGCGGAAGAGAGGCTTCGACACGCCCCTACCTAGCACGCCAAATGTCAAATTCCGGGATCCGCAGACCCAAGAAAGGTTCGAACTTAGGGGCGTGTGCAAAGAACTCAACCTCTTGAGCCTCCCAATACGCTGCTCTCACAACCTAGCTCGATGAACACGACAGAGAAAGACACAGCAGTTTACCCAGGTTCGGGCCACCTTGCGGTGTAATACCCTACTCCTGCTTTGTGGTGGATTGGCCTCGCGAGGGGCTGAGGATGACCTAGTACAAGTGGATGAACAGCCTCAGGAGGCGTGTTCTTGTGATGAGCTCTTGGTGGTTCCATGAGCTGATCACCTGGTGAGTTGATCAATCGACCCCCCTCCCTCTACGGTGGTGGCTAGGCCCTATTTATAGTGGCCTTGGTCTTCTTCCTCCAAAACATTAGGCGGGGAGTGATCCCACAACGACAAAATTGGAAGGGGAACAAGAAGTACATCTAATCCTGACGAAAGGTGGTCTTCGCCTAGAAAGCCTCTGAGCGTGACGTCGTGGTGGGCTCAGCGATGACATTCATCCTGCCGTTCTGGCGGTCTTGGTCTCGTTGCACGCAAATGGCAACCTTTGGCTGAGTCCTTGGGACTCCACACATGTGCTTGCCTCCTTTGCACCAAAGAGAAAACCTATTGTACCGCGCCCGCTAGTGCACGCCTGGCCTTGGTCATCATTGTTGATGTCATTTCAGCCTCGCGAGGCTGGATCTCGCATAGAAATCTCCGCTCCACTCAGGAGGCTGCTCCCTCGAGAGGTCTTGATGTCGCCCGCCTCGCGAGGCTTGGCCCCTCGCGAGGGTCTTGTCTTGCCGTAGTCGAAGCTGGGTCATACCAGGTCGTCGATGAAGCCACGTCGTGGGCCGCAGGCATGCAGTTCTGGGTACCCTGGTTCCCAGAATGCCAACAATTATTCTAAGCAATCCTATGTTTTTACAGAAAGAATGGCCAGAACCCATATGCCAAGATGGAACTTATATAGGCATAGAGGATTATTCCTCCTCTGATTAGTGTAATTATATCAATATTTTATTTGTTAATATTTTTTCCTCTTCAAAATCAGATATATTGGCCAGAAAAATTAAAAGGATTGGGCCTCTTGACCTAGCCAGCCGCTGCCTCCAAAAAGCTTGGGGATTCTGCCTCCCGCCGGCGCCGGTTCGTCTTGTCTCCGGTGGCCTTAGGGCCATGGAGGCGGAGTGGACCTCGCCCCTTGCCGGTGGGAGGGCTCTGTTTTTATATCTTTTTTCGAGTTTTCTTAGGGTTTGTGGTATGAACCGGATCCCTACCAGGGCGTGGTCTCAGGTTGTAGGGATGGAAGGAGGGATGGCGTGGAGGAAGGCGTGGTCGCCGGTGCTGGGGCGTCGTTGTTGCATGCGCGCGCGCGCTCGAGAGAGAGAGAGAGAGAGAGAGAGAGAGAGAGAGAGAGAGAGAGAGAGAGAGAGAGAGAGAGAGAGAGAGAGAGAGAGAGAGAGCCCTCCCACCGGCAAGGGGCGAGGTCCACTCCGCCTCCATGGCCCTAAGGCCACCGGAGACAGGACAAACCAGCGCCGGCGGGAGGTAGAATCCCCAAGCTTTTTGGAGGCAGCGGCTGGCTAGGTCAAGAGGCCCAATCCTTTTAATTTTTCTGGCCAATATATCTGATTTTGAAGAGGAAAAAATATTAACAAATAAAATATTGATATAATTACACTAATCAGAGGAGGAATAATCCTCTATGCCTATATAAGTTCCATCTTGGCATATGGGTTCTGGCCATTCTTTCTGTAAAAACATAGGATTGCTTAGAATAATTGTTGGCGTTCTGGGAACCAGGGTACCCAGAACTGCATGCCTGCGGCCCACGACGTGGCTTCATCGACGACCTGGTACGACCCAGCTTCGACTATGGCAAGACAAGACCTCGAGAGAGAGAGAGAGAGAGAGAGAGAGAGAGAGAGAGAGCAACGGCGGCTAGGGTTAGGTCTCCCGGCTTCCTGAGGAAGCCGAGCAAATATGATTGCTCCTTGCTTGATTAGATTGATACATCTCCTCTCCTTATATAGAGAGGTTTACTTGACTCCCAAGCAAGCGGCCCTTATCTCTAATTAACCCTAAGACTAACGGGCTATACCGCTAGCCCAGACCCATTGGGCCATTACGTACTCTAACAGTTTGTGTCCTGCTCAGGAAGGCGAGACGGCAGCGGCTCCCTGAAGATGGAATAAAGGTCTCCCTGCCTAGCCCCGTTCTGGTGATGCATCTAGCATTATCGGTGGGCGTGGAGGTGTGTCTCCGGTGGATCTGTCTTTGGTGGATTTGCTCATATTTGTCCGTCGTTTGTCTCTGTTCGTGTGTCTTCAGGTTGGATCCTTTTGATCTACACTCTTAATCTGCGGCGGTTGTTGTTCTGGTGCTTTGGTTCTATGGGGCCTTAGCATGACGACTTCCCGACTGTCTACTACAACAAGGTTTGCCCGGCTCCGGCGAGGGAGGGGCAATGACAAGCGGAACGCCTTCGGCTCGCTTCAGTGCTTATAGTTGTCGCTAGGTGGTCTACGATCTGGATGTAATTTTTCAATTTGCCATGCTGTATTGCAAACTAACTTTCTTATTTACTTGCAGGCTGTTACAACCGAGAGAGCAACATAGCTGAATGGTAAAATCTAATTTTTTGCATGGGTATTCTTATCAATATTTAATCAGTACTGTTTTCATTGATTGAGATTAGCTAGCTTCTTCATTGAGTGCTACCCTGATGCCTATTGGGCCCACATGTCAGTGACCCAACTGCACCTGCAGTTGTGTTACTGAGGCTCAGTCCCCCTAGTAGTGTTTGGGCCAACGAGTACAGAGTCACATACCGTATTTGAATTAAACTGACCAGTACAGAGTCAACTACTACTGCTGCTACTCCTACTGCTACTGCTGCTGCTGCTCCTACTACTACTACTACTACTCATTACTATCGTTGTTGTTGTTGTTAACATTACTACTATACTACATTATCACTGTTGTCATTGCATTACTACTACTACTATACATTACTATCTTGCTGTCATTCACTACTACTATCGCTATCGCTATTATCGATGTTGTTTCGCTATCGCATCATTGCCTGCTGCTCGCTCTTGCTACTACATTGCTACTCTACTACTACTACTACTACTCTACTCGCTGCTACTCTTATCACTATCGCTATCGTTACTGCTTTCCTCGCTATCACTATTATTGCTACTACTACTACTACTACTACAACAATACTACTACTACTACTACTGCTACTACTACTACTACTATTATTATTACTACTACTATCATTGTTGCCATTACTACTACTACTACTACTACTACTACTACTACTACTACTACTACTACTACTACTACTACTACTACTACTACTACTACTACTACTACTACTACTACTACTACTACTACTACTACTACTACTACTACTACTACTACTACTATCGTTGTCATGTCATCGCACATCTACTACTACTACTACTACTACTACTACTACTACTACTACTACTATTACTACGACTACTACTACTACTACTACTACTACTACACTACTACTACTACTACTACTACTACTACTACTACTACTACTACTACTACTACTACTACTACTACTACTACTACTACTACTACTACTACTACTACTATTGTTGCTACTCTCTCTACTACTACTACTCCTACTGCTACTACTACTACTACTACTACTGCTACTACTACTACTGCTACTACTACTACTACTCTACTACTACTACTGCTACTATTGTTGTTGCTTCATCGCTATTGTTATCGCTATCGCCATCATTGTTGTTGCTATCTCACATTATCATCATTGTCATTGCCATCGCTATCGCTTCCTATCGCTACTACTACTACTACTACTACTACTACTACTACTACTACTACTACTACTACTACTACTACTACTACCATCATCATATCCCTCATCACATCGCTACATCGCTACTACTACTATTGCTACTCCATCGCTACTATCGCTATCGCTATCATCATTGCCATCGCTATCGCTTCCCATCGCTACTACTCTACTACTATCAAGCATCGCCGCTACTATCATTCATGCTGCTACTACTCCTTGCGGGTCATGGACATTTCTTGCAAATACATATGCAAAATTAATTCAAGGTGTCATCCTTAGCAATTTGAGATTCACACTAATGATTTCGAGCCACCTTCTTGAAATCTATTAATTTTGCAATATTAAGATGTATTTATATTACGCAATCTGTAATATAAATAAATTACCGGTTTTTCACCAGGGATGATATGTTATATGTGTTTACCATATTGACATTCTTCATGAATATGTCACAGCAGTCGAGATTGATTTCTCCCGCACAACAAACTTGTAAACTTCAGACAATAACATCTCCCTCATTATATTAGGAAAACACAAGGTAATGAGTTGGATCTACTGCCCATGTGCAGACTGTCTCTATTACTGCGAGATCTATATGATCTTCAATGTGTTATGTTCCCACAATTGAGGTTGAGCATTTTCAAGTTATACACTTGAGTCAAATTTTTGCATTCCTATTACAAACCATGATGGTATTTATTTTACTTCTTGTAAATTAATTTGAGGCTCTTGCCCTTAATGGCCACAACTTACTTAAGCGGGTCATGGACATTAAGATCAGTCTTGCATCCCATGGGATAGCGTGTGCAACCCAAGCCACGCCACCGGGACGCAAAGGACCTCAAGGGTGATGGTTTGAAACTCACTTCAAACCCCTCAACATGACACCATCAAGCTGTCATGAGACCCTATGAGCATGGAGAGCATGATGATTGAATATGCATCAACCGACATGTTTGGAGACTATACATTTAGTCCCTTAGTCTCCTTAGTGATCTATTTATTTATGTCCATTTATGATGTTTTAATAAGAACATGATTACTGTTGTCATCATATATTGTATATCACAATATATTGTATCAGGACTTTGATACAAATTGATTTGTATGTATTCTATATATCCGACGGTGATTTTCTTGAGAATCTTCATGTCTATATATAGATTTTTACGGGAGTCAATCCGATGAAAAATGATATGTGCCTTGTGGACATATGCACCACAAACTCTATACTCAGGGAAGTCCAATGTTTCCACTCGCATTGAGAGAAAGGAGATATTTTAAAATCGCTAGACGCGATGAGGTATTTGTTGGCTCAACTCGAGTCATATTTACTATCCCTGTGGGTACTCGAGTAACGTCGGGATGCTTTATTGCTTCCCAGGTTTGACTCGTACCCTACTAAATTATGGAGGTATCCGTCAAAATAGTTTTCATAGCGAAACTTATGATGATAACAAAGAGAAATAACTTCTCTTTACCATATGCAACGGATATGGCAAGCACATTCTCTGTGTATCATCTGAATTGTACTACACATACGACTCAACCCGTAGCACATGTTGTGTACGAGATAGTTTTCCAGAGTGTCTTGTACATGACAAACTTGGCATACTTGCCTTGGTCATCGAGACATTGGGTTGAAACCGAAACTATTAGCAATTCCAATAGTTTCTGATTATTATGATGCTAAATTCTAATAACATTTGGATTTTATGTGCACTACAAGTGACACAGGGAAGCTAATTTTAAGGCTCGCACACCTTAAAGTCTAAGCTGAACCACTCAAACTCCTTGAATGCATCAAGTCAAGGTAAGTGGTTCTTCCCAGCCATTGAGTAGACTATTCAGGTATTCCATGGTTCTAAAAGACATATCTACATGATGGTCTTAAGTGTGTGTTTTATCCACACGAAACCATTGCTCATTACCCTGACGACGATTTCAAGCAAATCGAATGGATAACATTGCAGAATTCTCCTTGAGTGCCTTCTCTATGGCCCTTGGATTGAAGTTTAGCAATTTGTCCTAATGTCTAGACTCAAAATGGTTTGGTAGAATCCTATCCAAAGAGTTAAGCTCATTGCATTATCTTTACTTTAGAATTGCAACTTACCAATTTTACGTTGGAGTCATGCAGTTTTACACGCTCATGACAGAACTGCATAATGTTATTCTCCTCTATCTTTGATATGTGGATATCTACCAAGTATTTCCTATCTGCGGTAATTCGGTTGCATACCTATATCACAAGCGGCATGCATCATTGGCCCCTCAACATATAGTTGGGATCTATGTGAGGAATAAATGTATTACCGTCAATACCTCAAGCCCCTCACATGGGGAGTTATTCAAGGCCAGTATGTTGATTCAATGAGGAACATTTCCAGGCATTAGGGGGAGATTTCAAGTACAATAAAGAATGCCAGGAAATTAGTGGAATGCTCAACACATTTCTGCCTCAAATCCACATACTCAAAAATCTGAACCATGCGTTCAGCGGTTTTGCAACACATTGGAAATAACCTGCCAGATTCATTTACTGAACATAAAGGTGTCAGAAAATCCTACAATCCTGCAAAAATATGTCGCAAAGAGTGGAGGTACCAACTAAAACCACTCAACTCTCCATTCAAAGCAACAGGGGGAGAAGTATGACAATAGTACATCAGGATTCAGCTTCTTGCAAGCAAGGATATCAAGGCCTCTGAATCAGTAAATATAGGTCAACTTCACATTGACAGACACCTAATGGGTAGTATACCCAGTGGATGGGAAACCTCCACCAACCCAGGTCATAGTGCACACAATGACCGGGACATCGAAATACCCGACTCAATCGCATTGGGAAATCGCGAGCAGTCACCATGGGTAACGATATTTCCATCAACTATATATTGATATATAGATTCTGGAGAATCATATAACCGGAAGTCTATAACTGTCGACATACATTTATCAACTAGATTGCAAAAACATTTCAAATGATTCAGATCCAAAGACCATGGCCATGGCAAAGTGTGAACAACACTCGGACTGAACTTAAGCAAAGGGTATAATCTAGGTAGAAATGATCTTGCTCAATAATGATAAGGTATTCATAAGCAATACCTACACCAGTTTTCTTCTGGAAACAGAATTGAGAACAACGAGGTGGTGAAAGAAAGAGCAAGTATTGTAGCACAAGGGTTCATGCAGATACCCAACTATTCTCTAGAGGTGAAATCTCTTTTCGATAACTTATATCATTGGCAGTACAAAATCATCTATCTCTGCAGTTGATAAATGTAGTGATTACATATCCATGTGGATCACTAGATTCAGACATATATGATTGATTCCGATGGAATCTCAATTCTGAATCGAAATACAAAATGCAACATACATTGTGTAAAATCAGTAAGTCACCGTACGACTTATTGGTGTCGGTACATATGGTACAACCGACGTAGTGAGATCCTTATACACAAGGATTACTCCTACAACGATGATTATCCATGCTTGTGTGTCTACAATTACGACACATGTAATCATCTAAGTGATGGAGTTTAAAATGAAGGATTTGGGTAAACCAAAATACCGCTCGTTACTACAAATTGAGCATCTTCATTCATACATTATGGTCTACTATGTTGTCTATATCCATAATATATTGGAGAAATTCATTGTGGACAAATCTTATCCATCCATAACTCTCATGGTAGTTCATTCTCTAGACGTAGAGAAAGATCTATTTAGACCAAGAGATGATGGAAATGAGATATTGGGACTCAACGTTCCATAATGTCATTGGATCCACCAAACACAATTGGTTGGTACTCAAGAATATCTTTTGATATCTCCAAGGCATCAAACATCTTGTCCTAGTTTTTTAGTTTCACAGAAATGGGAACACCGATATCATTGGATACATCGATCAGATCCCCACTATGTCAGATCCTAGACAAGCTTAGCGTTCCTACTAGGTGTGGTAGGCCCCTCATAAAGAGTCTTTGAAACAGACCTCATGGCTACATCCACCTACCGTTATCTCAAAGATAATGTTGCTTGTGTTTCCCGGATGCAAACAGGTTACGTAATAAGCAATATCGCTATATTGCATATCTTGCAAGTCAAATAATACGACTGATTTGTTCACCGGGTGTCTACCAACTTCTATGTTCCAGAACTGTGTTCATGGAATTGGTACATGACGAATTCGAAATATGCAAGAATCGGGGGGAGTATCTTCCTGAATTGTTTCTGTTAAAAACATCATATTATACTCTTTTTCCCTTCATGAGTTTATTTTATAGGTTCTCATAAAGGTTTTTAATGAGGTAATATCAACACAAGACCATATGTCATATTTTCTGTTTTCCCCACCGGGGTTTTTAAGAAAGTATATGTGACATATTTATTGTCCTCTAAACTCTATGGGTTTTCTCGTATTGAGTTAAAAGAGACAATAATCATTATATGTTGGATCATTTTCTCCTTATTTTCCCAATGGGTTTGAAGGAGTTTTACCAGCATATCCTACACTATTCCTCATATTTGTTCCACGGGGTTTTTGGAGGAGACTTTATCAGATGATGGACTACTATGCAATCAAGCGATGATTAGGGGGAGTGCTAAATAATAACCCTTATGGTTATTAGGGATAATCCCCGCTCCTATCTCTCCGCGCTGGCGGTTCCAAAAGGCCAACAACCGTCCATGACGGTTCCCGTGGAGACGCCTCTAGCGAACCATCGCGTCCATTGTGATTCTGTGTGTGTGTGTGTGTGTGTGTCTATATATATATATATATATATATATATATATATATATATATATATATATATATATATATATATATATATCATGTCAATCATCAATAAAGACCATTGATTCGATCATTTGTTTGATACTCTTGTTCCATTACAATTGATTCTTAACAACTCTCGCGAAAGCACAACCGTGCTTCTCGTGGAAGCAAAACCGTGTCTCTCGCGAAAGAAAAAAAACAGAAAATTTGTTTTTTTTCATTTTCAAGAGGCACAGCCGTGACTCGTGAAAGCACAACCGTGTCTCTCGCGGAAGCAAAACCGTGCCTCTTGCGAAAGGAAAAAAACAGAAAACGCATTTTTTTCCGTTTCCAAGAGGCACGGCCGTGCCTCTCGCGAAAGCACAACCATGACTCTCGCGAAAAAAATGTGTTTTTTTTGCGCAAAAAAAATTCGAAAAAAAATTTTTGTCGAAAAGCTAGAGAAGACCGGTGGAAAACCAAAACGTAAAAAAACGTTTAAAAAGACGAAAACTCGTGCGGCAAAATAAAAAAAACAAAATCCGGAGGAAGCGCCCAGAGCGTGACACGTGGAGAATGACTGAGAGCGCGCCAAGTGGCGCTGATCGTTGCGAGGCTTCCGAAGGAGCGCTCGTTAGTGTTAAAACTAATTCTGTAATTAGGGGGAAATCTCCCCTTGAGTAAACCGCCGTTGCGGTTTGTCCCGCAACCGACGCCTCCCTTCGATCTCCTGGAACCGACGCCCCCTCGAGGGATCGTCGTGTCTCTTCAGGACATATAAAAGGGGGCCTGTAACCATCAATCAGATTCGATCATTCTGATTCAAAACACGTTATCACGCACTGTAACGCCCTCGATGCGGCTATATCTCCCACGTGTCGAAGCACGACTTAGAGGCATAACCGCATTGAAAGCAATGTCGCAAGTGAGGTAATCTTCACACAACCTGTAATACATAAGGAAAGAGATACATAGTTGGCTTACAATCGCCACTTCACACAATTACATGAATAAAGCATTACATCATCCAGATACAATCAAGGTCCGACTACGGAACCAAAATAAAAGAAGAACCCCAAATGCGACAAAATTCCTAGTCCCAACTTGGGTTTCAAAGTTATCATCCGTAAAATTTTTTATTTTGTGGTTTGAAAATTTAAAACCAAAATTTTGACTGATTGATAGAGATATATGAACCACTCTGTTTTTTAAAGGAGTTCGTTAGATGTTTTAAAATAATTTGATTTTGGGTTCATTGATTGTTAAATTTTGTCCTTTATGTTATTGATAATTGCATGCTTTTATTTTTGGCTGCAATTTCCAGTATGAACAGGACCTTTTATGATATGTAAGTAAGCTACTTGATTAATATTGATGACTTTAACGTTACTGGTTAACTGCCTTTTTTGCTGTATTCTCCCTTTATGTAAATATTATGAGTAAACTATTGAATGCCATTGTCATAGTCTTTCCACTTACACGCATAAAATAATTAAAAAGGTTTAAAACCTATATTCGTAATCATTGGATTCCAAAATGAACCCTTCAACAGTTTAGCCAGAAATTACACATCAACCAATCAGATAAAGGAATTAAAATTCAAGGGGACCCGAAAGGATTAATTTTATTGGATAAACCTTCAATTTTGGCAACCCTAAAGGTTGATAGTGGATCCAAATCTTTTCGACCCAAGTTGGTCTATGGGTTTTAACCTATATTTACCCGCAGTTAAGAATTCCAAGGATTCAACTTTTGTTGAGTCAAACCCCATGTTCAACCATTTAAAGAGCTGCTTAAAGCTGGGCTTTTAATTTATTGAGAATTTTGCACGGAAGAACGATCATTTCCATGTTAAAAGTAGAAAATTATTAAAAAGTCTCAGGATTTGTTTTAGGCTCTTTAAGAAACCATTTTTAATCTGTTTGTGTTTGAGAAATTATTTGGAACCATTTTAATTGGTTAGGAAGATTAATGTAATTTGATATTAAGGAAGTTTTTGACCTAATTGTTATTAAAAATTTTTCATTTCCACTTAAACCTTTAACGTCTCAGGGTTTAATTTTATAGTTCCCCTTTTAAAACATCTTGGGACTCTCTTTGTTTAATATAACTTGTTGGATTTAACTCATGTTTGAAGAATCTTAATCTTAACCTGGTTTTTAATTAAAGGTGGAAAAACTTGGTAATTTATCCGGTTGGCCCTTTTATTTGGTTCTGTGAACCTGCAAGCTCCAATGGGCCTATTTCCTTTCGGTAGTCAATATTTTCAATCCTTATTTGGTGGCATTAAGAAATTTTGGTCATTATACTTCAGTTATCCTGAAACCTCACCAATTTGGATTGCGGGGTATATTCAACACCTCAAATTTCATGGTTTGCTTAAATTTTTGGGTGATAACCATATGTTTCATTGGAGGGATGATGATGTTGTAATTGTAAAAGAGTTTCGAAGCCCATATATTTCAATTGGTTTTTTGAAGCTATTTAATGCTGATACCGAAGCCAATGCAAAATCTGGGCCTTATGCCATTAGGGCCACTGCTTTTTTCCCCTATTTTTTGATTAAAAAGGAAATTCCTATTTGATACAGGAGGAGGGCTAGACAGCTGTCTCGTCTTTAAAGGGCCGAAATTCTATCGCAACGACCGGGATTTGTACGAGTCATAACTTTCATAACAATCTAGCAAAAGCTAACATCAGTACGATTTTTATTATGTTTCAACTTAGTATTCGTATCTTAAGTCATTATCTCTTAGTATTTCTTTCTATTTCTTTCTTTGCTACAAATCTTTTAAAACCTTTTATTTCAATTAATTATTATTTGTTAATTTTGCCTTAATTTGTTTGTTAAATGAAACCCACAAATTTTTTCTTCTTGCTGATATGAGTTTGTAAATTTTATTCAATTTGGCCTTTTAGGGCCTTTTTTAGTCTCCAGCCAGAGGTACTAGCAAAAGTTCCCGCCTTTTGAAGTAGGATATGTCCAAGAGTCAGCTCTAATGAGACAGGGCTCAGTCACCTGTTGACTACTTTAAGCCGGATTTATTATCCTCCTCCTGTCACGAGGGTTCATGGTTGGATTTTCTTTTTGGGCCGTTCAACTTACACCTAAACTTCACCAGCCCTTTGCTTTAAACCTTTGCCAATGCAGCTAATATATGGTGGAACCCGGATGGATCCGTTTTGTGGGTTGCATTGGAAGTCACAAATCATGAAGCCCATGATCCTTGACTTGTGGGTTCGGCCTAGCAAACCAAATCAAAAGCGAAGGTAAACTTGTTTATGGGAGGTTTAGGGCCGGAAAAGGGCTCGCCCTCCTCGGAGCGAATTGGCCGGCCCAAGCACTTGCGACTCTTCTGAGTGAGCCCCTTCCAATTTAGATGTGTCCCTTCTGATCCAACTTCCGTAGGTTGAGGAACGGCCCCCAAGTCGTATGAATGCCGGAAACCGGTTCAGGCAAGTTGGTCCGCTATGCTTGGACTGACCATTGGCACAAGGCGCCTTTCTCACTTCGATGGCTGGTGGCCAAAGCTTTGGTGTGCGGGGGCCCAGTGCTCGGAAGGGGTCGAGCTCCCAAGTCCCAATGGTAGAACGCCCATTGGCAAGGCGACTCAGGAGGGGGAACCGTGGCAGGGCCTTACGGACGAAGTGGTGAAGGCTTTGGTGGCCCGGAACCAAACCCGACTTTGATTGGGCCCCTTTGAGGACTTGAAGTTGGATGAGTCGGCCGGCAACCGTGGCATGCAGAGCTACCCGGATATTGTACCTGTACTCGGTCGCCGGGCCACTTGGGCTTCCGATGCTTCCGGAGGTACCGGGCACTTCCAAAAGGCCTGGATCCGCGGTCATAGCTTGCGCAGGGGCCATCTTGGGAGCCCGATCCGATTTTCGCAGATTGCGTGTTTTGTGCGCTTGAGGTAAATGGCTGGCCCATGCTTGTGCTCGGAACATTGATCCAGGGCGGCCTTGACGATTTTGTATTGAGTTGGTAGAGAGAAGTGCCTTGGCGCCAAGCCTTCATTGGCCTCGTACGGGTTATGGGCTTGAACCGGAGGAATTCCTTAAGTTGGGTGGGACGCAAAATTTAGAGTTAAGCCCTTCCCTCTTGACAGGGTTGAGCCCCACATGGGCCGAAGTTTTTAACCGAGTCCCAGGTTTCTTGCTGAGGGGTGCATTACTTGGGGGTTTTGCAACGCCAAGGTTCCTCGTTCCAACAGGTGGACCCGGGTTTCCACACACGCTGCCTGCGCCACACTTGACCGGACCATTCGGCTGGGAGACGCTGGCCTGGCCTCCTCTGAGGGAAGACTCAATGTCCGAAGGGGCAAGCCCCTTTGGCAAACCCGGAATTCGGCCATAGGAAAACCGGTGCCGCCACCCCGGCCCGAGAGCGCCGCTAGGGCGCCCGCCACTTCGCTCAGCCTGCCATGAAGGACGGTGGCTCGGGGAGAACCGGGCGCCGCAATTTTCGAGCGGGCCGAACCGACTAGGCATGAAGCTCCCCTTTTGAAACCGGAGGGGAGAGTGGACCAACCCGGGACCGGGAGCAAATTTGAGACGCACGATGCTTAAAGTTCCGTGGTTTCAGCACGATCCGAGGGGGTGGGCTACCGGACAGGAGCTGGCCCGGAAGTATCCACCGTTCAGGCATGGCTGGACCTGAGGGCCTGGGGGGAACACATTGCCGAGGTGCCTCAATTCAAAATCGAAACTGTCGCCAAAGTGAACAGGGGGAGGCTTGACTCTCACATAGCTTCTAGTGTAACCCCAAACAATGACACGAACCCGTTGACCATTAGAATTATGGGTTTCCCCCGGCTAATTGACGCGGGTTGAAGGGCCGGGATCAATTACCCGAGGCGCTCAACGCCCAGTTGCTAGGCCCTTTCGCCGGTTTCCCTAAACATGCGTTTTCCTCAACGTTGGCGGGAAACGGAGGACTGCCTACAAGCGGCTGGGAGCTGGTGCCATGAGCTCTGAGCATTCATCGCCCTCGTCCTTGGTCCCACTATAAGGCTTGGTCGCTACTCCACATGGCGGTTCCCAAAGATGAAAAACAAAGCAATCATCCCTTGCACTTGCCTTATTAGTATATGTAATCCTAAATGACTCAAAACATTTTTTCTAGACACAACTCGTCCGCTAAAAACGATCAAGCAGTGGGGCTCCTAAGGTCAGGGAAGGCTCTGATTACCAACTTGTAACGCCCTCGATGCGGCTATATCTTCCACGTGTCGAAGCACGACTTAGAGGCATAACCGCATTGAAAGCAATGTCGCAAGTGAGGTAATCTTCACACAACCCAGGTAATACATAAGGGAAAGAGATACATAGTTGGCTTACAATCGCCACTTCACACAATTACATGAATAAAGCATTACATCATCCAGATACAATCAAGGTCCGACTACGGAACCAAAATAAAAGAAGAACCCCAAATGCGACAAAAGTCCCCGATCGACCCTAAGCGGGCTCCATTATCGATCAACTAGAACGAAACAACACAAAGGGCAAGATCTTCATCGAGCTCCTCCTTGAGCTTGGTTGCGTCACACCTTTCGATAACATAGGCACCGCAAATTGGTTTTGAAGTATCCGTGAGTCACGGGACTCAGCAATCTCACACCCCGAGATCAAGACTATTTAAGCTTATGGGTAAGGTAAAGGCATGAGGTGGAGCTGCAGCAAGCGACTAGCATATATGGTGGCTAACATACGCAAATGAGAGCGAGAAGAGAAGGCAAAGCACGGTCGATAAAAGTATGATCAAGAAGTGATCCTATAGCAACCCACGTCAAGCATAACTCCAACATCAGTGTTCACTTCCGGACTCGCGGAAAGAGACCATCACGGTTACACACACGGTTGATGTATTTTAATTAATATCAACTTCGGTTTTCTACAACCCGACATTAACAAATTCCCATCTGCCACATAACCGCTGGCACGGCTCTCGAAAGTTTAAACCTGCAGGGTGTCCCAACTTAGCCCATGACAAGCTCTCGCGATCAACGAAGAATAGACCTTCTCCCAGAAGACCCGATAAGTCTCGAATCCGGTTTATAAGACATTTCGACAATGGTAAAACAAGACCAGCAAGACCTCCCGGCGTGCCGACATCCCCGATAGTAGCCGCACAGATCTCGCCTCAAAGCCACGATCGGATGAGCACTACGCACAACTAGAACCAGCCCTCAAGTTTGCCCGAGGTGGCGCGCAAGTGGTTTCTAGTTTGGACCAACACTTAGACAAGCATTGGCCCGGGGCTAAAATAAAGATGACCCTCGGGTTGGCCGACCCAAGGAAAGGGATAGGTGGTGGTGAGGCAAATGGTAAAACCAACGTTGGGCCTTCTTTGGAGGAGTTTTATTCAAAGCGAATCGTCGGGGGTCCCATAAATCACCCGACCACGTAAGGAACGCAAAATCCGGGAACATAACACCGGTATGACGGAAACTAGGGCGGCAAGAGTGGAACAAAACACCAGGCATAAGGCCGATCCTTCCACCCTTTACCAAATATATAGATGCATTAATAATATAAGAGATATTGTGATATCCCAACAAGTAAACATGTTCCAACAAGGAACAACATCTCCATGTTCCAACAAGGAACAAACTTCAATCTTCACCTGCAACTAACAACGCTATGAGAGGGGCTGAGCAAAGCGGTAACATAGCCAATCAACGGTTTGCTAGGACATGGTGGGTTAGAGGTTCGACATGACAATTTGGGAGGCTGACAAGCAAATGGTAGGTATCGTAGCATTGGCATAGCAAAAGAGCGAGCAAACTAGCATAGCAAAGATAGTAGTGATTTTGAGGGTATGGTCATCTTGCCTGAAATCCCGCTAGGAAGAAGAACAAGTCCATGAAGAAGACGAACGGACGTAGTCGAACGAATCCTCACAATCGCAACATTACCGGGACTAAGAAGCAACACCGGAAAGAAACAAACAACATGGTAAACACACAAGCATAAATATGGCATGATGCACAATCGAGTATGATGCATGTCCGGTTTAATGAGGCACGGCATGGCAAGGTGCAACACACAATACTACAAGTTAAGTGGAGCTCAATATGCAACGAGTTGCATATTGACAAAACACCACATTGAGTTATTTAGTTCACTCCTGTTTAGGTACACAACAATGTTAAATGTTTTTAAACATGGCAAGGGGTGTAACAAAAGTAAACTAACTATTTAGGCAAGTTTAAATGAGGCCGGAGCAACAAACAACATTTCCGGAAAATCCTCATATGCAATTTATGAATTTGCTACTGTTCTGCCCTAAACCATATTTTAATGTTGTTAAACAATAAAACAAAGTGCACCAAGTTAAACTAGGCATTTTCCCACCCCATTTACATATAAAGTTTATTAAAATTGGAGCTACGGTCATTTAGTTATGAAATAAATCATTTTAACATGTCATTTATGCAAAATTAATGGAAGCAACAACTTTAAACATCTTAAACATGAATGAAAGTTGGACATTGTGAAACTACATGAAAATCTGAGGAAGATGCATATATGACATGTCTCATTTGGATGCATGGAAATTTAGATATGAGCATTACAAAACAGTGGCAAAACTGTAATTATGCAATGCACCGGAAAATAAAGAAATCCACAGGCAGAGGGAAAAAAATGCATGGGCAAGTAGCATTAGATTGCAGCGGCCAGAAGTGGAATCGGGCCCAAGTGTGCGTGTGTGCAAAAGAAAAGAAAAAAAACAGGGGTTCCTGGGATTCAAACCCACAACCTCTCTGTTGAAAACAGAGACTACAAGCCACTGCGCTAGTCTGGTGTTTCTGTTTCAAAGGGGGACCGGCTGCTCTTGTGTGGGTGTGGAGAGGGTATGTGTGAAAAAAACAGAAACGGCATAAAAAGAAAAAGGAAGGGCACAGGGATTGAACCCAGGACCTCCTGCAGGTTTGGCAGCGGGGTCAACCAGTTGAGCTAGGAAGCATGTGTGATAAGAAATGGTCTCGGCGTAAGATGACACATCCTCCCGGACTGATCTGAACTGAAGAAACACGAACAGATAGCTAAAATGAAAAGGACTACCAAAATAGAGGCGCCTGGGACTCGAACCCAGCACCTGCTGGATGTGCACAAGCATGATGAACCAGTTGATCTAAATTGGATCGATGATATCTAGTGGGTTTGGCTTTACATGAAGCAGCAAGAAGCTCTGAAAGTCTGAAGGCGCAAAATTGCACAGAAAAGAATGCGCAGACTTGGGGGTTCGATCTGGCGAGCAAACGCAGCGGCGACTGCGGCTAGAAGACAACGGCGGGCGTGCGGAAACTGGTGAGGGTGTGCGTGCAGCGACTCGAGCTCGAGCTCACGCTCGACTCGGGCGCGGTCATGGCGAGATGGTGGCGACAGGCGCTAGGTGGGCATGGGGAGGATTACGGGCGAGCTGCGGTGTGCAGGTGTGCAGATGCTTGCGCGCGTGGTAGGACGGAGGCAAGAGCAGAAGCTCCACGAGCTTTTGCTCGGGCGCTGGCGTGAGAGCACGGCAACGTGCCTCAAAACGATGCGTGCGTCGCGTACACGAAGAAAATGACGACAGGAAGCAGCTGGGAGACGCGGCTGCTCACCATGGGGGTGTTGCTGGAGTCGTACGAGGTCGAGGCTGACCGGACACGGCGGGGGACCGACGGCGCTGGTAGACCGGAGGAAGAAGACGACGTAGAGGACGTCGTGGAAGGAGCTACGGGGGCCATGTGGACGCGTGCGTAGTCGAAGAAGACGACGACGAGGCTCACAAGGCTCTGTACGAAGAAGGCGGCGGCTGCTTGGGGTCACGCCGGAGAGGAGCTCGGGCTCCCTCTCGGCTTTGGCGACGGCTTGGCGTGGCGGCGCGGGTGGACTTACCTTGGCGGCAACAGGAAGACGAGGAGGGGGAAAATGGAAGGAGGAGGAGCCTAGGGTTCGAGAGGCAGGTTTTATAGGGTGTGGAGAGGAACTCCGGCCGTCAAATCATAGAGGATGTCGACGTGGCTCTCTGGATGTGCGCCGTACAGGAGGAGGACGAAGCTCCTGTGCAAATGGGCTGGCTGTGCGCTACGGGCTGCATTGAGCAGGTAAGATAGGTGGGCTGCGCTGGGCTTGCACAGGAGGAGGAGGCCCAAGTGCGCTGCTGGGAGGCCCCTGCCCTTTTCCTTCTTTTCTTCATACAGAAAAAAAAAAGAAATACACAGGGGTAATGGAGAGGTGTGAGACGGAGATAAAAATATCCTTGGACTCCTGGATTTACGCAGAGTTTGAATAAATTGCTTTGGGCATTTTTAGAGAAAGAAAATTATCGCAAGTTTGAATTAAATTCAAACTTGAGGCAATTTTGATTCCAACCAAATCAAGTCCAAAATAGTTGAAAAAATGGCAGAGAGGGTTTAGGCATGATGTACTAGCATCATAAAAAGAAAGAACATTAATGAAGGAGGGAATAATGTCGCTTGCAAAAACATGAAGGAAGAAGGAAGGGAGAGGTGATGATACAGGGGCATGGCTTGAGAGAGAGATAGCAAGGGCTGATGCACCCACAACATGAAAGTAACATGTAACGTAAAGATGAGTGCAGTGCACATGATGCTCATGGCAACAACATAGAGGAATGAAATATGCAAAATAAATATGATAATGCAACAAACAAAATAAACACACGACAACAACAGAAAATAAATGGAAGGCAACTAGAGCATCGGTCTCGGGGCGTTACACGCACGTAGACAACCAGCGAGAGCGAAAGGCAAGAAAGAGAGGAGAAGAGAGGGAGCACTCGCCGCCGCTTTCTACGGGGACAATCCGATGGAAGAGGAATTATGCCTTGTGGACAGTGGTACCACAAACTCCATACTGAGGGAGATGAAATATTTCCAAACTCTGAAAAAGGTGAACGGAGATATTCTAACTATCGCTGGACGCGATACGGTGATTGTTGGTACTGGACGTGCCATATTCACCCTCCCAAGCGGTACACAAGTGACGACTAAGGATGCTTTATTGTATCCCGACTCATCACGTACCCTGATCAGTTATCGAGATATCCTTAAGAATGGTTTTCACATTGAAACCCATGAAGACAACAAAGAGGAGTATCTACTCTTTACTAAAGATGACGGATATGGCAAAAAGGTACATGAGAAAATTCCTTCTCTATCCTCTTGTTTGTACTATACGTACATCAAACCCGTGGAACATGTTGCATACAAAGTAATTTTTCAGAATGTTAATGCATTCCAAACCTGGCATGATCGCCTAGGCCATCCTGGAATAGGGATGATGAGAAAAATTACTAGCAATTCCATTGGTCATAATTTGCTTGAGTCAAAATTTCCTCAATCTTCTGATTTTCTGTGCACATCTTGTGCCACGGGAAAGCTAATTTTGAGGCCCTCACACCTCAAAAACAAGCTGAACCACTTCAGTTCCTTGAACGTATTCAAGGAGACATTTGTGGTCCCATTCAGCCATTATCTGGACCTTTCCGGTATTTCATGGTTCTGATTGACGCATCTACACGATGGTCACATGTGTGTCTTCTATCCACATGAAACCATGCATTTGCGAAGATAATGAGGCAAGTCATTAAGTTGCAAGCCCATTATCCTAAAAGTCGAATTAAATCAATTCGAATGGACAATGCTGCAGAATTCTCCTCACATGCTTTCAATGATTATTGCATGGCTTTGGGAATTGAAGTTCAGCACTCTGTTCCATATGTTCATACACAAAATGGTTTGGCTGAAGCATGGGTTAAGAGGATCAAACTCATTGCAAGACCTTTGTTGACGAATAGCAACTTGCCAACCTCTTGTTGGGGTCACGCTATTTTACACGCTGCTGACTTGATACAATTGAGGCCAACTGCATATCACAGTTCTTCCCCTCTGGAATTGGTACGTGGAAATTCTCCAAGCATTTCCCATCTGCGTAAGTTCGGATATGCTGCATACATCCCGATCTCACCACCACAGCGGACATCTATGGGCCCACACAAGAAGTTGGGGATCTATGTGGGGTGCAAATCACCGTCGATTATCAAGTACATGGAACCCCTGACTGGGGATCTGGTCACAGCTCGTCATGCTGATTGCATATTTAGTGAGGAACATTTTCCGGCATTAGGGGGAGATTTCAAGTACCAGAAAGAATGCCCGGAAATTGATTGGAATGCTCATTCTATTTCATCCTCTGATCCACGTACCCATGTGTTGGGGATGTTACCACTAGGTATAAACCGGCCGCATTTGGGCCGGGTTAGCTCTGCTGATAGTGTAATCATGGAAAGGCCCAAAGCCTGTAGTTGGCTTAGAACCTGTAGCCGTAAACCGGCTGATGTATAAACTTGTATTGTAAGTTAGGAATAGAGAGAGACCAACCGGGATACGTAATATGAACCGTTGGGACTCGCAAACCGACAGGCGCCACGTGTATATAAGGGACGACCGGCGGCGGTTCAAGGAGACAACCACAACTCGAGCCTAGGCGGCTTGTTTGCTCCTAGCCATCGAGACTACATCAATTCCATCACAACTAGACGAGGCTTTTACCTTCATCGAAGGGGCGAACTAGTATAAAATCCTCGTGTCTTTGTGTCCGCTTTAACCCCTACAAGTAAACCCGTAGCGATGGCTCCACGACTAAGTCCTTATGCTAGGACATCCGCCGTGACAAATCCACGACGATTGGCGCCCACCGTGGGGCTATCGCACGATGGTTTGACGATCTTGGAGGGCAAGCTCAAAGGACTCGAAGGCTACGTCGTGGGCCGGATGACCAAGAGTCGTCGTGGCCGGATCTACATCGACAATACCGGATGGGGTCCCGAGGCCGATTCAATCGAGTATGGATACCGGGTCCCCTTCGGCGGCATACACGTCTTCATCGGCAAGATCGGAGGGCCTGAGCCGGACATCTGCACCGACCTCGTCGAGACGGCTCACACAAGAACCGCCCGCTAAACCGGCTGTGAAGCATGTCTTCGTTGGAGCTACCCATGGAGGGAGTATGATGCCGGTTCGAGTACGGTAGCGAGACCGCTGCCTACTCCGTGATGAATCTTCGAAGGAGAGACCGAGTCATTGTACCACCTGCAGGATGGTATGATCAGGGCTGTTCCGATGGTGACGATATCCGGACCCCAGTCGGTGAACCGGATCGGTGTATTCATGGCGGTACTCGGGCCGCAAACCTCTTTGACAGAAGTGGCGATATTTTCCGGTTCAGCCGCGGCAGCAGAGAGCAGGAGGCCCGTCGCACCGCCGGTTCAAGTTTTGTCGATCTGTTTGATGCGCTTAGCAGCGCTCATGGCGGAGGATAACCCAGCAGATCGGAGGCTCATAACGCGGAGATTGCAAAGGTGAGAGAGCAGATCACGCAAGCCAAAGCGGATCTAGCGGCAGAGAAGGAGCGCATGGTCGCAGAGCGGGCGCTTTAGATGCACAAGCTTACAGACTCATGCTTGACCAGAGCGCGCCGCAGAGGTGTTAAGGCGAAGTACAGATCGCTACCGCCATCCGGTTTGACCCTAGAAACCTCTTTTCGACACCCGAGCGGACCCAAGAATCCGCCCCAAAGACAGGAGGTAAACCGGATTGAGGCACCAGAGCGGGAGCGACGGTCCAACCACGCCAGATGGAGCCCCCACAAAGAATACGGTGGTTCCTCCGCTGACAGACGCCCGGCATTACTCTAACCCTATGGACAACCTTGTCGCAGCCGCCGACGATTGGAGGCAATTCCGGTAAGGAGATTTCCACAAGCAGTTGAAACACGCCGGTTAAGGAGCTTCTCGGACTGCACTAATCCAGCAGAGGCGATTCATACGCCGCGACGGATTCACTTCTACGCCCGCCCAAGCCGGAGCTACAAAGAGCGCATGGATGAACCGCCCTATCGAGTAACGCGGGACCGTGAAGCGCCCGAGGCAATCACCGACAGGCAGCGCCAGAATGCTCGGAGGTGGTGGATCGGCCCGCACGCAGAGAGGCCGAGTTAGCAAAGACAAGGTGATGTGGGTCAACACACGCCGGTTCGCCTACCTCCTTCACCGGGCCAGAGTCACCTCCGCTTTGGGAGTGCCTGTTTAACCCCGCTTTGCGCAATGTGCGTCTGCCTAAGGATTTTAAAGGCCCGCGGAAGGTGCCAAATTACACCGCAGATCTATCCCCGAGGCGTGGGTTGAGAGTTACGAGATGGCCATGGAGATGCTTGATGTTGATGAAGCGGCGTGTGCAAAATACTTCACCATGATGATGGAGGGCACAGCCGTGCATTTGGTTGAAAAGCTTGCCGCCCAACTCTATCGATTCGTGGAATTCGATTAAGGGCCCGTTTATCCAAAGATTTTAAGGATACATGTAATCAGCCCAAGTCCATAGTAGACCCGGCGGCTTGTGTTCGTGAAGAAGGAGTCAACAACCCGCTGGGTACGCCGTGTATGCGAGATTTTGCACTCCTCGGATCGGATCAATGCCGACTCGGCGATCATCACATTGGAAAGCAACCGCCGTTTGAGCCTCTGAAACTTAAGCCGACGTTTGAAGCGGTTCTGAATGATACGGAACCCTCATGACCGCTGGTAAAATATGCCGATTCGAGACAGTACCAAGGATCCGGGCGATGATGACGAAGCAGGAAGGGAAAGAAGAGTGGCAACCCAAGCAAAGAGATTTCAAACCGCAGGTCATGGAACGGGGCAAGCGCAAGGTCGATGATTTCAGAGCTAACACTAATGCGCAGGACAGAGGCCCGCGGCGAGAGGCAAGGCGAATCGGGTCCAAATGCTGGTGCAAGTCGCTTGAATTACTTGTGAATCAGCCTTGTCCTAAACACGGACGAAAGAAAACCCATCGAATCATCTTTGGAAAGACTGTTCTATTATGCAAGAGTTCAAAAATTCGATGCTTTCCGATATGACCAGGATCGTGGCGGTTCAGATCCGGTTTTCATGGGCCGGTCAGACGGAGCTTCCGGTTCGAGGCACAACCAGGCAATTTCAACAACCGAGTAATCAAGGTAGCCAAGAAGCAGCAGCAAAGCCGTCGATCTATCAAAGCCAGCCAAAGCGGTTGAACGGCGGCAAGATCATGTTTTCACAACCAGTTTGGACAAGCGGATCGGAAGCTTCACAAACGGGCAAGAATTTTGCTGAACCGGCTTTGCCACGGTATTTGCGTTGGTCGAGCAGCCTATCGTATGGAGCGAGAGGACCATCCCCCGGTTGATAATCCGGTCGGTGGCTTTGGTGGTAGACCCCCAAGTTGGGGCTATAAATTTACTAAGGTGCTTATGGATGGAGGAAGCAAGATCAATATATTGTATTATGACACTTTCCGTCGCATGGGTCTCACAGATAAAGATCTCAGACCGTCCAATACGGTGTTCCATGGTGTAGTGCCAGGCAAATCTGCTTATCCTATTGGCAAGATAGAATTAGATGTGGCCTTTGGAGATGAGCATGATTCCCGGTCTGAAAAGCTAACCTTTGAAGTGGTAAAAATCCGGAGCCCATATCATGCCCTGTTTGGACGGCCGGCTTATGCTAAGTTCATGGCACGACCTTGTTATATCTACTTGCAGCTCAAAATGCCGGGTTACAAAGGAACAATAACGGTGCATGGAAGCCGCCGAGTCGCTTTGGAATGTGAGGAAGGAGATGCAGCTTATGCAGAGGCGGTCTGTGCTACGTAAGAGTTGAAATTTATAAGGACAACGTTGATCCGCAGATATGACCCTCTGAAGAAGCCTACTACTGAGCATGAATCGGATCTGAAATTCAAATCGGCAATTGAAACCAAGCTTGTTGACTTCGCATCAAAGCGATTCGTCCAAGCGGTTCTCATCGGTGCCAACTCGATCCTAAATAGGAAGCGCGCCATCGAAGTTCATCCGTGAGAACCGGACATTTTGCATGGAAGCCATCGACATGCGGTGTACCGAGGAACTCGCCGAGCACACACTTAATGTGGATCCTAAGTATAAACCGTGAAACAGTTCCTCCGCGGTTTAATGAAGAAAGACGCAAGGCCATTGAGAAGAAGTAGCCAAGCTTCGGCAGCTGGTTTTATCATCGAGGTGTTTCATCCGAGTGGCTCGCTAATCCGGTGCTGGTCCTTAAGAAAACGGCACTGGCGATGTGTGTGGACTACACAGATCTTAACAAAGCTTGTCCAAAGAGATCCTTTTGCTCTCCCCGCATTGATCAGATTATTGATGCCACGGCAGATGTGAGCGTTTAAGCTTTTGGACGATACTGGATATCATCGATCAAGATGGCGGTCAAGGACCAGGAGAAAACGGCGTTTATAACTCCCTTTGGAGCCTTCGCTATGTATCTATGCCTTTTGGGCTCAAGAGCGCCCAAGCTACTTATCGTGTGTACTGTAATTGCTTGCATACAGATCGGCCGCAATGTGCATGCTTATGTAGATGACATTGTGGTGAAATCACGACGAAGGAGACGCGGTGGACGATTTGAAGGAGACCTTCGACAACCTGCGCGATTTATAAGATGATGCTTAATCCGCCAAGTGTGTTTTTGGTGTTCGGTGGCATGCTATTGGGGTTCCCGGTGTCTAACGGGGAATCGAGGCTAATCCGGAGAAAATTAAAGCGATCACCTCCTTGGCTAAACGAAGTGTATCAACGATGTTCAACGCTTGGCGGGCGGATTATGCATTGAGCGGTTTATCACCGCCTTGGAGAGAAGGCTATTCCTTTATACCGATGCCGAGGAAGACAGATCATTTCGTCTCGAGTCCAACCACGACGAAGCTTCGAGGACCTAAAGCGGCATCATTAACCTACTGTCCTTGCAGCTCCATTGACAAGGAACCGCTGTTATTATATGTGGCAGCCAATGCACGAGCGTAAGCGTAGCCATTGTGGTAGAGCGCAAGGAGGCAGGGAAGGAATATCCGGTTCAATGCCGGTTTACTATATCGATGAGGTACTTATTGAGTCCAAGCAGAGGTATCCGCATTGGCGAAGCTAGTCTATGGTGTTTTTATGGGCGGTAGGAAGCTGAAACAGATTTCCAAGGGCATCCTATTACAAATGGTTAGTTCAGCTCCTTTGGGTGATATCATACAAAACAGGAAGCGATCGGTCGGATTGCCAATGGGCCATTGAACTTGGGCCACATGGGCTCAAGTACACACCCACGACAGCAGTTGAAGTCACAAGCGCTTGTTGACTTCATTAATGATTGGACGGAGTTACAAGCGCCAGAGGAGAAGCCGGATAATACATCTTCGGACTATCCACTTCGATGGATCCAGCAGTTTGAAGGCTCGGGTCGAGTCGTGTTAACTTCCCCACGAGGTGATAAGTTCTGTTACGTTCTCCGTCTAATGTTCCCTTGTACTAATAATGCAGCTGAGTATGAAGCCTTGCTTCATGGTCTCCGGATGGCTAAGGAGATGAGCTTAAGCCGGGTTAAGTGCTTTGGTGATTCGGACCTGGTGGCGCAGCAAGTATCTAGCACTTGGGACTCTAAGGACCCCCTCATGGCTGCATATCGACGAGAGGTGGATAATATTGCAGGGTGCTTCAAGGGATATCAAGTAGATCATGTGGATCGCCGGAAGAACGAAGCGGCAGACGCTTTAAGCCGTCTGGGTTCTCGCCAGAACGGTTCCCCTAATGTCTTCCTCGACATCTTGCACAACCCGTCGGTTCGGCTCCCGGTGAAGCGGATTTGGCAATTCTCGACCCGGAGGCCCAGTTGGTGGCAGCATTACATGCTATTCGGATTGACGGTGCCTTATCTTGCATATATGACTCGAGGAGAATTGCCGACGATGAGGTTCGGCCAGCAGTAATCCGCGCCCAAGTCCATGACGATTATTAATGGTGAGTTGCATCATCGCGGCGTTTGAGGCGTTTCAACGATGTGTTTCCCCGAGGAAGGTGGCGAAATTTTACGAGAAATCCATGAAGGGATTGCGGGCATCATGCCGGTTCAAAGTCCCCGTGGCAAAGGCATTCCGTCATGGATTCTACCGTTAATCGCTCATGCCGATGCGGAGGACTTGGTCAAACACCGTGATGGGTGTCGAAATTCTCCAGCGTGCCCATGTACCGCACAGAGTTGAGGATGATCCCAATAACGTGGCCGTTTGCGACATGGGGCTGGATATGGTCGGGCCTTTTAAGAGATCCAAAGATAAGAAGACCCACCTGTTAGTGGCGGTGGACAAGTTCACCAAGTGGGTTAAAGCGAACTGTCAAGAAGTGTGATGCGGCAACAATGATGCAGTTCATCAAAAGGTGATTTTCGGTTTGGCTTTCCACACAAGATCATCACCGACAATGGCACCAATCTGTCCAAGGAGCTATGAAAGAATTTTGTGAACGCGAGCATATCCGCTTGATGTATCATCGATGGCGCACTTCACCCAACGGGCAAAGCGAGCGTAATAATCAGAAATCTTGCGAGGCATCAAACCACGACTTCGTCCCATTACGAGAACACCAGTCTTTGGGTTGAAGAGCTCCCATCGGTGCTATGGAGTATCAATACTACGCCAAACCGGCCCATCGGCTACACGCCTTTCTTCATGGTTTATGGAGCGGAAGCAGTTCTCCCCAGTGATATCCGGCATGATTCGCCCCGTGTAGCGGCTTATGTTGAAGTGGACAATGAAGCGGCGCGACAGGACGCTTTGGACCTGCTGGATGAGGAGCGTGATATGGCAGCCGCTCGGTCGGTGATTTACCAAAGAAGATCTTCGTCGTTATCACACCGCCCGGGTTAGAACCAGAGCCTTTCAGGAAGGAGATTTGGTGCTTCGTCTCATCCAAGACCAGACAGACATGCACAAGCTATCCCCACCTTGGGAAGGGCCCTTTGTGGTCAGCAAGAATCTGCACAACGGTTCCTATTATCTGGTTGATATTCGAGAGCATAAAGACTCACGTACATCAGAGGAGGAGACCAACAGGCCGTGGAATATAGCTCATCTTCGACCTTACTACACATGAGTCATCGGCTCAGTTTATGTACATAGCATAACAATGCATATATTATCTTTGATATAATAAAAATCAGGGCCTCAGCCAAAGCGGGGTCTCTGTCTTTCTTTTCATGCGTGGTTACATGGAGTGTTTCATTTTTTAAAAAAAAAGCGGCCTCCGGTTTACCCTTGACAGCTTATATTTATCACTTGGGGGCTTGGTCGATCCGAACCAATGCCACACCTCTTGATAGGCGAAAGCCACTAGATCATTTGGGGACACGGTCACGTCTCGAACCGTCACGCCTCTTGGTCGGCCAATAGGGCCAGCGCCACTTGGGGCTTGGTGAACCCGAACCAATGTCACGCCACTTGGCGGCGGCGACGCCACGAGTCTTTTGGGGACTGGCCGACTAGCACCATCGCTACACCTTCGGGGCTTGGTTGCGTCGACCATGGTAATGCCATCCGACCAGCTCCATGCAGCTTTTCCTTTACAAAGAGTTATTGCCTTTGTTGCCATATTTGGTATTCGATTTTTGTTGCGTTTCCAACTCGATTTAATGTTTTTATCCGGTTTAGCTATCAAGAATAAGCTGATAGTGCACGGTTTGGTATTACCCAAGTTTTTTTTTCCGGTTACCATCTTCCGGTTCATCTTTATGAAGAAACTTGGGGCTTGTGCCGATTCAAAGACGCCTATATGGGGGTTATTGTTTCCCAGACGGTTATGGTTTTAACAAGAAAGCCTCCGCTTCAAGATTGGCTACGCCAGTTTTATGCCCGGATATGGCGGTATTTGTATCACATACTAATTGATTTTCAATACATAAGATATATTGATGTTATAAACCGTCGGGCGGTATCACCGCCGCCAAGTTCAATCTTTTGGTTGCGAGGAACTGTGAATCAAACAAAAGTTTACTCGATGCACGAAGGCATACCCAGCAACAAAGTTTGACTAAAGCTATTACAAGGCAAACACGATTGCCCAAATGATCGATGTTTTCTAAACCGCCACCGGTTCACGATATTCTTCATCCTCCGCCGCTTCAAAGATCCTCCTCTACCCATTGGCCGGAAATCCACGAAGTCCGCCGATGCCCATCGCTTGAAAAACAGCTTCTTCATGAATCAAAGATGACGGCTCAATGTCGAGCGTAAGTGTGCTTACGGATTGAGGGATCAAGTTTTCGGTTCAAAAGTTGGGGCGGACACACGCTTGTTTCGATCGTTGTATTGGGCTTGGTAGTGCTCCAAATCGGCTTCTTCCGCCAATTGACAAGCAAGCGGGCGATCGACGGTTTATTGCACGCAAGTCCTCTTCATTAAAGTCCGAGCCGCCTTCCTTCACACCGATAGCCCTGGCTGCTTCCATGGATCAAAATCGCACCGTGCTTTGGCCCGGATCAAGGCGCTGATGGCACCGGTTCGCGGCAAGCAGATTTCTTTACCTCCTCAATCCGGGAAGGCGGGATGGATAGCGGTTCAAGGTGTCTTGGATCGGGACGGCGCCGGGTTGTTATGTGACATTGTGGTAATCACACGCTGGGCTCGATATACAACCGCTCCACTAAGGTGTAGACAGCCTTTAGTTTTTTCCGCACGCCGCTCCCCAAGTGCTCAACGCGTGTGCTCGTGATTTCATAACAGACAGTTTTAAACCGAATCTTGGAGCAACAAGAAAAGTAAATTACACTTATTCACGTGGGACTTATCAAGATGGCTGCCGTCATAGAATGCACTTGCCGCTTCACTACCGCCGATCATCTACCACCGGTTTAAGGGCGGCTTCAGCGTTTTACGCCCGCTTGAGCAAGTTGGCCTTTTCGGTGGCCCCGACGGCTGTTCCTTCTTCATGTTATCCTTTGCTTCTTCTGCAGCGATCAGGCAATAGTTAGCTCCTTCTTGGCCTTATGCATCTCAGCTCACTGGTCGCTAATGTTGCTCAGAATCGGCAATCCGATCATCCTTGATCGCTACCTCACCTTGCATATTGACAAAGATCATCACCAAAGAATTAAAGTGCAAGTCTCAACCACACAACATCGTTATATGCTTGACACTTGGGGGCTAATGTACCTTCAATTTTTCTACTACAAATACATGGAAAAGTCCCAAGTTCAATACGCGTATTCAACTCGGCACTTGGGGGCTAATGGCTATTTGATTTTACTAAAGTGTTGACAAGCAGTTTTTGGAGTACCGGTTTAGGTTTACATACTTAAACCGGCCTTGGTGGTCGTGAGGGAAGATTGCAAAGTCTATCAAAGAAAATTATCAAGTACCAGTTTGATCAAAGATTGCAAACCGGCCCTTGGGGGCTACAAGGATTACTATATCGGTAATAAGGAAAGGAGCGTTACCTCAAACTTATCTCTCATCAGTTTTACCAAGCCACTTCATAATCACGGCCATCAGAAGCCGGTTCAGATATCCGAATGAAGGTCTTGGGCGCCATAGCGCATATGTTTCCAGCTCTACATTCCACTTTCCTTTCTTAAGAGTAGAAGAGTCCTCCTTCACAAGATATCGGGTTAGAGTTGCAAGATTCCCGGTTCAGAGTGGCCCGTTCGGTGATTACAACGTCATCATCTTTCGATTCGACGGATCGTGCGGGTACTTCGCTTCATTTGGACTATGAGGATCTTCAAACGGACGGCACGAGCGGCCGGGTCACCGATTCTTCAAAACGATTGCGAGCCTCTCCTTCGAATCACATCTTCTTGAACCGGGGATCACTTGGAATGTCTTCAAAGGCCACATTTTCATGATCGGCGCTACCGCCATGATCAAGCGGCAGCCTCTTCATTGTTTTCTCCAAACGAGCTTTCTTCTTTGGGTTTCGCTTGGTCTCAAGAAATGTATGATTCGTAAATAAGGCACGTACATTACGTAAGAAATTGACAAACATGTGGTCATATTGATTTACCCGACAGCCTATCTTGATGGCGGTAGCTGAGTGGTCGACGATTCGCCAGAGGACGAATGAGAGGTGACCCGATAATCGAGTCGGACGGATTAAGAGGTTGACGGAATAAACCCGCTTTGGAATTCAAGGTAATAAAATGGTTGAAACCTCGGTGCGGCGCTTTCGAGCGGGCTGTTTGGTAAACCGCAGAGGTAACTACACCGTCTTGCGGGTTGTGCGGCGGGCCTCGTCTTGCTGCGTCTTCATAAGAAGTTTGGGATCCAAGTGAGCAAGAGGATGAGAAAAGTTAACTTTCCGGTTTGCCCGGCGAAATTTTGGTGAAGGTAAGCTTGTTGAATCGGAAGAGAGAATGGTTACCTCGGCAAATCCAGCGTTGCTGGCTTCAGCGTCATCCTGACAAGCATCGTCATCAATAAGACATGTAAAAAACAAGCCAAGAGAATCAAGTTCCGGATTACCCACATCATCATCGATGGCCGGATCAGACGAAGCCGTGGTTTTCCTCTTGTGGGCGGATTTCTTGACAACTTTTGTTTTGGGCCGGTTTTGCCGCCCAGCCTTGTCCGCTTTATCTTGCGAGAGTTTCTTGCTCCAAAACGGATCATCACCCTGGATCGGAAATAATTGAGAATTGCAAGTATGAAAGTAATGGTAAAGTTTAATAATGGCACAGTCAGAGGCTTACCGCAGGAGGTGCGTTGAAGGTGCAGTAAGGAGCTAAGCCGGTTTGGGCACATAGGTGCTCCGGTTCATTCAAAGCATCTTCCTCACTGAATCTGTGACTTCATCTTCGTGACAATTCCAGTTTGGTGTGTCGGAGTGGGTCATCGACATCGCCGATATCTTGGCACATCAAACCGAACGCTGCTCAGAGGCAATATGCCCCAAGATAACCAGCAGCGTGCGGATCGATTCCAATAAACCGTTGGCCATAAAGGCCCGGAGCTTGATAGTTGGGGAGCGATTTGCTTCTCTCTTTGCGGTCAATCGCTATGAAAGGGATGTGTGTTGCTGAGCCGCTCTGGCGGAAACCTGTAAAGGATTTTCACCTTCAGGAGGTGTCTCTCGAGAGAACCAAGTTGCGTTCCACTCTTTGGGATGAGAGTGGAGCTTGACGTGGGGATAAGTGATCTCTTTCCTCTTCTAGATAGCCATACCGCCCAATTCGGTATTGGGGCCATCGGTGAATTTGGTACGACGGTTTAGGTGGAAGAGATCCCGGAACAGCTCAACAGAAGGCTCCTCTTGCAGATAAGCTTCGGACAGTACTTGAAAATGGCACAAGTTGGTAACATAATTGGGGCCGATATCTTGGGGGCGGAGTTGAAAGTTGGCCATTACGTCCCGGTAAAACTTTGACCCGGGCGGTTTGAAACCCCGGAACAAGTGATCTGCGAAAACTACAACTTCACCTTCCCGGGAGTGGGAGGACATTCTCACCGTGAACCCTCCAATGGATGGTGTTTCGGTTATCCAAAGCGCCAATTGACACTAACTCATTCAGTTGTGTCTCAGAGACGCGGGAAGGGACCCAGTTGCATTCATACACCTGTTTGGCCATCATGAGGTCTACAAGGAGAAGAATCCGGTTTAAGAAAATACTCATTACAGAGTAATTGATCCAAGATATGATAAACCGGAGGATGTTCCGATGAATCAGTTGATACGATATGATGTCAGATATATGTTGGCGGTTCAACACGGGGACTAATGGTGTGCCGATGCCGGTTTAGCAATTTTTGTTTCTATGGTGAGTTAAACCGCCTAATCTTGGCTTCAGAGGAAATCGACAGAAACAGGTTTCACAAGAGTTCACGTTTATTATGGATCAAACGTGAGTTTTCAGAAAAACAGGAAAAGCGTCGCGAAAGCAAAGAAGAAACAGGGATGTGCTGTAAAGATATATATATGCAGAAAATCTATGGAGTTCAGATAAGAAAGTGCGGCGGATAAGCAGGAGCCTTCGTTTGGTACAGAAAAGGATTCATAGCATGGTGCAGAAGCTAGAAAGATGAGAGCATACGAAGAACGTGGTATGAAGCTTGAGCCCTAGAAACAGATCTAAGATGACGAACAGACTGAAGAAGGGCAGGAGATTTACCGGAAACGGAGGAGATGCGGAGAAATACGCAGATTCTCGTCCGAAACAGTTGATGCAATGCCAAGGTCGAAGCAGACGATTGATGGTGACGACGGAGCTCCAGAGGCAGCGGCGCGAGGAAGAAGAAGAGGAAGCGAAGGGAGAAAACAGAATGACCCTTCGGTCCTATTTATAAGGCAGTAAAACTAGGTCAAGCGCCAAATCCGTGGACGGTCATTAAAGAAGGCGTTATAAAGGATAAACTTCAAGATGACATCATGCCGGTTTACAGTAACCAGAAGCAATGATGTCATGCCGGTTTACAGTGATCAGAAGCGATGACAACGTGACGATTTATTACACAAAGAAGATATCCAAGATGCAGGTTTTATGAAGGATTGACATGAACCGGTTCAAATCAATCTGGGGCCTAATGTTGGGGATGTTACCACTAGGTATAAACCGGCCGCATTTGGGCCGGGTTAGCTCCTGATAGTGTAATCATGGAAAGGCCCAAAGCCCGTAGTTGGCTTAGAACTCAGAGCCGTAAACCGCCGATGTATAAACTTGTATTGTAAGTTAGAATAGAGAGAGACCAACCGGGATACGAATATGAACCGTTGGGACTCGCAAACCGACAGGCGTCCTCGTGTATATAAAGGGACGACCCGGCGGTTCAAGGGAGACAACCACAACTCGAGCCTAGGCGAAGCTTGTTTGCTCCCTAGCCATCGAGACTACATCAATTCCATCACAACTAGACGTAGGCTTTTACCTTCATCGAAGGGGCCGAACTAGTACAAAATCCTCGTGTCTTTGTGTCCGTTTTAACCCCTACAAGTAAACCCGTAGCGATGGCTCCACGACTAAGTCCTTATGCTAGGACATCTGCCGTGACAAATCCACGACACCATGAGACCGAACTTCAAGTTCGGAAGATTATTAATTTGCAACATCTTGCAAATAATCTGCCAGATTCATTTACTGATCTGAAAGGTGTTACAAAATCCTTAAATCCGGCCAGAAACGCGCCAGAAAGAGTGGAGGTACCAATAAAAACCACTCAACTCCCTATTCCTAAAAAGAGGGGGAGTAGTACGGCCTCTGACCTGAAGCATGCTTCTAGAAAGCAGCAAAGGAAAGCAAGGAGAAAAACCTCGGAATCAGTAAATGCAGGTCAACTCAACGTTGACAAACACATGATGGGTAGTATACACCCGGTGGAAGGGCAACCTCCACAACCAGTTCCAGTGTGCACAAACTGACTGGGACATCGAAACACCCAGACTCGATCGTGTTGGGAAATCACGAAAAGTCACTAGGGGTGCAGGAAATTTCCATCAATTCTGTTGATTCTGGAGAATCATTTGGCCGTAAGACTACGACTGTCGACATATACTTTGCTGAAAAGATTGCAGATACCCTTCTCACTGATCATGATCCAAGGTCTATCGTCGAGTGCCAAAAGCGCTCCGACCGGCCTAAATGGAAGGATGCAATGCAAGTAGAAATTGCCTCGCTTAACAAAAGAAAGGTATTCACTGAAGCAATACCTACACCTCCCAGTGTTTTCCCTGTGGGATTCAAATGGGTTTTTCTCTGGAAACGGAATGAGAACAATGAGGTGGTGAGATATAAAGCAAGGCTCGTAGCACAAGGTTTCACGCAGAAACTCGGCATTGATTTCACTGAAACATATTCTCCAGTGATGAGTGCAACCACTTTCCGATATCTTATATCTTTGGCAGTGCAAAATCGTCTATCTATGTAGTTGATGGACGTCGTGACCGCATATCTTTACGGGTGACATATATATGAATGTTCCTGATGGAATCTCGATCCCGAATAAAAATGCAAAGCGCAACATGTATTGTGTAAAGCTGAATAAGTCATTATATGGCTTAAGGCAGTCGGGACGGATGTGGTACAACCGACTCAGTGAGTTCCTTCTTCGGAGAGGTTACTCCAATAGTGCTGATTGCCCATGTGTTCTCATCAAGAAGTCCTCTACAGGATTTTGCATCATTTCTGTGTATGTTGATGATCTCAACATCATTGGTAGCACACCAGACATTGATGGAGCACGCAATCACCTAAAGATGGAATTTGAGATGAAGGATTTAGGTAAAACCAAATTTTGCTTAGGCATTCAACTTGAGCACCTTCCCTCAGGAATCATGGTACACCAATCTGCCTATATCCAAAAAATATTGGAGAAATTCAATATGGACAAATCCTATCCATCTAAAACTCCTATGGTGGTTCGATCTCTAGACGTGGAGAAAGATCCGTTCAGACCGAGGGATGATTGAGAAGAGGTGTTGGGACCTGAAGTTCCATACCTCAGTGCCGTTGGAGTGCTTATGTATCTTGCAAATTGCACAAGACCTGATATTGCATTTGAAGTTAATCTACTTGCTAAACATAGCGTAGCTCCCACCAAACGTCATTGGTCTGGAGTGAAGAATGTCTTTCGATATCTCCAAGGCACAAAGGATCTTGGTTTATTTTTTCAGTCCCAGAAAAATCAAGACACTGATATGATTGGATATGCAGATGCCGGCTATTTGTCTGATTCCCATAATGCCACATCTCATACCGGCCTCGTGTTCCTACATGGTGGCACTGCTATATCATGGAGGTCTTCGAAATAAACTCTGGTGACAAACTCTGATGGCAACATCTACCAATCATTCTGAAATAATTTCATTATTTGAAGCAACATGTGAATTTGTATGGCTTCGCAGAATGATAAACCACATACAACAGTCATGTGAAATTGGTTTGATAGAATCACCTACCATTATCTATGAAGATAATGTGGCCTGTGTTGCGCAGATGCAAACAGGATACATCAAGAGTAATATCAAAGCATATTTCTCCTAGATGGTTTTTTCCCCATAATCTTCAGAAAAGCGGGGAAATAAGCATTCTGCAAGTCAAATCATGCGACAACCTTGCTGATTTATTTACCAAGTCTCTACCAAATTCTACATTCCAGAAATGTGTTCATGGAATTGGTATGCGAAGACTTAGAAACCTGCAAGTGCCAGGGGAGTCTCTTCTTAGATATCCTCATTTTAATGACATCACATTATGCTATCCTTCTTTGTGAGTATATGTTTCGGGATCTCATCAAAGATTTTATGAAGAACTTTTGAAGGAGAATCTTTTGAGATGACAGAGTTTCCCAGACAATCGTGAAGATGATCTACATGGTCAAGCATAGCCTCCCTTCGATCTCCTGGAACCGATGCCCCCTCGAGGGATCGGTCGTGTCTCTTCAGGACATATATAACCCAAGATCCATCTGGACGGATTTGTTCTCTAAGCACCACCTGAATACATCTCAGGAGTGTTGTAAACTCGGATGCAAGAACAGCAGCCAAACATTGAAATAACAAGGTGAAAACATCAAATTAAAGACAACAAAGTATGAGGGTATTAATAAGGCTCAAGTGCTGCTAGAAATTGATGTCAAATACATATTTCATCCACAACTATAATAACACGGTAAGCTGCAAAATTGAATACAGTTGCATTTCAGTGTCCAAACCAAGTATAGGTCACATTATGCACCAGCGATCACAAGCACAGCAGTACATGCCATACGCAAGCAGCAAAACCAGGATATAATATAGCAATATATAAAGTTCACAAGCAAGCAATAACAAGATAACATGGATAAACTGAGGATTATACTTCAAGCAGCAGAGCCAAGGAAACCAGATTGCAGATGCAGCAGAGCCAGGAGCAGGTAGCTCAACTCGGAGAAGTTTGGGGGGCGCCACTGTTGGCAGGAGCAGGAGCAGGAGCGGCAGTTGCTGTGGTAGGCGCAGGTGCCACGGCGGATTGATCCTGGGACGCAGCAGTAGCTTCAGTAGAATACACTGTAGGCTGCCCATAGCTACCAGTAGCATAAGGATCACCGTATGACTGCTGCTGGCCATAGCCTGGCTGGCTAGCAGTGGGTGCACCAGGGTAAGGCGGCGGTGCACCATAGCCTTGCTGACTGTATCCATACTGCACATAACCAGCCTGAGCAGGGGGTGGCTGTCCATAAGTAGGAGCAGATGAAGGCGGCTTCTGAGCCTGCGGAGGCTGCCCATAAGCACCCTGACCGTACGGGCCCTGTGGTGGTGGCTGCGTACCATAGCCAGGCTGTGTCTGTGGAGCAACGTATCCAGATGGAGGGGCAGAACCTTGCGCCAGGTAGCTTGATGCAGCAGCACTAGTAGGTGGTTGGCTAGGATAACCCGGTTGGCCTCCAGAGGATGGAGTGGAAGCTTGCTGCCCTGGAGATGCTTGACCAACGCCGCCTGGACCACCATAGCTAGGTGCAGTACCATCCTGAGTTGAATTAGCAGCTGATCCATAGCCAGATGCCCCATAGCTCTGCTGGTCATATCCAGGCTGCTGTGAGTAAGACTGCTGCTGCCCTTGGGTCTGGTAACCAGAGTAGTCATAAGCTTGCTGCCCACCACTCTGCTGAGAGTAGGTAGGATCACCATACCCTTGTGAAGCATAACTAGCAGGAGGCTGGCTGTAATTGTAGTTGCTACCATCAGCAGGTGCAGCAGTTCCAGTGGCAGATTGTTGCTGTTGGGGTTGCTGCTGTTGGTTATAGTAGTCATAGCCAGTGCCAGGGGGGGCTTGCTGTGATTGCTGGTTTGAAGACTGATCCCACCCTGTCTGATAACCACCAGATGCTGGAGGGTAGCTGCCATAAGGTTGCTGGCCATACTGTGGTGGCGCACCAGGATAAGCTCCAGGCTGCATGTAACCATAACCAGGCTGTTGTGTTGTTGGTGCACCAGGCGCACCCCAGTTTGCCTGAGGACGAGGAGGGCGGTAGCCCTGCTGAGAATAGCCACCTGACATTGGATTTCTGGCACGATTCTGCAAAAATATAGTTTGCACATCTGTATATGTATAGAACAAAACATGCAATGTACCATGCAGAACAAGTGCAAACCAGACAAAACATATCCAAAACCAAAGCAACGTAATATACAGAAATTACAGAACCACCAAGAAAAAATGGAGGGGTCAACTCACCGAGCAAGATTCTCAAGCAACATTGCTGATGCCCATCTAGCGTCTCCCATGTGCAAAACTATGGGAGATAATGAAGATTGGGCAGCTAGACAAACATATATATACATATTGAATAGCAATAAAAGATTGCCTTGCAGTTCATAGATGTTGATAAATCAGTATTATGTAGAACATCTACTTTTATTGCTAAATGACACAACATACACAGCAGTTCTTTCGAAAATCCTCCTCAAAAAAAATATTATATTATAGGTGAACAAGAATGTCAAAGAAAGGATTTAAGCAAAGTTTTTAAGGAAGCTTGGTCATGGCAACCTGAAAAGTCAAGACATAGAGAAATGTATAGAAGCAAACCGAAGACAATAGATTCATGCCAGGTATCCTGCATGATCTTTCCAAACTACACAACACATACGAACTCTCTTGCCTAGTCAATAAATTGTAACATTCTTATTTGTGACGTTGTGCTCCCAGATGGTGGGTGTTAGCAACAGGTAAAATGGGACTGAAAATGAAGCATCAAGAGTTTCAAGGGAATAATGCAAGAATGATATCTAGACCCTGAGTGAGCAAAAATATCAATAGCCTAGATACCAGCGACAACAGTGCACAAGCCATCATTTAAGTGTGCAAACTGATCACCTGTATACAGTATTGCACGGACCATCCCCAAAGATGTACAGAAATAGCAAATGGAAATTTGCCAGGACAAGGACCAGGTACATGAAATCCAATCATATAATCCAAATATAAAATAGTCCTTCCGTTTCAATATAGAAGGACAAGGTGTGTTGCTGGATGTATGTATTATATTGTTCAAAAAGTATTTATACCATTGAATTTGAATTTGAATTCTAATGGTATACTCCAATGGTACAAATGGGCCCTTTATACCGAAACAGAGGGAGTAGTTCATAATTTTATCTTTCATCCATGAGCATCAAGTATATTAACATTAGGTAGCAACAAACCTGGCTCCAGGATTGATGTTGGCAGCCCTCCGAACTAGTTACCAACACTAATTTGGCCTTATGTCTGTTAATGATCAGACAGTATATCCTGGGATATATGGATAGCACCACAAGCACCGGTATGATATGTAGTAAAACCGCTGTGATAGGATATCAACTTCCCAATGGAAGTATGGATTAGCCAGTATTTAACTGTGAGCGTTTAAATATTTCTAGTATTTTCAGCAGAGATTCCACAGAGCATAGCAGCTAATAACAAAGAGACTGGGCAAATTACAAATACAATTTCCGATTCGTTGTGCATCTCTGAACATCTCAGAAGCAAACACACAATTGTATAAAGTATACAATCATGTCAAAGCCAAACTGCTGCTGCTCCTTGACCAACTTTTTTTACAAGACAACCCCCATTGAGAAAAAGTTTTGGACATGTACATTTAACAAGAATATAGGGCATATCATAACTAAAGAGAAGATTTTCAAAAGCAAATAATGGAAAAGACAGGTCAAGTAGAGAAATATAAATCGAGATAAAAACACAGTATGGCATACAAAAAAATATAATCAAACCCACATGATTTTAACAACACTGATAAATAACAAATAGCTGCAGCAATTAGGAAGTGGCATGAATAGAGAAGGAAAGCTGACCTCACTGGTAACCTCACTCACAAGCTGCTTTGCTATTTCAATTTGCTCTGCAGTACCATCAATATACAGTGTTCTTTCAGTTGAAGTATCACCGGGAGGCAAATGCAAAGGAATGACCTGCAAAAGGATTTGTGAGGACAAATGAAATATTACCATTATTATTACTAATGGAAATGATTACATAATATACAATACTAATTAACAAGAAGATGCAGGAGTGAAGGGAGAATAATAGAACGAATAGTTATGAAGGCGAAAGGAGCATGGGTTCAAATTCTAATTGAGCAAACTCGGAACTTGGATTTTAATTTACTTGCTAAATTATAAGAGAACTAAAAAAGATGAGCAACAACAAAACGCATCATGCAGTGCTAAGTAACTTTCAGCTAGCAAATTTATATTACAACTTCGTAATAAGAAAATTTTCACAGACCTGTATACGAGCTTGAGATTTGGCCTGCATGGATTTTATAGTCTCACCACCCTTACCAATAACCAGACCCACCTGAAATAAGAAAAGAGATTTAGACATGGAAAGGAATAGGCAAGGTTTTTTTACCACCAAAGGAACTGAAGTCCGTGAAATAATAACAGCTGTGAAGCTTACAAGGCGCCCTCATTGCTATATTTGGGCGTGGTACGACCGTACGATATTCGAAGTCTGACAAGCAAACCCAGTTCTAGAAAGCAACCAGTTTACCTTGTTGTTAGCAATTTGCATTTGGAATTGCTCAGCACCAGGTTGAGGTGCATTGTACTTCCGATTAGAGATAGTGCCAGATGATCCAGCATCAGCCTGCAGAAGGTCACATGACACGTATGGTTGAATAAATGGATGCACAGCTAAATGTGAAGTCCTGACCATAAAAAAGGTATCGCAGTACCTCTGCAAGAACATCAATTATCAACTGCTCAGCTCTGTTTATCTGGTCAGGAGTGCCCGAAAGATCAACTGATCTTGTCTGTGAACCGGGTTGAACATCCATGTCCCTTGTTACTTGGATCTTCGCCCCTGACTGAGCTTGGAGATGCTTTATAGTTTCTCCAGCTTTTCCAATGATAACACCAACCTAAAAGTCAAAGAACATTATCAGTTAGCAGAGCAAAAGAACTGCACGTCATGCAACCTTCTATCAACTTCATGAATCCAAAAACCAAAAGTGTAACTCCCAAGTAGCATACCCTTCCATTTGGGATGTCAATCTTTTTTGTTGTACTACCACTCTGGTATCCACCACCATATGAAGAATACTGATGTGAGTTTCCTTGAGAAGATAAGGGTGGGATGGAGGAACCATGGCCTGGAAACAAAAAAACAACTCATTATATTACTTACATTATGTTACTGATAGCTGCAGATCTGTCAAGTGAGAAGAATAACCTTCACGTGAACAACATAAAACAGGACAATAAACAGATGTCAGTGCATAAGCAACAAACTACTAACGTTCAGATTTGCCTGAAAATATTATAGGAAATCACATCATCTATGTACTAGTACGTGAGATAATCAAATATTAGGCTCTGCTGATAGATAATCATGAAAGCAGTACATTTTCGTTTTTGCATTAACATGCAAAAATGAGAAGAAAAAAAAAATAACCACAGAAACTATTGTCATTTAGCAGGCATGGCTCCTACAAAAGTTCAACACAGAATATCATTTGTTGCATCTAGCAGGCAGGAGTTAGTTCCAGGAAACATTGATTAAAATATTACATGATATAGCAGAATCGAACTATGGAAACTACTAATCTACACAAGATATATTTGCCAGAATTATTAACAAACTCAAATAATACTTGAGCACACAATACAGAGATCTAAACCTAGCAAGGATAACGAAATAGCTAGGCATTCTGTTGTTGCCTAGATCGTAGCACGGTTAAGCTTCTAGCCTAGGCGGGCTATTTTCTTCCAGTGCTTCCTGAACATGTCGCTAAATCGCATGGATCGCATAACAGTACTCAGCAGCTAAGGAACAAACTAGATAAACAGCATAATAGCAGCCGCAACCACAAGCACACAAAAAACAGATCTCCCGATCCAACAAGTGTTTCACGAGGTTTAGCCAAGATACTCACCACCACCGGCTGAGGACGAGAATCCAAGGCCGCCGCCGCCGATACGGCCACCGCCCCCCAGGGAACCTCCTCCACCAGCGGTGCCCACGTCGTCATCGCCATTGTCGACGCGGGGACGCTTCGCCTCAGCGGCGCTGAAGAGCCGAGCTGCGATCTCCTGCGCGCGCTGCTTCGCGAGCTGGATCTCGTCGGGAGGCGGCGGCACAGTGTTGTACGAAGATGGCACCGGGGCACCGGCAACCGGCGGCGAGGCGGGCGGCGGGCCGGAGGAGAATCCCGTCCGGCGCGGCGGCGGGGAGTCGTCGTACTTGCGCTTGGAGGAGTAGTGGTCGTCGGCCATGGCGGCGGGGGAACTAGGGTTAGGGTGGTGGCGGCGAGAAGCGCGTTTTTGTGAGGAGCGGAGGGATAAGACGTCGCAAAACGGAGAACCCTAGAGGGCAGCGGGGATGCGTATTTATAGGCTACCTCGAGGATTTTACTAGTTCTCTGTCTGCTTTTTTTTTTTAAAATGTTAACGCCCACACATGTGGGCGTTAGCCAACTCACCCACACGCCTCCATCACCGTTCAGTAACTTCTGCATGAATCTTGACACGAATTAGCTGATTTTGTATGCCACGTAGGACAACTCGTGTGTGTGGTATGTGAGAGAGGTCGCCTACACATCCGTTTTACCGCACGGAGGGGCCGGTGTGTGGGTGTTTAGCGATTCCCACACACGATTTGATCACGACAAGGTTGGTGTGTGGGCGGTTTGCCATCTCGCGCACACGCCGCCCTCTCCCACACCCAAACTGTCGGTTGCCATGCGTTTTGCGTGTACATGGCAATCGCCCTAGTGTGATTGCAAGCGATGGCAACACTTTTTTACCCGAACATTGTCGATCGCCATATGTTTGGCATGGTACATGGCAACCGCCTAGCGTGCACGTAAGCGAGATGGCAACTCTTTCTTTTTAAATGGCAATCGCCTAGCGTGCGTGTGAGCACATGGCGACTCTCTTTTTACTCGAACATGTTTTTGCCATGCCTTTTTTAGCGCTACATGGCAATCGCCTAGTGTTAGTAGGTGGCAACTCCTAAAGTTTTGAAATCATGGCAGCTCGCAGAGACTGCACCACACATGGCAGCATTGTAGTAGTTGTCCAAAAATGGCAATCTGAACTTTGACCGAGATGGCAACTGCAGATTGAGCAAACATGGCAACTGTAGTTGTCCGACATGGCAACCGTAGTTCAGCGACATGGCAACTGCACTTAAACGAACATGGACGAGGGTCCGGCCCATGGCAACTGCGGGGCACGCGGTAAAGTGTCACGTGGGGCGTGCGGGACCACGAGGTACGAGGCCTAACGTACCGAGCGTGTGGGCGTTATCTATTTCGCCCACACGCACGCGTGTAAGAGGGTCCGGGGAGGCGTGTGGGCGCTAGTTGTTTTGCCCACACACAGACGTGTGGGCTGGTCCTCTTAGGCACCACATAGAACGTGTGGGCAGATTTCTTAACGCCGACACGTGTGGCAGTTATCGGGACCCTTTTTTTTGAAGATGTCTACTCTAGTTCTTCCGGTGTTATGATGATATTTAAACATAAAAGAAGACTAGCCGACCCTCCTCCTCGGAGCTCCCCCGAATTAGGATGTTCCTGGCCATTCGATTGTGTTGAATCTGGTCAACCGAGCAGCCAGGTTCGTCGGATCCTTAATGTTGATTTCACCTTGTGGTTGATTTTTTAGGTCCATGACTGGTGGGCTCGGGGTCCCTTTCGATTGGCTAGGTGAAACTGCCTGTAACGCCCCGGATTCGTTGCGCCAGGTGTCTGCCAGTTATTCGTCGTAGTTGCCTTGTCATTTGCTTGCGTGTTGCATTTTATCATGTCATCATGTGCATTTCATTTTGCATACGCGTTCATCTCATGCATCCGAGCATTTTTCCCGTTGTCCGTTTTGCGATCCGGCACTCCTATGTCATCCGGCGTCCCCTTTTTGCCTCTTCTCTTGTGCGGGTGTTAAACGTTCTCGGAATGGCCCGAGGTTTGCCAAGCGGCCTTGGTATAGCACCGGTAGACCGCCTGTCAAGTTTCGTGCCATTTGGAGGACGTTTGATAATCCAACGGTTAACCGGGTAACCACAAAGGCCTCTTTTGTGTGCAGCCCAACACCCCTTCCAAAGTGGCCCAAAACCCATCTAAGTCTCTTCCATGCTCTCGGTCGTTCGATCACGATCGCGTGGCCGAAAACCGTGCTCCATTTGGACTCTCCTAGCTCCCTCTACCTATAAATATGTGCCCCTCCTCGAAATTCTCGCAGTCTAACCCTAGCTTCGTCCTCCTCGCGCCGCCGGACAAAATCCCCTCCGCGCCCGAGCTCCACCTTGCGTGCCCGCCTCCTCGTCCTCGTGGCCGAAGCAGCCGAACAGGAGGCCTTCGCCTCAGCCTCCTCGCTCTCCTCATCGACCCAGGGAGAGGAGATCCTCCTGAGGCCCCTTTTCGCCATCGTCGCTCGGCACCGTCGGTGAGTCGTCCACCAGGCCGTGCCCCTACTCCCTTCCCCGTTCCCTTCGTTGAAGTCTCCTCTCTTCCATCGCCTCACATCTCTCTCTGTTCTCTCTTTCTCTGTCGACAGGAGCACCCCGCGCCATGGGCGCCCGATGCTCAAGCCACCATCGGGAACCGCTCCTCCGCCTTGGGCCCTCCCAGATCGGACCGTCCCGGCCTTCCTCGCATCTCCTGACGCCAAGCCGCCGGTGAGCTCCTCCGCCGCGCGCACCCCCAACTCCTCTCTTCTATCTGAATGTGCTCCCTCCCTGTTTTTCTTCCACAGGGAACCGATGCCGCCCTTGAGCTCCGCCCGCGCCGTCGTTGCCCAGATCCGGCGCCGGCCAGCCGGATCAGCCACGTCTCCACCTCGCCGACCTCGCTGCAGCTCTGTGTCGCCGCAAGACCCTGCCGCCGCCCCTGCGTCCCCTGCCTCCCGTCGCGAACTCCAGCGCCGCTGCTCCTCTGTTTTCTGTCGAACAGAGAGCGACGCGCCTGTAGCCTCCCCGCCCCGCGCGTCTGGGCCACTTCCAGCGCCAGCAAGGCCTAGCGCCGCGCCAAGCCCAGCTTCCCCGCCGGCCTGTTTCTTCGCCTGGGCCTGGCCCATGGTGAGGCCACCCACCAGCGCCTCCTTTTTTTCCCTTCCGTTGGGCCAACCAGTTTCAGCCCGCTGTGTATTTTTTTTCCTGCCTGCGAATTTGTTATTTATCCAGAGATTACAGTTTTGCAGAAAAACCCCCATGCTTCATGCATATAATAACTCATGAACTGTGCATCATATTAAAATGTTTTATATATGTAAAATGCATAGAATTTTGTGTAGATTAATAATTTGCCACTTTCATCCATGTTAAATATGTTTAAAATGTTGTCTGTTTAAATTTGCTCAATGACATGTTAAAATGATTTATTTCATAACTATTTAACCGTAGCTCGGTTTAAAATAAACTTTATATGTAAATGGGGTGGAAAAGTGCATAGATTAACATGTTGCATTTAATTTTCCTGTTTAACAACTTTAAAATATGGTTTAGGGCAGAACAGTAGCTAATTCAAAATATGGACATGAGGATTTTCCGGAATTGTTGTTTGTTGTTCCGGCCTCATTTAAACTTGCCTAGGTAGGTAGTTTAATTATGCTTCACCCCTTGCCATGTTTAACAACATTTAACATTGTTGTGTACCTAAACGAGAGTGAACTAAATAACTCGGATGTGGTGTTTTGTCAATATGCAACTCGTTGCATATTGAGCTCCACTTAACTTGTAGTATTGTTTGTTGCAAATTGCCATGCCATGCCTCTTTAAACCGGACATGCATCATACTTGTTTGTGCATCATGCCATGTTTATGCTTGTGCATTTACCATGTTATTTGTTTCTTTCCGGTGTTGCTTCTTAGTTCCGGTAATGTTGCGATTGTGAGCATTCGTTCGACTACTCCCGTTCGTCTTCTTCATGGACTCGTTCTTCTTCCTATCGGGATTTCAGGCAAGATGACCGCTACCCTGGATCTCACTACTATCATTGCTATGCTAGTTGCTTCGTTCTATCGCTATGTTGCGCTTCCTATAACTTGTTCTTCAAGCCTCCCCAAATTGCCATGAACCTCTAACCTTTGACACCATTCCTAGCAAACCATTGCTTGGCTATGTTACCGCTTTGCTCAGCCCCTCTTATAGCGTTGCTAGTTGTAGGTGAAGTTGAAGATTGCTCCATGGTGGACAGGATTTTGGTTGGGATATCACAATATCTCTTATATTATTAATGCATCTATATATTTGGTAAAGGGTGGAAGGCTCGGCCTTATGCCTGGTGTTTTGTTCCACTCTTGCCGCCCTAGTTTCCGTCATACCGGTGTTATGTTCCCGGATTTTGCGTTCCTAACACGGTCGGGTGATTTATGGGACCCCCTTGACAGTTCGCTTTGAATAAAACTTGTCCAGCAAGGCCTAACCTTGGTTTTACCATTTGCCTCACCACCACCTATACCCTTCCCTTGGGTCGGCCAACCCAAGGGTCATCTTTATTTTAGCCCCCCCGGGCCAGTGCTTGTCTAAGTGTTGGTCCAAACCGAAAGACTCTTGGGGCCACTTCGGGAAACTCAAGTCCGGTTTTACTCGTAGCTTGACTTATCCGGTGTTGCCTCGAGAATGAGATATGTGCAGCTCCTATCGGGATTGTCGGCAAGATCGGGCGGCTTTGTCTGGTCTTGTTTTACCATTGTCGAAATGTCTTGTAAACCGGGATTCCGAGACCGATCGGGTCTTCTGGGAGAAGGTATATCCTTCGTTGATTGCGAGAGCTTATCATGGGCTAAGTTGGGACACCCGCAGGTATAAACTTTCGAGAGCGTGCCGCGGTTATGTGGCGATGGGAATTTGTTAATGTCGGTTGTAGATAACTTGACACCTGATCCGAATTAAAACGCATCAACCGTGTGTGTAGCCGTGATGGTCTCTTTTTGGCGGAGTCCGGGAAGTGAACACGGTTTCTGTGTTATGTTTGACGTAAGTAGGAGTTCAGGATCACTTCTTGATCATTGCTAGCTTCACGACCGTTTCGCTTGCTCTCTTCTCGCTCTCATTTGCGTATGTTAGCCACCATATATGCTTAGTCGTTGCTGCAACCTCACCACTTTATCCCTTCCTTTCCCATTAAGCTTTGCTAGTCTTGATACCCATGGTAATGGGATTCTTTGAGTCCTCGTGGCTCCTGATTACTACAACAACGATTGCAGGTATAGGTTATCGATGATCATGACGCGAGAGTGATGTTTGCTTGTTTTGGAGTTCTTCTTACGCTTCTTCTTGATCGGGATAGGTTCGGTCGGCTGCACCGGCTAGCGTGGTGGATGTCGTTTGAGTTTCGTTTGTGTTTCATCCGTAGTTGGATGTTGCTCTTATGTATTGTGATGTTGTATTCGTGTGGCATTGTATGCCTTTTGTATGTATCCCCATCTATTATGTAATGTTGATGTAATGATATCCACCTTGCAAAAGCGTTTCAATATGCGGGTCTATCCTTGGTGGGATCTTCGAGTTCCTTTTGGATAGGGTCGCATATTGGGCGTGACACTGCCCCTTTCCCCACTCGCCTCGTGCGCCTCGCTCATCTGTTGGCAATGCTTCGGCCCCCACAGCACAAACCTAGCTCTCTTTCCCCTCGATCCCCACAGCGCAGCGCAGCACCACTCCCTCCTCCCTCATCAGCCATCGCCGGGTCTTCTCGTTGGGGTGGAAGAGTAGGGGATCCGGCCGAATCCGAGGCGTGCGGGCGTGGCGGCAGGCATCTTTGGCAGCGGCAACGGGCATCTCCGGCAGAAGGCGATGGCGGGGACGCTCGATTCGCCATGGACCGGTCCCTGCAGGAGAGAGAAAGCAAGAGAGGAGGGAGAAAGCGAGAGGAAAGAGGAGAGGGAGGTGCGACGGCGAACGAGAGAGGGTCTCCGGCCGGTGCGAGACATTCACATCTCTCTTCCTCTCCTGCTGATGCGGATCATCCTACGACCATCACCATGTCAAGAGTCCGTTTGGCAAGTGACACGTGCGACCTCTACTTCTCATACATAAAGGTGAATCTTCTCCTTTACACGTGTTCACTTGACCCCTTCGAGGATGGCATACTACTTGACACTCCACTCGTGTGCATGCATAGGTATTGCCGGAGCTTCACGGACGACGAGGAGGAGTGCAAGCGCCAAGGAACACCTACACCATCTGTGAGGGAAGCATGGAAGATAAGACAGAAGAAAACGGAGCTGCTACATGCTACAGCCACCGGACGTCCGGACGCCACCGGACATCCCATTACTGACATGACCAGCATAAACGAGAAGAACTCCAGCGATGAGTGTTACAATGGCGGACGATCGATTTAACGCCGGACGCCTCGACAAGTCCCAGCCCGGACGACCGACGCATGCCGGACGGCGGTGCCACCTTCACGAACGATATTTATGGAAGTCCAAGACTGAGGACCATCTGAGCCTTCGGACGTCCGACGCATGTGTGCGCAGCCGCGGGCCTTTGGCCTTGTATCCCTCTCCCACTTACCCCTTCGTGGCTTAGACTATAAATAGACCACCTCCACCTCCTTTCTAGGGTTAGCAAATATGATAGCTCATTAGGTGATCTTTGCTCCTACCTCCTCCTCTTGAGAGAGAGAGAGAGAGAGAGAGAGAGAGAGACCACTCCCATGGAGTTCAAGATCTCCATGTGAGAAGATCCTGCGGGATATCATCAAGACCCCCTCGTGGGAAGATCCGTCTAGGATACCATCAATACCTCCTCTTGGAGATGAACCCTACCTTGTATCTTTTCTTTTGTTGTTCACGTACCTTGAGGATCTTGTGTGTTTGATTGTCTAGTGGATGTGTAATTGGACTTGTTCTTGAGTGTTTCCCCTTGTGATTTATCCCCGTTCTTCCCCGTGTTCTTCGTGTTCTTCGATGGATCCCACTCCAATCGTGAAAGATCAGCCTACACCGGGTTAGCCCCGTATCATGTGGTATCATGAGCCACGTTGATCACGTATTTGGAGTCCCTCCCACCGTTTTCTAGCCTTATTTTGCTTGATTTCGTCCTAAATTTCAAAAATCCCCACCAAAAATAGTCCCAATTTTTTTGTGATTTGTTGGTTTGATGATGTTTTGTTGATTTTGATCCATGAATTTTCTTGGTTTCGAGTGGATCTAGCATTTCCCCAAGTTTCCCCATCTTTCATCCACGAAATCTCCTCAATGTTGACCCCAAAATCCCAAAATTCCGCCCAAAATCGCCTCCCGAAGCTCAAATCCCGCGTTGACCCCGTCCCCCGGACGTCCGACCTTTTCTGGACGACCAGAGCCTGCCAACAGAACAGAAATCACGGATTTCTGAGCCCTCCCGGACGTCCGACGACCGGACATCCGTCCATTTACGGACGTCCGTAACCTGTAGATTCCCACTTCGGCTGATTTTAGTTTTGTCCATAACTAATTCATCCGAACTCCGATTTTGACGTTCTTTAGCTCGTTTTGAAGCTATTGACATCCCCCGTCAAACAAAAATACTACCAACACCATTTGACTCCATCAAATTTTCCAAAATTTGGCAAGTTTGCCTAGGCCTCCCACCATATCATCCGCTACACCACCATCGACTTCCGCAACCTAACCCATCTTGATCCCCATACCATTAGTGGTTGCTTGAGCAGTGATTTGGGTCTCCTAAGGTGTTTCGTCTACTTAGGGATGATTGCTTATTCATCGACCACCACCACCACTTCCGCATAGGCTTACCCACCATACACTTCCACTCCAACTTAACCCAATTTTGTTTGAGTTGTGAGTTGTGTCTCCTAAGGTGTTTCGGCAACTTAGGGACGACAACTTAAACTTCAACTCACATAACCCATCATTCCAATTTCGCATTGCCAAGTGCAAACCACCACCGTTTTTCGCTACCACCATTTGACATTTGCCTTTGGAGATTTTGAGTTTGCGGTTTTTCCCGTTTCCTAGGGTGTTCGGCTAACTAGGAACGGGTCGACATCGGCAACACCGCCTCTCATCATCGCCAAGGACGGTAACCTCGACAACACCATTGTATATTCCCCTTGCCATTGCATTGTTAACCCCTAGGCCAGTTTGCGTTACTTGCCTATCGAGACTAGCCATTTGAGTATTGCCGGCAACGTTACTTGTGCACATTAGTGATCTATACTTCCCATTGCATACATACCATATCATTGTGGTGCATATATTGGTATCATATCTTGTGTCACAAGTTTGTTCCTGCATATACACAATTGCTATCTTGGTTTGTGCATTGTGCAAAAGTGGCCATACAAAAAAAAGAGAATAAGCTTTTAAGCAAAGAAAAGGAGAGAGCAAAGAAGCTTGTAAGCAAGTGCCATAGCATCATACCACATTGCACATAAGATTGTCATATCCGATTATCTTGGATCATCTTGAGAGAAACACCGGGAACCATACATACATAGCATACTTGGGATAGAAAGTTTATCCATTTTGCATCTTATAGGTTGTGCACAAGTGTCGTATCCGCCTATTGAGCAATCGTGCTAGCGTCTGTCTTGAGTTGTGCAACACGAGCGTTTTTCGTGGATTCCACATTATGTGCTCATTCCTTAGTTGCACGACCCCATTTATCTATCCGTGTGTATGTTTTCGTGTGCCACATATTGCTATTGGTCTACTTGTTTCGCTTGCGAATTTGTGAATCTCTTTCAACATTATTGACTCTTGCTAACATTTTGCATCAAATTTTTGTGCCACTATCCTCACCGAGCTCTACCATAAGCTTTACTTGATAGGTGTGAGTGAACAAGTCCGGTACCAATTCCACTATTCTTTCATTTCACATTGAGTGAAACGGGATACATCCTCAACTTTGGGAAAAGGTAACTTGGTATTGTGTATCTCATTTCCTACTCACCTCTACTCGAGTCTTGTGATGGATAGGCAAGGCATTTCACCTTCGATCTACAACAACAACGACGAATTCGATGCCACGAACAACTCCAACGACGCCAAGATGCAAGATCAAATGGAGGAGATCAAAGCCCTCATCAAGTCCTACAAGCAATCTTCCTCATCTTCGAGAAGACGCTCAAGAGCACATGCTTCCGAGCTACCATCTCCGGCAAGATCACATCGGCATCGACACCATCACCAACAAGAACGTGAAGGTCAAGAGCTCTACACCAACAACCGCTCAAATACTTCACCATCTCCCTTGGCATCTTTGCCAAGCGACTTCAAGGCATCTTCGTCTACAGACGTACGACATCTTCGCCAACAAGAACCTCAAGGCTACGCTCAAGAGAAGCTCCCCAAGCTCAAGTCCGTGACTTCACCGAGCTACTACGACCTAGACATTGACCATGAGATTCCTTTTTATGGGACTCAAGAACCTGAGGAGTACCTCGAGTGGAGCGTTTGATGGACGACTACCTCAAGCTACATCAAGTCCCTTTCGAAGATCAAGTGAAGTGCGCCACAAGAAACTTCCACGACTACGCCTCGACATGGTGGCTTCACACACCTTCGGAGTACTACGACATGAGTTGGTCCAAGACGAAGAAAGCTTTGCGGCGAGAGTTCATGCATCCAACCTACTCAGAACAACTTCGACGCCAATTGGAGAACACCATCCAAGGACCAAGTCCATCGACAAGTACTTCAAGGAGATGAAGATTGCCTTGCGACGAGCCGGCGTGGACGATCCCCTTTCGATGGAGTTCCACTTCATGATGGGATTGAACAACGACATCTCCAAGACTATCGTCCTCGAGAACCACAAGTCCCTCGACGACTACTACATTGGTGCTCTCAAGGCGGAACAAGAACTCATGAAGGCCAAGGCTTCTCCACCCCAAGCACACTTCGCGGCGACCAAGCTCTACGACAAGCATGAGGCTAGTACCACCATGACGTCCAAGCCCGACGAGCTCCGAGATGTTGCTCCCAAGTTCGACTTCACCGCCATCCCTCTTTGTAGCATTGATGATACGAGTCTACTTCGACTCTTTTTCAAGACAGTGCAGCGGCGAGTACGACTACGGAGACCCTCAAGGACCAAGCTTTGGAGGCAAGCGACAAGGTGGCGAGCAAGGATGATGTTTCCGTCTTAGGAGGCGAGAGTTATGATGTGCCATCTTCGGCCTTCATCCACGGCAACGATGACGAGATGATCGAGCATGGGATTTCCCCTTCGGTCATGGAGGAGAGTGATGATGTGCCATCTTCGGCCTTCATCCACGGCCACGACGACGAGACGGTTGAGCATGGGAGTTTCCCTTTGACCACGACGACGTATGATGACTTGAGTGACTTGTGCCATCGTATTGAGAGCGAGAGTGACTTCACCACTAGCCCCATATATGATGTGTTGCCACAAATCCCATGTGAGGAGAGCCACAACACCCACCACTTGAGTGAGATGAGTGACTCCGCCATATGTGAGTCTGAGCGCACCGACCTTGAGGGAGTGAGTGAACCACCACATAGAGAGAGTGAGATAGTTGATAGGTCTCGTGAGGCCATTTGCATTTCTAACAACTTGACCTCTACCTCTATTGTGTCTTCTCATTTGGTGCTAGGTCCCATTTATGATGACGTGCCGATCCTCGACGACTTCGTCCTCCGTTTGGACAAGACGATGGCCATGGTGGAATATGATGCACCCCCCACATGGTTCCACCAAGATGAAGATGACCACCATTTGGTCTTTCTCACCTCACCTACACCACTTGAGTGGAACGACAAAGGTAACATAGGTGACGGTGATGCTCTAGTCCCACTATTGGACATTCTTGACATTGCTTGCTTGCATGATGTTGATCCACCTAGTAACATGCTTCATGCTAGTATGATTTCCCCATGCGATGATTTGCCCATTTATGATGAGTATGATGATTCTCATGTGGAGTCTATTAGTTGCGATGCCATGTTACATAAGATTTCTTGTGACAATTCTTTAGGTCACATCATGTTTGATAATCCGCTTGACTTGTCATATGCTATGCATGAGATCCATCATATGTCTTATTTGCAATCTCTTCATAGTGACTATGCATATGCCATTAAAATAAACCCAATTTGCACATATGGCATAGATGACAAGCCCATGGTTATCGACATTTGTTTTTCTTGTGATGATATTGATATGCTACCTTTGCATCATTCATCTCATATGCCATGCCATGACCACCTAGCTCTGGATATGTATTGTTTTGGATGTTATCCATTTTCTCCATATGATGTTTCCGATATTGCTCATGAGGAGACCCCCATAGTTTCCTCATACATGTTAGAATTTGATCCATCCCATTCATTGCATGATCCCAATACTCGTGTGCACCATATGCTCCCCATGAACAAACATGCTATTGATGTGCCATATAATTGCATTCTCAATTAGTGTCCCCATCATGTCATACATAATAACTATTCTTTCATGATGGATGACATGTTCATATACCATGCATCAAATTTCTTTGAGCGATGCCTATCTTGTGCTAACTATAATGTGCACATACACATCATGATGGGTGATGTGTACATTTATCACACGCGCAATTTCTTTGCTTTGTGTCTCTTTTGTGTAGGTACCCATGAATACTTGTCGACCTCGCAATCCCACGAGTTGACAAAATGAGCTCTAGAGAGCAGTGATGACTTGGGATCCCATGGATTGTCTTTCCCACCGCTCTCTTCGCGCAAAGACTTCGCGCATTTCTTCTACATGGCCCTCACTTGGCTATGGGTTGTTGTCCATTACATATTATATGCCCATCTTGCCATGTTCACTTTGCATGATATGCCCATTCATATGCCTTTGCCATGCATTTGTGACCCATGCTTTGCTTTACACATGATGAATGATTCTCATACTTTTATGTGTATTTGCAAGCTTGGTGGAGACATTGCTTGTTATTGCCATGTTCCGTTTATGACCCATTCCTATGATGATACTATGATCTTGCTTTGTGTTAGTGTTTGCGATATGTCATGTGCATTACCTATGCCTATTATTTTCTCACATGACATGATTGCCATGATTTACTCTAGTGTGTTGCATCTTCGCTCCACTAGTTTGCACGACATGATCTATATGCTTGCTCATATGCATCACCCATGATTCATACTTGCTCATTTCATGTGGTTGATGACAACCATCAATATGCTTTGCACATGATTCATATTGTTTCTTGTCATATATCTCCATGTGTTGCCTCTCTCATGCTAGATGATTTGCCATGTATTGAGTGCAACAATGATTCTCTTCTTGCTCATGAGATTGCTCCCATAGCATTCTCGCATATATTTGGAGATTTTGACATAATTCTTGTGAAGCATGCTTGTTGAAAGAGCTAGTTATCGACTAGAGGGGGGTGAATAGGCGATTTATATGAAAGTCTTCAAAACATGGGAGTTTCGAAGACAAACAATAGAAATGACACTATTCGTATGCCGCGGAAGATAGACTACACTAGGCAAGCCATAGTCAAGTATTCAATGAAGTGAGAGCACGAAGACTATCAGCAGCTAGGTAGTAAGGATTAGGATGGAAGATAGTATGAAGCCAATCAGAACAAGTAGTCACAGTGAAGTCAAACAGATAATGCAAGCAGGCAATGACTTCACGAAGACAAACTGTAAGTAAAGAGAAGTGAGAGATAGAACCAGTAGCTTCGGGAGGACAGAGATTTGTTCGACCAGTTCCAGTTGTTGTGACAACTGTAAGTCTAGTTAGGGAGGTTGAGATTTAACTCAGAAGACCGCGTCTTCACCTTATTCCCCTTGAGCTAAGGACACCTAGTCCCCACCCAATCACTCTGGTAAGTCTTCAAGGTAGACTTCCGGACCTTCCTGACTTCGCTCACCGCAATCCACAATGACTCTTGGACGCCAGAAGCGCGACGCCTAACCGGCCGGAGGATTCACAGTCCTCAAGTGTAACAAGTCTTCATATCACACGGACAGAAAGACTTCAGTGATGCCAAACACTCTTTGGGCTCTGGGTGGTTTGGGCTTTGTCCTTGCAAGGATTCTCTCTCAAATGCTTGGAGGTGGGTTGCTCTCAAGCGACAAAAGTCGTGCACTAACTCGAAAGCGACCACCAATTTATGGTGTAGGGGTGGGCTATTTATAGCCACTGGGCAGCCCGACCTGATTTGTCCGAAATGACACTGGGTCACTAAGGAACTGACACATGTCCCAATGGTCAGATTTCAAACACACACTGCAGCTTGACTTGGGCTACAAGTAAAGCTGACTCATCCGACTCTGGATAAGATTTGCTCTCATTGTCTTCGCTCGAAGACATAGGATTTGGTTGAGCATCACTTCACTCACTCTGACTTTGTTCACTTGGACCCCACTTAACAGTGTGATGGTTCCTATGACTCAACAAAGAAGAAAAGGAAACAACGAAACAACTAAGTCTTCACGCGATGTCTTCTCATGTCATAGTCTTCAACATGAATAGCTTCACAGACCACCATTGTCTTCAATGTCTTCACACATTTTTAGGGGTCATCTCCGGTAGGTAAACTGAATCAATGAGGGACTACTGCCTGTGTTATTCTGCAATTCTCACAAACACATTAGTCCCTCAACCATGTTTGTCGTCAATACTCCAAAATCAACTAGGGGTGGCACTAGATGCACTTACAATCTCCCCCCTTTTTGGTGATTGATGACAAACTGGTTGAAGTTTTCAACGGGGATAAAAGTATGTGAAATTGTAAAGGATTAAGATATTGTCTTCGAAGGTGGCAAAAAGGCTCTCCCTGAAGATGTGCATATAAATGTTTTGTGTTGGAATGCAAATGCACATGGCAGGTTGTACTTGTGGAGATCTTCTTCACCTTATGAAGAATAATGACATGCATAATGAAAAATGGACGTCTGCAGAATGACTTCATGCGGGATTTATCATCGCACATGCGGAATTTATCGTCGCATCACAGAATAATAGAAAAAGTAGCAGACAACCATCAAGTTTAAGTGTTACAACTCAAAGAACCAAATGTATCAAAAGCGAGAGTTGGAAACACTTGGCAAAAGTATAGCAACCACCCATATGGACCCGCTTGAAGACTATCAACATATGCTTCTCCCCCTTTTGTCAGTAAGGACCAAAAAGGTTTGAAGACATAGTCTCTACTCGTTCCCATGAGGAGTAGGTGAGGTAGGAGGGTCATCGTCGAGGTTTGGTGGTGCAGACGAACTTGGTGCAGTGTTGATATGCGCCGATGTTGTAGGTGGTGAAGTAGCATCATCGGCGTCATCAAGAACTCTGGCATTAATAGTTGCCGCGGAGGAGGAGTACTCAGAGTCTTCGAGTGATGGATTCCGACGCAAGACAGCATTCCTGGGAGGAGTGGTATCAAACTTGAATCTCTCTGTGAAGCCATCATCTTGAAGATCAGCTTCAGCACTGAGCAATGTCAAACTCTTCCAAGACCTCCGACAGGTTTCATGAGTGACAAAGGCATTCTTGGTGGCAAGATTTCGAATGCGATTAACATCCACCAAGAGGCTTTGCATCTGACGCTTTAGCCAGTAATGATGCTTGTCGTGTTTCTGATGCAAGGCCACGAGAAGCTCTCGGTCATTAAGCACGCGAGATCTCTTTTGATGCCTTGGAGCAATAGTGCTTTCAGTGGCTTCAGTACGAGCACGACGAGGTGCATGAGTATTTCCAGCCAGTGGATAAACACGAGTGGCAACATGAACTCCTTCAACATGATGAGAGAAACTCTGACAATCAACATTGTGAAGATAAATTGCCTCCTTGGCAGGCTCTGGGTAAATGGCTTCGACGGACATATCAACCTCTGGCAAGAATATGAGATGGTTGCGTGCAGAGGGCTGATAGTCAACATCAGAGTGAAGCTTGATCAGACGCATTACCCATGGAGCATAGAATTTCAGACCAAATATGTTTGAGCCAGATGCAGCAAATTGGCGAATGAAGAAATCCTGAGCATTGAAGCTGATGCCATTGAGAATATAGAAGACCAGTGTCTTCATTGAGCCTTCAAGCTTTGCTGAGGAGGAATGTCCTTTGATGGGCCACAGAGTTTGCCTGATAATGTGATAGATGGTGCGAGGTAGATACTCTAGGTCTTCAACAAAGAATTCCTTGGGATATTCAGCATCCTGCGGCAGTGGCTTCATCATACTTAGCATTTGGCTCATATTGGGCTCAGGCTTCTGGAAGATGCTTTCCAATGCATTGCGGTGAAGCTGACAACCAGGTTCATATAGTTCACCTGGAGTGGACAGGCCAGTAAGCTCAATGAGATCAAGAGCTTTGACTTCATGGTGTACATTACGTGTCATCCACTCAAGGACCCATGTCTTCGGATCCCTGTTGTAGCCGCGAATGTGGAGAGTTGCATAGAATTGCAGCAGAAGTTCTTCATTCCAATGTTCTTTATCTGTCAGAAACTGGAGAAGGCCTGCATCTCTGAAACACTCAAGTGCTTCTTCTAAGCAAGGCAGGCCAGCAATGGCTTCGCAGTCCAGTCGCATATTGGGAAATATGCGCCCTTGATTGTATAGAACACAAGAGTAATAGCTGCGCTGCTGATAACTCTAGAACCGATCAGATGATATCCTTGGCTTGGAATATGGGTTCTTGGTGCTATCAAAGAAAGTGTCGTGTGCAATGAAGCCATTGACGTTGAGTGATCCTGGTGCAGATGCAGTACCTGGAAACCTTGGCAGCCTCGGTTTTGGCTTCTGAACCTGTGGCCTGTGCTCCACATAATAATCAAACTGAGGTCCAGGAGCACGCGGAGGAATCAGAATTGGCCATCTGACAGTGACAAGCTCGCCTTGATAAAATGCTTGCTCAATAGCGTTTGGCCTTGGTGGCAGTACAGGAGCAGTGGCATTAGCAAGAGCTTCAGGCTGCACATTGGGTGCAGGTGCATCATTGGCTTCATGCACGGTGTTCATTGCAGGCACCACATTATCTTCAGCCATGACAACGTCATTGGCGTCAGTAGTGTTATTGGTGGCCGCCTCAGGATTTTCAACCTCCACTTGAGTAGCTGGAGGGTCGGGCACAGACACGTTCTCCTCGAGAACATCTTCTTGGTTGGTGGGGGTGTGGCAACACGTTCTTCTTCTTGACGGGGTTCTTGATTTTCATTGGCTGATGCAGCCGGTATGTCTTCAGCAACATTGGCTTCAGACGCAGAGACATTCACAGTAGGAGTGGCTTCAGGAAACACTTGTTGTGCTGCCAAGTTGGGTTGCACTTCTCCTTCTGGAACTCTCGATGGAGCGACTTGTAGCCTTGGTCCTTTGCGAAGCCTGCGAAATGCGGGCGACACCTTTGGAGTAGGAGTGGGATGGACCACATAGTCGTCATCATCATCAAGCACCGGATTGATGACTTGAGGAGGGGGAGTTCGCGATGAGTCTTGACTTGGAGTTGCTGGTTGGGGGCGATCAGCCCATGAGGCATCCTGAGAGATTGGCGTCAAAGGACGATCAATACTGATGAGTTCACTGTTCGTGAGAACAGGCGATGATACCGGTTGGCACTCGATTTGAGGAAGGACTTCATCATCATCTACATTGTCTTGGGGACCAATGTCTTCAGCCGTGATGGGGTCAACGACTGGAATTTCATCAGCTTCAGGAGCCTCTGTGGAAGCAGGCTCGTGAACTATCAACTGACACTCTTTGTGTTCGGATGCAGGTCGAGCAAACAAGAGGGGCTTGACAACGAGGGGCTCTGTGGGAGCAGCCCGATCTTTCTTCTTGGTCTTTCTCTTCTTGGTTGGTGGAGCATTGTCAATGGTGTTCTTGAGTTTGCGCTTTCTAGCTTCGGCTTCAGCTGCCCTGATTTTCTTCAGTTCTGAAGCCACTGTGGGGACCTTAGGCTTCGAGCCTATCATACTGGCAGGGAAGACAATGCGAGGTTCTTCCCGCCTTGGTGCTTCAGCTTGGGCCACAACAGGCTTCTTCTTCTTGGTAGCCAGCTTGGGGTCAATGCCAGGACGCCCAAGTGCCTTGCGCTTCTCAGCTTCATTGTAAGCTTGAACACACTTGGCAACTAGATTTTTCATTTGCTCGCGTGAACCTTTGGCTTCTTTGCGCTTCTTGCGAAATGTCTCCTTGAGGTCATGCAATATTAGCTTGAAGTTTTGAACATCAGCCACACTGAGCTTGGCCATATGCTTCTTGAAATGTTCTTTTTCATAGTCAATTTTGTTTTTCAGTTCAACAATTCTCTGAGCCAGAGCCAGCTCAGGAGCAATGGCGCCTTGAAAGGCGACGCTAATGCCAATTGGGAGCTAAAGATCATCAAAGCTGAGATTCGGGTTGTCAAACCACTCACCAATGAAGTTATCTAGTATGTTCACATCGAAGAGGGGCAGATCATTGAAGATCTCCGCCTCTTGCTTGCTCTTAATCAGCTGCTCAAGGGCATCATCACCGCACTCATCATCTATTGACAGATCAATGGCTTCAGTTTCGTTCCTCAGAACGGCAGCCGGTGTCAATGCTTGACCATAACTCTGGACATTTTTCTTCTGGGGCTTCTCTTTCTTCTTGGAGATGCGAGAGAGATCTTCAGAATTGTTACTTGGAGCAGGAGGAGCAGTTGCCAATGGCTTCGCACGAGAAGCTTTAGAAGTAGCAGAAGGTTTTGAAGCCTTAGTTTTCTTCTGCTTCTGTGGCTTAGGAGGAGGAGCTGGTGCATCATCAGAATCAGCATCATCACCAGAGTGATCCACATTTGCACCTTGACGGCAATGTGAGTGATGAGGCCTTCGAGGTTGTAGAAGGGGCCAATTCGGTTTTCATTGGCTTCACGGGTGCCATCATCCCGAGGAGCATACGGACCTGGGTTGAAGTCAAGTCCAAATGCCTTCTTGTTCTTCACAGTAGAGTCTTTGGCGAACTTGAAGTTGCGCTTGAACAGATTGTCTTCGCGACACCACAGCAGAGAAGAAGGGTTGAGATTCTCTGGTCGTGGTCGTGAACCATGCACCGAATAGAAGCCTTGATCAATAGCCGGTCTTGGACTGGGAGGAAGATTTTGTATAGGATATCTCCCGTGGTCGCTTGATGGCATTCTTCTCGGCATACTCAAGCGGTGACAAATCTGTACTTGAACCATTCCTCTGCCCAATATCTTCGAATCCATTGGATTCGATTCTTGCGTTCACCATAGGTTTCTTCTAGGTCAGTCTTGTGCAGTTTGTGCAGATCTGGCGGCAAATCTTTGGATGTATTTCCATGGTGCTGTCTGCCACCCTTTCTTGTTGACTTATCAGTCGCCATGAAGCTTAAACTGAATGGCTTCAAAACTAGCAAAGGCTTCCGATGGCTGGTCAGACAAGAACTGACTTCAGGAGAATTTATGTGACTCTGTAAAAATTCTGCAAATGAATGCAGACTATGAGAACCAAGGGATTCTCCCACGGACATGTACCTGTGATAGCATTAGAGGTGCAAGGGAAGGGGAAGAGGTCATATGCATTCTCAGAAGATCTTGAAGATAAATCAGTTTGAAGACATTGACCTCATAACGCAAAGACATTCACTTATTTGTTGTGAGTTGGTTCCAGATTTGTACGAATCCAAGAATAAGTACAAGTGAGGAATCTAACTTGTAGAGAAGCATAAGTGAACAGACTAGGCATAATATGAGATGCAGAACGGGATAGATTCAACTTTGGAAGTATAGAAACCACTTTTGGTAAAGAAGGATGAATCTATCAGATCAAACAGATGGTAAAAAGTAAGTTTTAATTTCCACATGAAGAACTGCTAGACAGAGCGAAGTTGGAGGCCGAGCAGTTCGATCTCCCTTGCCCTAACTTGGCGATGGAAGACACCTACGGTGGCGGCGGAGAAGACTAGGTTCGTGGCCGGCGTGAGGACGGTGTCGGTGAGGTCGCGGCAGCTAAGCGCTTCGTCGCCGGCGTCGTCGAGAGCTAGCGGTGGCGCTAGGTTTTGCGAGAGGTGGCGAGGTGGAAGAAGGATTTTGACCGCGATGTGATGGGTATTTATACGGAAAGGGATGGCACAACGCAATTACGCAGGTGCCCCTGGCGGTTCACATCTGAAGGGCACGTGGCAAGCATGCAACACCTTGGAAGTTGTTCCATGCTCCCACGCACGCCTGGATTGTCGGGGTGGTCGTTCTGAATTCTCCGGCTTTCAGCAATAAGGATATATCATTAAAAACAGATATAAATGTTTCTCATATTGACTTCAGCTGACAAGGTCTCAGTGAAGACAATCGACAGTTTTCAATAGAATGCATATGATTTGGACAGATAGAGTTGAGGTAGAAGCATAGATAGGTTAGGGTCCGATCACATTCACTTAGATCAAAAGATTCAGCAAGAAGTCATAGCTATAAGTGAATGCTATAGAGGACATAACACAAATATGTATATAACTAGTATAAGACCAAATCAACAAGATGAAGATAAACCTGAACAGAAGTCAAGGATGAAGACAAAACAAATACAAAGACTTTGCAATCATAACGCCAAGGGAAACACTTCAAACAAAAGTTTGGTGGTGGTGTTACCCACCATATAGGAAAAATTAGACCCAGACACAGTGCACAATTATCGTGGCACTCTGAAGTCAAATTCCGCATTAATGTATTCACACTTAGAGTGTATGTCTTCATTAATTGAAGATATACATTACTTCGTGTGTTGCACATCTAAGTCATCAAAATGCATAAGTGTTAGGATGTGTGTCCAATCACAGGACATTTGAGGATTCCAAGATATTTAGCTCACACCGCAACTTGCAAAACCTTTTCTCATCCAAGGGCTTTGTGAAGATATCGCCAATTGCTCTTGGTGTTGGCGTGAATGATATCAATATCTTCCTTCATGACATGATCTACGAGAAAGTAATGGCTAATTTCAATGTGCTTTGTCTTCGAGTCTGCCGAATGGATTGTTGGCAATCTTGATGGCGCTCTCATTGTCATGAGAGAGTGGCACATTCTTCGTGGATACCGTAGTCCTTGAGAGTTTGCTTCATCTAGAGAAGCCGAGCACAGCAAGATCCGTGACAATGTATTCGGATTGAGAGTGGAGAGAGATACATTACGCTTCTTTGAAGACCAACAGACAAGAGATCGCCCCGTAAAGTGACATGTGCGGATGTGGACTTGCGATCAACCTTGTCACCAAACATAATCGAGATCGAGAATCCAACTAGATCAAACTCTGAGCCCTTTGGACACCATAATCCTAGTGTTGGGGTGTAAGCCAAATATCAAAGAATTCGCTTCACAACTAAGTGTTGCGATTCCTTTGGTGCCGCTTGGAATCGGGCACACATGTAAACACTAAGCATTATATCTGGCCTAGATGAACATAAATAAAGAAAAGAACCAAACATGGAGCGGTATACCTTTGGATCGAACTCTTTACCATTGGCGTCGGGACCCAGATGACTTTTGGTTGGCATTGGCGTCGTGTATCCTTTGCAGTCTTGCATTCCAAACTTCTTCAGGCAATCTTTGAGATATTTTTCTTGAGATATGAAGATGCCATTGCGTTGCTGATGGATTTGGAGACCCAGGAAGAACTTCAGCTCGCCCATCATGGACATCTAATATTGCTCTTGCATCATGTGACCAAACTCATCACAGTATTTCTTGTTAGTGCAGCCGAAGATAATGTCATCCACACAGATTTGGCACACAAATACTTCACCATCATATGTCTTCGTGAAGAGTGTAGGATCTAGTGAACCAGGTTTGAAGCCTTTGCTCTTCAGGAAGTCTTTGAGTGTGTCATACCAAGCACGAGGTGCTTGTTTGAGGCCATACAATGCCTTGTTGAGCTTGTATACCATATCAGGATGTTTTGGATCTTCAAAGCCAGGAGGTTGTGCAACATATACTTCTTCTTCAATCTTTCCATTGAGAAAGACACTCTTCACATCCATTTGATATAGAAGGATGTTGTGATGATTTGCATAGGCTAGCAGTATGTGAATGGCTTCAAGCCTAGCCACGGGAGCAAATGTTTCATCAAAGTCAATCCCTTCCACTTGAGTGTATCCTTGGGCAACGAGACGAGCCTTGTTTCTGACAACTTGACCATGCTCATCTTGCTTGTTGCGATATATCCATTTGGTGCCAATGATATTGTGCTTACGAGGATGAGGACGCTTGACCAATTCCCACACATTGTTCAACTCAAACTGTTGAAGCTCTTCTTGCATGGCTTGAATCCATCCAGGTTCCATGAAGGCCTCAACAACTTTCTTGGGTTCAGAGATTGAGACAAATGCAAAATGCCCATAGAAATTTGTTAGCTGTGTTGCTCTTTGAGTAGCTCTTGAACGAGTGAGTGGACCAGGTGCATTGATGTTGTCGATTATCTTCTCAATCTGTACTTCATTTGCAACACGAGGATGGACAGGACGAAGATTTTGCTCTTGCTGATCAATGTCATCATTTGGGGGATTGTCTTCAGGCTGAGCATTGTCTTCAGGTTGATTGGGTGCAGAAATGATAAGTTCCTCCTCAGTCTGAGCCTCAGAAGGTATGACCCCTCCAATTCCCATTTGATTGATAGATTCACTAGGAGGTACTTCATCTAGCACATTTGGCAGGTGCTCTCTTTGCGAGCCATTAGTCTCATCGAACCGCACATCCACAGTTTCAACCACTTTATAGTGAAAGAGGTTGAAGACTCTGTAGGAGTGCGAATCCTTTCCGTAACCAAGCATAAAACCGCCATGTGCTTTCGGTGCAAAATTTGAAGTGTGATGTGGATCCTTGATCCAACACCTAGCACCAAATACTCTGAAGTAGCTTACATTTGGCTTCTTACCAGTTAGGAGTTCATAGGATGTTTTCTTCAGAAGCTTGTGAAGATAAACACGGTTGATGATGTGGCATGCAGTATCAATGGCTTGAGGCCAGAACTTCCGTGGAGTCTTGTACTCATCAAGCATCGTTCGAGCCATCTCAATAAGGGTTCTGTTCTTGTGCTCCATGATGCCATTCTACTGAGGTGTGTACGGAGCAGAGAACTCATGAGTGATGCCTATAGTATCCAGATAAAGGTCGAGGCCGGTGTTCTTGAACTCAGTGCCATTGTCACTTCTAATATGCTTGATCTTGACGCCATAGTTCGTCATGGCACGATTGGCAAAGCGTCTGAAGACATCCTGCACTTCATTCTTGTAGAGGATTATGTGCACCCAAGTATATCTTGAATAATCATCAACAATGACAAAGCCATAGAGGCAAGCAATGGTAGTGAGAGTAGAGTAGTGAGTAGGGCCAAATAAGTCAATGTGTAGCAGCTCGAAGGGTTGAGACGTAGTCATGATTGTCTTCGAGGGATGCTTGGCCCTAGTCATCTTTCCAGCTTCGCAGGCACCACACAGATGATCCTTCTTGAACTTGACACCTTCGATGCCCACGACATGCTTCTTCCTCGCGAGAGTGTGCAAGTTCCTCATGCCAGCATGCCCTAGCCTTCGATGCCAAAGCCAGCACTCTGAAGCTTTTGCTAGAAGACGTACGACCATCTGTGGTCCTGCTGAGAAATCTACCATATACAGATCATCTTTCCGATACCCTTCAAAGACTAGAGACTTGTCAGTTTCCATTAGAACAAGGCAACGATATTTTCCAAATAGCACAATCATGTTTAAGTCACAAAGCATTGAGACAGACATTAAGTTGAAACCAAGGGATTCAACAAGCATCACTTTATCCATGTGCTGATCCCTTGATATTACAACTCTACCTAGACCCAATACCTTGCTTTTACCAGTGTCAACAAATGTGATGCGACTCTTGTCTGATGGATGTAGTGTTGAATCCATCAGAAGAGTTCGATCGCCAGTCATGTGGTTAGTGCATCCATTGTCCATAATCCATTCTAAAGTATGAGGTGTCATAGCCTATAGTGCAGTTTGGGGGGTAGGCTTCACCAAGCGAGTTGTGAAGCATAAACATTTGACGAACAAGTGGAACATGGAAATTCAGATCTTGGTTAGGATAGATAGGATGAGTGTCAAGGAATCCCGGGACGAAATACATAGTAAGACCATTTGGGCATTTTATCTTGCGCCCCACAAGATGTTTAAGGTCCCCAGCATTAGCATCGTACGCCTTTGATTTCCGGCTGGAGACCTTTCCCTACAAAAGAGAGTTAAGTTTTCTTAACCACCCACATTTTCAGGGGTGGCTTAGAAGCACAGTCTAAGTGCAGCATTTGAGAACTTTGGCTTTGGAGCCCTAGTAAATAGCCTTGCATGTGGTGAATAATACTCATAGGAATGAGCAGAAAAGTTCTTGGTTCTATGAACATAGCGGTTTGAGGAAACACGCTCATATTCATGGGTCTGAGTATGATTTCCCTGCAAAACATTGACTCAAATGAGTCCTCGGTCTGTATGAAGCTTTTGGACCATATGAAGCCTTTGGTATGGGGTTTATCTTCTTCCGAGGTGGTGTCATGATGACATTCACTGGAAGATTCTCAAGACAACTTTTGGGTACCCATATCTTCTTCATAGGTGGCCCATTCCTGCAGTTAGTACCAATATACCTGGCAAACACTTTGCCATTCTGATTCTTAAACAGTTTATAGTTTGCATCAAAAGATTCATCAATGATAATAGGGTTAGCACAAGTGAAACCAGATAATGTGGATGGATCTACTGAAGGTTTCTTTGCAGCAACCCATGTGGTTTTGGGGTACTGCTCAGGCTTCCAGTACGACCCATCAACATTCATTTTCCTCTCGAACCCAACACCCTCTTTCCTAGGGTTTCGATTCAGAATATGCTTTTTGAGGACATCACATAATGTCTGATGCCCTTTGAGACTTTTGTACATCCCTGTCTCAAGCAGTGTCTTCAACCTAGCATTCTCATCAGCAATAGTAGTGGTATCCTCAGTAGAGGGGTTAGTTACCACATCAGCAGTTGAAGATATTGCAACAGTAGTAGCAGTAGAACATTCATCAACAGAGGCAGCATTATCACGCTCAATGCATTTTAGACATGGGGGTTCAAATCCTTCCTGAGCGGGACTAATCTGTTGAGCGTCAAGTGACTCATTCTCTTTTTGAAGATCTTCATGAATCGCTCTCAATTTCTCAAGATCTTGCTTCCTTTGAAGATAATCGTAGGAAAGCTTTTCATGAGTTGTTGCACTACAAAAAAATACACTTCCGTGATGATACGTGTTTGTCACAGTAGGTCGCGTTTTTTGTCATGCATGTACATCCATGACAAATTTATGACAGAATCAAGATAGTCATACCTATGCTGTCATAGAAGTGTTCCATGACATTACCAAAATTATCATCACGGAAGTGTCCACTTCCATGACGATAAATCCGCGTCCGTAATCGCTTTCGTCAAGGGTGACCGACACGTGGCATCCACCGTAACGGAACGCCGTTAAGCTATCGGGGCGGGTTTTGGATCCGATAACCCGTTAATAGCCCCGACCAATGGGGATTTTCCACGTGTTAAATCATCATTGGCTGGAGGAAACACGTGTCGGCTCACCGTTGGGACAGATGTCATCCGCTCATTGGACCAAAGGCGCCTATGGTACGGCGACACGTGGCACGGCCCAACAAAGGCCCATTCGTGTGAAAAGACCGGTCCGTTTGACTTGGTCAAAAGGTGGCGGCCCGGCCCATGGAAAGCTTTGTTAGCGGCTTTGTTCGCATATAGCCCATTACTGCCCGCTAACCGGGGCCCGTTATGCCCTATCCGAATTAGGCCCGATGGCGTCATCTGGGCCATCCAATATGATTCAACCCGTTTTAACTTCCGGCCCGTGTGTGGCCCATGACTTCTTTCGGCCCATATGAGGACCTTTGTAACTCTTGGCCCATTAATAGCCCGTGGTGAAACTGGCCCATAATGAAAAGTGTATCACTTTATACCCATTAACGGCCCGTTATTCCATTGGGTCGTTTCCAGCCCAAGTTATCTTTCGGCCTTCTCAGGGCCCATTGATTCTTGGGCTCATTTGCAGCATTCGGTTACATACGGCCCGTTACTGTCATTTTCTGCTTGTGGGCCAAATTCAGCCCGTCGTTATAGTCGGCCCGTTTGCGGTCCGTTAATACGTTAGGACGTTTTCATGTAAAAAAACCCGTTGGGCTGTTTTCATAGAGTTATCAAATACGGCCTATTAACGGCCCGTTATGGTCCACGAATAGTACGGCCCATGATTGGTGAAATGATGATACGCCCCGTAGAAGGCCCATGGATCCTACGGCCCGTATGAGGCCCATGGATAGTACGACCCGTAGAAGGCCCATGGACCCTATGGCCCGTAGAAGGCCCATTGATCCCTAAGGCCCGTATAGAAGGCCGATGGATCCTACGGCCCGTATAGAAGGCCAATGCTCCTACGGCCGAACAAAGGCCCATGGATCATACGACCTGCAGGAGGCCCATGGTTACAACAGTCCGTGTGTTGCCATGATTATTTTGGCCTAGTTACCAAAAATAGGCTATTGTGGCCACTAGAAAAACACAGAAAAAGAACTGCAGTGACTACAAGCAAACAACTAAACAAGACAATAAGGAAATTAATAAGCAAGCAATTAAGGCTAGCCTATTACCGCTATTACACATATTACATCCACTGGGCATCAAAGTTCGCCACCAGTGCAAATAGAACAAAGCAACATATTACATACACTTGGCCGTCAAAATTGGCCACCAGTGCAAATAAACGCGACAGCAAAACAAGAGCATAACTGAAACAACTTCAGAAGAGCTCAAGAAATGTTATCCGGTATCCACCATCTTTGGCAATAAGCAGCAAGCTGATTAGCTTTGTCTGTTTGGCGCTAAAATCCTCCAACGCTTTGTTGCACGGAAAGTATGCATCTGAATGCTCCGGGGACTTCATGATCCTTCCGCTTCTTGTCGCAGACACAGCTGATCCATGTCTTCGACTTGTAGTTGAGACTCAAGAAACCGAACTGATTGATACGGTGAGTTTGAATAGCTTGTGCAAGCGGTAGTGGCGAGAACTTCGAACACTAAACAACTTTGGGGTTGTCTCATTGTCTTCAAGATAGTCTTCCTTAGGTGTTTTATCGGCTTTGTTGGAGACCAACAAGGATGTGTCACTATCTGAACCTTATCGCATTACTTCCTTTACCATTGCTTAATAAGGCACTCTTCCCCAATATTACATCAACATTCTAAAAGAAGAAACAAGCAGACACATAACAAGTTTAGCATGTACTAGTATATGAAACTCATTTTGGTGAACCAATTCATTAGTAAGGTGGACAGGATTAAACTACCAAGTCTTCTTTTGCCAAGTACTAGTACATAATAAAAGCATCAAACAAACATATATCTATGTCCTATGGTCACTGCATTGTCTTGCCAAATCAAAATAGAGACATGGTTCAAATCATATCAGTTCAAGACAAAGCAGCAGTGAAAGAATACAAAGCATGGGAAACTACACGGCACAACAAGATTTCAGATGGGTACGACGGGTCTACATGTACAACAACACTATTGCCTTTGTGTGATGCTAGTAATGTGCATGATATGAAAGTCAAATGTATACACAATTGAAATTGAAATCAAAAGAGCTACTGATAAGAGCAAACCTGTTAAAGAAACATGCGTGAACATACCTGCCGTGCCATTGGAGTTTCGATTGGATCCTTCAATTTAAGAATAAGTTTGTATGAGTAAATACAATGATACAGGAGCAAAGCAATCATAGTTAAAAAAGGCGTGCCTAAGTGAGCACTTAAGCGCGCCTAGGCTCTAGGCGTTGGCAAAACGCATTACGCATAACTACGCTTAATCTGTGCATAACTGCGCATAAGCATGCGCTTTGGTCAGTAAAGTGCAAGGCGGTGGCAAAACGCACAATTAACGCCTAGCGCTTTTTTGAACTATGATAGCAATGGAATCTTAAATTAGAACAGTTGTTCTTGAGTTTAGGCACTTGTTCTACATGAGCAGAGTACAAGAAGACGCAAGAATATAATACTTCAAAATAGAAAATGAGCTCATAGACCTTACCACATTCTTGGTTCAGGACCAATACAGAACAAGGCATTCCTAGTCATCGTCCAGTAAATGTGTCTCAGGAGAACGTAAGGGAATTTGATGAGTTTCTTTGCGGTGAAATACGTTTTGTTCGAGTAATTTCGACATCGCCACCAAGCATTCTTGAAGATAGCAGAGGTATTAGCACAGGTTACCTCATCCTGAGTTTCCAAATCGGTCCTTCTCTATATAGAAAAATGGGAAAATTTACTGTATTATAACCATCATGGAGGTAGGATGTATGGGATGAAGCAAAGTAATTGCCATGAATAACATTACTTACACATAACTCTGGACAAACACCTGAATGGCGTTTTCCTTCATCTTGAGATAATATTTCCAAGATGGGAAGATCGCACATACGATTTAACAACATCAAATGCGATAGATGCTAAACTACGATTGGCTGGTTGTGCTTCCTCCACGGAATAGGCATACTAACTGGTGGAGCTGGGGTTCGCCGTGATAATCTTGGCCCTTTGGGCACTTTGGAGCTGCCTTACTAACTGCTCTTGTTTGGGAGCTCTGTGGTGGAGATGGTCTTGTGTCAACGAGAACCAGGTTACTATTTGGCTGGGGTTGGGGTTAGATTGGGTGAAGCTGGTTCTCTGTCCATTGCAGTAGGGGTACAATCTGCGAGAGTTTGGGTTATGTGTGGTAGGGTTGGTTCTTGTGCATGTACAACCGGGGTGCTATCTCCACCAATAGGTAGCACTATTTTATTTGAAGACCGTGTTTTTATTCCGCTGATCTTGGCATCACTGCTCCAATTCAAATGGCTGATAAGCAGAAACATAGTTGAATGTATAGACATTGTATGAGAGATAGATGCAATAGATAGTGTGGAAAAAAGAGGGCATGAAATAGTTGACATGTATATTGTTTAACTAAAACGGATAGCATGACATAATTTCACATATATGATGTCTATCTAAACTGGATAGCATAGCATAACATAATTCAAAGATATGATGAATAACAAAACAGGATCGCATGACATAATTCACCTACATGTTATGTAAGTAATCAGGATCGCCTCATTTAATTCACATATGTGATTTATATGCTAAACAGAGGACATTCGATATGATGTCTGAACTAAGAACATGGTGTTGAATATTGTGTATATGATGTCTAAACTATGCAATGCAAGACACGTATGCATGATATGAGCAGTATAACTGTGCCAAGTTAGAGCATACACCTTAGTAGGGGAATGAGCTATCGGGACCCAACAAGAGATCTGCTTCGACAGGTAGCACTGTCTGCTCTGAAGGCCTTGTTTTCACTCCAGATTTTTCCATCTCCCACCCAAATGGCTGATTCACAGGAAGAGTAGTTTAATGTACAAACATTGTGGACAAATGGAAATGTAATGAAGAAAAGGATGGGCAAGATATCATTCAAATATATGATGCCTGGTTAAACAGGATGACATTGCACATTTCACATATATTATGGCTGGCTAAAAGACATGAGGCGCATAATTCCCATATATGATATAGAAACTAAGCAGGTGGCGTTCTGAACATGTCTAAACTAAGCGAGATGACACATATGATGTCAAAAGTAGGCTTTGCAAGGCAACATATGCATGATATGACTAACATCATCATGCCAAGGTAGAGCAAACACCTTGGGGGTAAATAGGAGTGGTCGTGGCGCCTCAATCCACCTCGAGCAGATATCTTCCTCTGGATTACAACGGAGAAGGGTGGGGAGGGTTTGCCATTGAACCCACCATGGAGCAATGTCGCATGACATTGTATTGCCGCATAAAACTCTTCTCTTTTTCTCTACATGTTCAACATGGTGTGTACAATATCGACATGCATACGAAAAAATATGGTGAGATTATGTAAGGAGAGCATGCAGATATTTAAAGTGATGGTAACAACCAGTGGATGGATCCAAAAATAATGATAGCAGGCCGATGATTGCTTTAAATTAATAAAAAGACAGATGATGATTGCTTTACTATTTGTTTCCCACCCAAGATGAACAACATAGGCATACCCTAGGTGAACCAGATATTAGACAGACATACTATTCATTGCTGCCTCGATATGTGCCCCACAACTAATTTAGAACTCAAGTTTGAACATGAATTTGGACTGAGTTGGGAGTCCAAGAGCTGAACAGACGATAAAGTAGCAGTGTAAGTTTAAGCAATGCATAACATAAGCAGAAACAAAAGAGTGCGACCTCTCTTGTGGACCCATGTACTCCTCAGGTTCATCTGCTGAGTCGATGATGGTGATGCCGTTGGGGTGCGTGCCGGCGGTAGGGAAGGAGATCTGAGGCGGCAAAAGACGGTCAGAGTCGTGATGTCCGGTTTGGTGGATGCTTCGTCGATGGAGGAGCTCGGGTGAGGTGGACGACGTCGCGGCAGAGCAGGACAAACCACACAAAGTTCCTTCGACACATACATGAATCAAGTAATTCTGTAAGGGCTCATTTGGCTTGCATGATTCTTAAAACGCAGGATAGGAAAACACGGAATAGGATAGGAAAATGCACATGGTAAGCAGAGCATTTGTAAACACAGGATTTCTATCAACTTGTGTGTTTGGTTTACGAGGAATTGGAAGAAGCAGAGGAATGCAAAGAAACATGGCCAAAATAAAGAGAAACCATATGAAAGCGTGTGCAGTTAGAATGTTATTACGCACTAATGCACTTGGTCTTGTTTTCATGCATAGGATTTTGAAAAGTAGGTCCGGTGGATGTTTTGCTTCATTCCTTTCAACAAAATGCATGAATAATTGAATAGTAGAGTGCCATTGGAAAATTCCCTATTGCTATGTTTTTCCGTTGAACCAAAATAGCCCTAATGGATCGACGTGAATGTATAGTAATAAGTGACGCAACAAGTGTACAACCTCTTTGCAGTAGAAGTGTCGACCTCGGCATCATTGGGTTGGTCAAGCGATTGAGGCAGAGGTGGCTGTCGGAGGTGTGGAGGAAGATCTCGAGGAATCAGAGAGCGGCGTCTAGGGCCCGCTCTGTTGTGATGGATCGATTACGTCGTTGGAGCAGCTCCCGTGAGCCAGAAGACGTCAAGGTGAAGCACACAAGACAGACATCGTCAATCTCAAGTGGGATTCTAATAGCATCTCCAATAGATGATGAAAATGGATGTAAAATTAACATCACCAAAACCACCGACTAGAAGAGATGAGGTAAAAACTGCTGACTCTGAACTTAAGCTGTCGAAACTGAAATTAATTGTGGAATCAATGATACTCTTGTAAACTGAACGCAATGGTAGCAGAGAGACACTTGACATGTAGTTTAGGAGGGCTGCAGTTCATCTTCAACTCTGCACACCACCGAGCCTTTGCCACCACCGGCCGAACCGCTGCCCTGCCGCCTCGCCGCCTCAAACAACTCGCCACCGCCACTGCCAGCCCTCTAGGCCCCCGCCCCCACCCTAAACCCTAAGATAGATAGTGGGGTACCTCTCCGTGAGCCCCGTCCCGTTGCGGGTGGTTCTTCCTTAACTCCGTGAGCCCCCAACCCCTGAAAATCGGTGACCCAAAAGTCGATTCGGTCGATCAAGTGTGGCTTAATCGGAGCAGAGCAGCAACACGAGCAAGGGGGAGAGCAGCAGAAAGTGGGCGAAGCGAGCGACGAGCGAGAGCCGGCAAGAATACTGGCGGCGAGCGAAGCGAGAGCCCGAGCAGCAGATACGGCTGGTATGGACGCCGCCGCCAAAGGGGCCTCACACTGGGGGAGAGCCACTGTGGAGATGTCGCCCGCGACACCGGCTTCAAGGTAGCCGCTCCATGGGGGTGCGGGATGGAGCACCGTCGGAGCCAGGAGGTCGAGTTAAGGAGAAGGTGCGATGTGATGAGTGTACAACCTCTTTGGTGGCGCCGAGTAGGCCTCGGCTTCGTCCGAGGAGTCGGTGAGGATGCTGCGGTTTCGGTGGAGCAGGTTAAGGCGGCGCTGTGGGGATGGAACAACCGCGATAGACGAGGCGATCGTCAGAGCAGCTCCGTGGAGGTGGAGGACGGGGCGGCTGAACCGGCGGGACGACGGATCCTCATCCGGGGAGGTGGACGAGGGACATCGAGCTGTTGCAGTGGACGACGTCGTCGGGGAAGAGGCTCCGGCTAGGCAGCGGTGACGTGGCGGACGGTGGAGGGTGGGGTTTCGCGGCTGGAGCGGAGAGGTTATGGCGGCTGGGATTTGAATGGCAAAAGGGGCGATGGGAGGGTGAAGCATGACTTACGGACGCGCTTGTCCAAAATGTAGGGTGTGTTACAAAAGTACCCCACCAATTTGAACTAGCGGCCCTTCGGCTCGAGGGTTAGAAGGGGATTTTGCGTGTCGGGATTTGGCGGTGGAGGGAGTTTTCGCGCGTTGTAGTTCGGGATAGCAAGGCGCGGGTTGTGAAGGCGCCAGATTTTGGAGCACGATATCTGAATTTTCGGGATATAACAAGACGCGGGTTGAATTTTAGGGACAAGCCTAACGTGTAGTAATATTGTACTTTTTTTGACTGCATAGTGATATTGTACTTGTACGTACCAAATCAATTCGCACTTCCCTCAACCAAAAAGAAAAGGAAAAAAATAAAACTATTCACACCACACAAAGAGACAGTCTTGCCCCGTTTTACTATACAAATGCTATTCAAAGCTACTCCCTCCTTCCATCTATATAGGGCCTAATGCGTTTTTTGATGCTAACTTTGACCAAATATTAGAGCAATCATATATGACATGCAACTTACACAAAGCACGCCGTTAACTTCGTTTGTGAAAGGTTCTTTCAATGATATAATTTTCACATTGTGCATGTCATGTACTATTAATCTTGTCAATAGTCAAAGGCGGTCTTAAAAATCTCATTACGCCCTATATAGATGGAAGGAGGAGTATGAATCCATGTTATGTCCGATTAATTTTTTTCGCTTTGTTTGTATAATGCATGTAACCTACTCATATCAACATTTTAGTGCATTCCAAATGTCTATACTACGCTGCATTTGAACTAAATTTGAATTCGTTTCTCTATTTCAATAAGAATCTACAATCATGATTGTTGCCAACTTCAACCATCATTCGCGTATTACCTTAATAACACACCACATGATTACTATAGAGATAGATATGAACTATGTGTACTACATGAACTCGAATTCTATTTTTTGAATACACTTGATGTTGATTCCAAATAATAGCACATTTGATGTACTAACTATATATTCATAATCTAAACCATGTTCCATACGTACATCGTGTTTATCACACAAAGTATAGTGCCCTGCCCCCTACATTATGACAAGTATTTAGACCTGAGTTGCAAAAGCCACACATTAGCCCAAATTATAATCAATGTTGTACATTATGATATCTTCTTCAAGTATCTGTATCCACCTTTTTATAATGAATTATGATCTTTGTTCGTCTTTTAAACCTTCACGATCCTCTTCTATTTGTAGCTAGCTAGCGCTAACTTTCTATCGTGCATGCACACGCCCGCCCCCCTCACGCACCCTTAGCGTCCCCTCCATCGCGCACGTTCATTATTTCTCTTTAGGTCGTTCACCAGCGGTGTGTGTAGGCCCCCGGCTCCTTCTTTCTAGCACACACCGGTCGATATACCTCTCTAGCCAAGTGTGCCTACAACTAACACATATATACTTCCCCTCTTCTCTTCTCACCGTCCATGCCCCCATATGTCCAATACGATTCCACATAGGTGCACGCTCCCGCCCCTCTTTTCATCACATGCTCGCACACTCCTCCCCCCTCGACATGGTAGGCCTCTCGCACCACCTCCTAGCCACACTCTCTCCCCCTGTCTGCCTCTCCGGACCTTATTTGCTTCTAACACATGAAGGCATGTATATGAACTGATCTCCCTACATATATCCAGGTCGACTATAATTCGTTTTCACCAAGCACCGATACACTTACCTCGCTAGTTATGTCTCTCCTTTTCTCGGACACACGACGGTTGATCTTCCTATGTAGTTACGCATGCTTACCACAACCATATCTTCTCCCCTCATCATCCTTGAATACCTCCCGACCCGTCTCTCACACGCACGTGCATAGACAGACAGACATCCCCCGCCCTCTCTTATTCATATTGCACTCATACCCTCCATTTGTCTAGCAGGCCTCTCCCACCATTTGTGAGACGCCACTCCACCACCAACCCTCCGACGCTCTACCTTTGTCTTTTTCCCAACCTTATTCCTCTTCTACACATATCCATGGATGTCGATCGATCTCCCTCAATACATAGCTAGGTCTCTCTCCTTCCCCAGACATATACTAGTCGACCGGTCTCTACCCCCCCTGCACATACACTGATAGTCAAACGTTGTAGGTAGGTATCCATGCCACGGAGAAGAACTGCACCTCTGCCCTCAAATTCCAGTAGGCCAGCCGCCCTGTATCTTTGACGTGGGCAAACACCAATTCGATGGCACTCTTTATCGATCGCGCAGCCACACACTTCATCCCTGTTTTCAATTCTATCGATATCTCACGTCCATGACTCCGTTTCACACACATTGCATATAACGTTTTTCTGATTGAGATATCATCAACACATTGCCTCTGTTTCGCACAAACCATGTCTCTCACACCCACCCACGTACGTACCTGCACCTAAAGAAGAAGTGCACGCGGGGACGCACGTACTCACGTCTCGTTCCCGGCCACACCCACGCGGGTACACGGTGGAGTTCGTTTCTGTACGAAAAGGCAGCCCACGTGATAATTTGACGCGTGTAGCGGTTGTTTACTCGAAGGAGGGTTGGGTACCACGCCCAGAATATAAAACGATTGCTGTGGGGAAAATGGAAAAATGGGTTTGTCTCTCGTGAGTCTCGTCACACAATCTCACACAAGGCCGTCGTGGCCTCTCTCTCAGCGTTGGTCAGTGATCCGGCCGCATCCCGTCCGCCGGCGGAAAGGGAGGATGTGCATCGTCTCTCCGTTCGACGGCGTTGAGGCAGCTCGTCCCGATCTAAGGTACCCGCTGTTCTCTCTAACCAAGCTCCGGCGTGGTAGGGCCTTCGCCACTTGCTCGCTGCCGCAGTATGGGCAGATCCCGGCCGCCGGCGCCCTCCTAGTAACATCCAGACGACCCTCAGGTACAGCTTCCTCCGGCCTTGCTCCACTGCCCATCTTCCCACGTTGCTGCATGTGGATCTTCTTTAGTTGTTTGTTTAAATCGTATCTCGGCCGACGTACTTTCCGTTTTGCAATCTCGTCCTCAAACCATTTTTGATAAACCACCATGTGCTATCTTTCCCTTTTTACATGGAACATGCTTCTTTTTTGTCGGCGTATGTGTCTTCAACTCGTGTTATTGGGCAGTAATTGTTTCCTTTCGAGCTCCTTTTGCAAATAGGGCTATCCATTTTCACCTCGTTGCTATTGCGACCTTTTGGTGAACTGCACAAATCACTTTTCTGAAGAGTGTTTTGTGCAGTTCCGCCAAAATGTCACACGGGCAATGTTTTACATTTCTGTGGGACTGCGGAAAGGGAGATTGGTTTTGCTATCCTCCTCATCCAACTCCGTGCCTAATCTTCTCCGACAAGAAGTTAGTCCTAAAGAGAGATCATAGAGGTGATCGGCTTCTATTTATGTGTGTTATGTTTCATCATCTAGTTCCACTATTATTGTAATCACACCGACTGGATATCTTTGCAAACAGGGATGGTCCGCCCGATTTTAGTGGAGCTGCACAAAATGATCGGCTTTTGGTGTCCTTCATACACCTCTTTTTTGGCTACAGAGCTGGGTGAAACTAGCTGCCAAGCAATGAACACTGTGCCAGGAAATGGAGCCACGCCTACGAACAACATCGATCAATTATATTTTTTTCTTTATTTGTACACCTTCTCACAACTTTGTCTTCAGTTGTGATGTGAGTATTGGCGTTGATCTGCGAACCATTGAGATGCATTAGCCATGGTAGTTTCATTTGTATTTGATGGAATGTTGTAACGAGATAATCTCGAGGCAAGACACATGAATCCTAAGTTGAAACCTTTTTTTCCTGAGGGAACCAGAGTTGAAACCTTCATAGCATCACAGTACAATTTCATCAAAATTATGCGTACATATAAACAAATCTGAAGGATTGATAGCAATGCGAAACAATTCAACCGTTTAGCCGACATGTTGGACATCCTTCATCCGACTCCACCGCCATGCAGCAATATTGAGTGCACAACACAACTTCGGGAAAGATTCACCCGGTCGTTGCGCGCGATAGTAATGACTAGTGAGCGGTCAAATCACGAGCCCCACCTTCGCCACAAGAAGTTGCTTGGGACGAAGCAACCATCATTTCTCTGTTCCTTGAATCTTTGGTACTCCCATATTCCCACAAATAAAGTTGCTCGGCGAATCAACCATCACTATATCCTCTCACGTGTGATGACCACAGGAGCTATCCATTCAGATTGCATGTTAAAAGAAATAAAGGTCGATAACTAATGCGGCAAACTTTCAAAAAAAAAACTAATGCGGCACTTCGGGCCAACGCGGCCAGATCGCATTTTGCACGAGAAATTACACATCATATTTTGTTGACATGTGGTCCCGTTCCAACATATCAGTGAGACGACGGCGAGTAGTAGGAGTATTTCCAAACCGACGTGTAGGCCGGGGCGCCCCTTCGTGAACCGTGGCAAACTGGCAACCGTCCACCGATGCTTTGCCTTTCCCTCTCGATTTGGGCTCGCATGTCGACGCTCTTCCTCTCCTCCTCCATTTTCCTTCAGCCCTTCACGCTTTCTTCTGCCATTGTTCGATCGTCTTCTCCATGGAGGGAACAGGACGAAAACGACCCCGTTATTCTTGCCCCGATCTGAAATATGACATGGTGGAGGAACTCATTGATTGGTGCGACGTCATCACCTCGGCTAGCATGGCAGGTTCGTTCAAGCCCATTCTTGACTCAACTAATAACATCATTACAAGGAACCCAAGAGTCAAGGAACGGTTTGATCTCCCTATCTTCTTCGCCGTGACCACGATGACCGGGCGCCACACGACGGAGGCCTCGCCTGTGCAAGTTGATGCCGCTTGATAATGATCGTATGATGTTAAGATGCCATCGCTGAGGGCAAGGCACGGGCGGTATAAATGGAGATTGGGTTGTTTACATTGGGTCCAAGCTGCGAGTGGGAACTTGTGAATGTGTACACTCATGACCGGGTTCCACTTCCAAAAATCTCAGCAGATCGCCTGAGGTTGAGCACACGGTATTGTGCGACGTTCAAATACAATCATGGTGATTGTCTTCACGGAAGATAGCAATTTCTTGAGTCCCCACCGCTCTTGGAATTACAACAACTATGAAGTTGTTGCTATCTTCGACAAGCTTGTTGCCGTCGTTCTGGTTTGACTCGATGGACATTGCTCAAAATCAGTTTACGTACACGGATGAGTCTTGTGATGCAATTGAACACGAGGGCCTTGTGTTTGCTGCCACCACTCGTGGCCTTCGTTTTTGCATGGAATCGTTATGATTTCAGTACGTTTGTCTTCCACCGTAATTATAATTGTTTCATCCACATGCATGCGGGTTAGCAAGTTTCCCTTTACTAATTAACCTTCTTCTTGTGTTTCCAAGGTCCTGTGAAAATTCCACCACCTATACTTGAAAATTCTTATAACCAAGGGGGAGACGACGATGGTGATGATCACGAGCATGAGGACGAGCAGCACCCATATACTCGTTGGCGCCTGGCAACTACTCCCTGTGTTCCCAAATATTTGTCTTTCTAGGCATTTCAAATGGACACAATATACAGATGTATGTAGAATTATTTTAGAGTGTAGATTCACTCATTTTGCTCCGTATGTAGTCACTTGTTGAAATCTCTAGAAAGACAAATATTTGGGAACGGAGGGAGTAATTCCGATGGATCACCTCTTCTCGTGTGTATACAGCCCACTGATGATGTTACTGCTAAGGAAGCAGGTGTAGTCTCCCATGGTCGCACTCTCCGGACCTATTCCAACACCCGTTGCATGGTACTCGGGATGGATACTAGTGTGCTAGCGCCAACACCTTCTCCCTGGTACAGAATTGATAGTCTTGGAGAAAACTCGCTCTTCCTTGGACAAAACTATCCGATGATGGTGAAAGGCGATCCAACTGTTGTTGACACAACATTACTAGCACCATTTATGAGAAGCAATTGTGTCTATACCTTGGACATTTGGGTGGTTCCCCATCCTAGTACTGATATAGTAGGCCACTTCAGCCTGGATGATCAGTCCTGCGTTGGTCTCGAGATCAACAATAGATGCCCCATCCCAGAGAATCACTTGTGGTTCAAAGCAAGTGTTTCCAACGCCGAGGAATGATTGAGTTGAAGTTCATTTCATTGCTTGTTATTTGTTGTGTGGTGAAAACTTTAGTATTTATAATGTATCCTCATTGTCGATGTGGGTTGATGACTGTTGTATGTAATAAAATGATCGCTGTGATAAACTTACTAAATTTATGAATGGCTTTCGAGTTATACGTGAGTGAGTGGTGCGACAAGGCAAAAATATATTTTCGAATACATAATTATACAGGCATTGCAATAGGTTACCGGATGAGGCCAATCATCAACAATAGTAGTACACTATTTGTACTAGCTTCACATGCTTCGCGCGTCGTGCGGGTGTTTTTACTGTAGCCATACGTAACCAGCACCTCGAATCCTCGATACTAGTAGTACTATATAGTAAGTAGTAGGAGTAGTAGGGTGGCATGGGACAGAACAAGCATTCACGTCCAGGAGTACGGCACACGCCACCAGCACGACTTCCATCTGACACCAAATTTCTTTGAGTCCGTGCTAGAGCAATCTCTTCAACCTCATCGTTTCTCTAACTCAGCCATCGCGCGGCGGGCGAGGTGGGGGTTTGCCGATAGTCGGTTTCCTCAACTGCGGTCCCACTTGTAAGGCCAACTCCAACGCTCTATCAATATATGGATGTACTCTTCTTCCCAATACAAAAACTTGCATCCATTCTACTCCCTCTGTTCTAGTATTTGTCAAAATATATATGTATCTAGACATGTTTTAGTATATAGGCACATCCATTTTTGGACAAATGGAAGTCAAGTATTTTGGAGCGGAGGAGTACACAATAATTTTTAAGTTAGCACAATTAGTCTAATCCGAGAGCACAACCGAAGATTTGGTGGGTTCTTCCTCCTTTTGCCGACCGTGGGACATCCGGCATCCGGTCGTGTCATGAAAGAAAATAGAGTGGTAGTTGATAAGTTGAAGCCACGAGATGTGCATCTTGGGTTAAAGCGTAAATAGAATCTTACTACTCTTGAGTAACTCCAAAAGCGCCACCGAAGATCTTTCTTGGATTTGTTTTTCATCACCAAAGACGTCGAGGTGAAAGATGTGCGGAGTTCGATGGGTCCTCTTGCGTTTTCAGTGACATGTGGGGCCCCATGTGAGCAAACAGATGATGGGCTCCGCGCGTCCGCTGGCTGGCTGAGAAGAGAGATAGAGGAGTGCTGAGCACGGACTGCAGGAAATTTGTTCTACGTAACCAGCACCTTGATATTCGCGTGTGGTTGTTTCTAGAATAAAAAAAGGAGATACCTCTACTTATGTTACTCCCACTACGCCTAGCCTAAGGTTAGTAGGTGACCTTGCGCTTGGCTCTTCGCCTCTTCCGGAAGTCGATGGTTCTATAGTAGTGCTTCTGGCAATCTAACACCAAATGAACTGCTGCACGTCCACCGCTTGTAAGCAAAAGTTTCTCCTCGTGCTGCGAGCCACCGCGCACGTGTTGGCGAGGGAGAAGGCGTAATCAAGCTTCTCATCATTTTGCAAGTTGACGGGACACATCAAAGTTATTTACTAGTAGTACGTACTCTCTCCAAAAAAGGGCTGACAATGTCATTGCTACCATCCCGTGCTCCATCGTTGAGTACGTGCACTATTCACGTGCCATCGAGGAGAAAAAATATTGCGTAGGTGCCATCGAAGTGCACGACTCACTTACGGAAAAGGGTTTCCCCCCGCTTTCCCCCCGCACGACTCACTTACGCACTGCTTATCTGATTATCTCCATTTTCTTGCATGACACGTGCACCTTGATGCTAGATGTCTTGCGTGTTGGGAAAAGGATGGACAAAGCTCACGTAAAAGAAAAGAGTTGAAGAGCATAGATTCCCGACGACCGAGGAGGAGCAAGGAACCTCGCGGTGGAGCGTCTGCAAGGAACCTTGCGCGTTTTCCCTGTTTTTTGCCTTTGCCCACCTATAAACAACTAAAAGAACATGAACTTTTCGCTAACCACTAGAAAGCGGTACATCGGGATGCTAAGTTGAAGATGTTTTATACTCCCTCCGTTCCCAAATATAAGTCTTTTAGATATTTCAATAAGGGACTACATCTGAAACAAAATGAGTGAATCTACACTCTAAAATATGTACACAAGTTTAACGCACTTACTCCATCCGATCCAACTCATGCACATACGCGCACTGACATGGAGCACACAACACACGTACACAAGGCGTGCATGCACACACCTTCGCCGCAGAATGCACGTGAATAACACATGCATGCGCACACACTCGGCTGCATGGGCGTCGCCATCCGCGGCGATGTCCGGTTCGTCGTGCTACGGCGGCTTCGCACGCAATGGCACATCGCATCTCTTGCGGCACCTTTTGCCGTCGTTGCTCAACTACTAGTCGGAGAGCGAAGGCGACCGCAGCCTCGGCCTTAGAGCTAGCACCGATGGAAAAACACGCCGCTGCACGCACACGAGCACATACGGAGTGCCCACGACGTGGTGGTGGTGCGTCCCCGATCGCCTCTACTCATACGTGCACGTTGTCTATCAAAGGCGGCTGCATGCTAATGATGATGTGGGTGAGATCTTCTAGGACTCGAGATGATGACAAGGAAAATTATGAGACACAAGGTGATGTACACCGTCAAGGTCCACGGTCGAGGGGTGCTAGCAAGTGCTTAGATGTGCTTAGAGCAAGTACAATAGAGCTGAGTCGGCGGGCTATAAGGAATAAGCAGTAGTATATTTCTGCTTAGTTGGAGGAAAGAGAAGAGAGAGAGAAGGTAAGCGGGCTCTTCGTGAAGAGCCAGCTCTAGCACATGCTCCTAGGCACTTTGTAGTACATGTTGACTATAAGATGGGTGTGTAGGCTTATAGCCAGCAGGTGGCTATACTATTAATGCTCTTTAGATGAGGTGCTAAGTGCATTAAATGGCTTAGTAACTCAAGTGTTCAATGCATAGGTGCTTAGTTTATTGGTGCCACATCATATTTTATGCCTCGTGGCGGGCTTAGCAGACTATACATGGTGGAGCACGGGAGAGGCCAAGGTTGGTCATAGTGGGGAGTAACTTGTCTTGTAACATATTACTATGTTACTCTAAACATCTCTATAAACCGGAAAGGAGGGAGTAGTAACATACACTAGTGTCATATGCGAGTATGGGAGCACATGATATTTCCCCTGCGGACCGATCCCAAGTTGGCTTCTCACCTTCTTGGCCCAACAAAACCCCTCCCCCTCATGCGCCTTCACTTGGCCTTGGTGAGCCCACCGCTCCACATTGATGGCAAGTCGAGGTGACGCGACCTCTCACTGCTTCGCCGTTGAGAAGCAGCGCCGATCGAGGGCACCGCCCGCTGCATGCCTGGCATTTCAGACTACACAGTGGATAGTAACTTTTAGAGCAAGTACTAGTATAATTAGATGACATAAGTAGGCTATAAGGATTTAAATATAGTATTTGTGCTTAGTTGAAGGAGAGAGAAGATGAGAGAGAAGAGAAGCGGATTGTAAACGTGTAGCCGGTTGTACTCCAACATACTCTACTTTGTGAGACAAAAGGTGGGGCCATTATTAATGATATTGTATTTATACTAAAGGGACTAACGGACGCCTTAATTACTCCGTTTTTTTGAGACAAACCTTGGTGGGGCTATTATTGACTTTTTTGAGCTATTATTGACTTGGACGTGGGGTTTGGGGGCCAAAGGCCTACTATTATACTCCGACCTGACATGCTCTACCCTAGCCGCCGCTGTATCATATGGTTTCGCACTGTTCGGATCTTAGCGCCGCCACACAATTCTTCTCGGCCCTCCTTCCGGCGTGCACCGCGAGAAGGACATCGATCCTCTGAACCCGCCTTCGTGATCTGTATGGGAGAGGGCGTCGAGGTTTTGGGGAGCACACTCCTGTGATCGCTGCCGGCGACGACTTCCTCAACGACAGCCTTCTTCCCGACCTCGGTAACCTCTTCATCAACGACATGAGTGACAACATCAACCACATCGGTTTTGCTCATTTGTCACGGTATGTGATTCTGTCCTCTGGTTTAGCCGCATCATTACTTTGATGTTTGCAATTGTCATCATGATCTATTTATTGCTGATTGGATTAAATCTCATACTAAATTGCTCATATATTCAACAATCCAATCCAAAAACCTGATCACAGGCAATTTACTCCGAGTTGTTTGCTGCGCTTTTGAAGCCGCCTACTTTTAAGGGGTGCAATATAAAGGTGGCGCACAAGAGCGATATATTGGTTTCAGATCATGTCTTTGCTATAGCGCCACTAAGGGTAAGCCCGAGGCGATCTTAATCCGACACAGCAGAAGCTTTTCAGAACATGGATACCCTCTTCAAAGCCGCCCTGCTGAGTGTTCTTGACGATTCCATTGTGGATTCGTATATGTTGTTTGACAGCGGCAAAGACATGTGGGCTGCGCTCGAGGCCACGTTTGGGCCCTCGGGCGCTGGCAACGAGTTGTACGTCATGGAGCAATTCTGTGACTACAAGATGACTAATGAGCGCTCTGTTGTTCAGCAGACTCATGAGATACAGTCACTCTCTAAGGAACTTGAGTACTTTAAGTGTGTGTTGCCGGACAAATTTGTTGCTGGGACCATCATTGCCAAGCTTCCACCTTCGTGGAACGATTTTGCTACTTCTGTGAAAAACAAGAGACATGAGTTTTCTGTTTTGGATCTCATTAGCACTCTTGATTTTGAGGAGAAGGCGAGAGCAAAAGACACACGTGCTCGGGTCGCCGAGGGAGCTTCTAGTGCCCACATGGTACACGAGAAGAACTTCCAGCCCAACCAGCCCCAAAACAACAAGAACAAATCTCAGGGAAAAGGCAAGTTTGATGCAAAGAACAAGCCGTCACATTCTACCAACTTCAAGAAAAATTCTCATAACAGGAAGGGATACAAACCTCAATTTTGGTAGCACCGCACAAAATTTATATGGCTGCATCTACCTGCTGTCAGCTAACCTCATGGTGCTCTAGGTACAATGACCACCGCAAGATGAAATTAGCTTATTCGTACGTTGACTTGCTGAATGCAGTGCAGAACGATCCTGTCATGTCTGGAGGAGCAAACAAGCGGTGCAGGTAGAAGGTGGAAATCAAGCAAGGACTTATGAAATTATATGTAATCTTCCTCAGGCAGGTCAGTATCCCCTTCGTCCAGATGATCGTGTTTTGTCATGCCGAGCTATTGATATGTGCTACTGTTTTGCAACACCTTTTTTTACTATAAACAGTAGGGTAAACACCCCACTGCAACTTTTATTAAAATAGATAAAGAAAGAACAAAAGTCTTGTGGGCTTGAGGTAAGCCCAAAGGAAAGAAAAAGAAATAAGAAAGAAGAAGAAGAAGACCAAAAAAAGAAGACTAACCTACAGCTAATAAGAAAAAGGGACTACTACTAAAAAATAACAAATGGTACTATACAAAAAGTTACAGCCAAGCATCCAGCCAAGTAGAGAATTGAGCTTCATACTTTTTCTTGATCCTGTATTTGAGCAGCTTTAACTCCTGAAAGAATATATGCTTCCAGCCATCAAAAGAGGGGGTTATATTTTCAAAGATCTTATTGTTTCTTGAAATCCAGATTGCCCATGAACCCAATATTATAATTTCCATAAAGAAGGGGCAATTGAGTTTGTCCTTGAGATCTTGATAAGCTTCGGGGTGATAAGTTGTGTGTCCTTGAAAGGCGAGATGAAGTCCCAACATCTTACAGCAAAAGGGCATCCCCAAAAGAGATGGTGCAGAGTTTCTTCCTGTTGACAATTTCTCACTGCACAATTGTAGACTTCCAATTCAAAGTTTTTCCTTTTGCAACACCGTTTAAGTATAGCTATTGTTTTCCTATCTTTTGATTCGGGACAATGAATAGGATATCGGGAAGCGCACCATATGGACCCATGTTGAGTCATCTCTATTGCCTCATGTGTTTCTTTGCAAGCGTGTCAACATCAATTGCAAGATGAGGCAACTAGATAGCCGTGGAGTTGCCAACATGCTCAAAGTGCTCGCATAACATTGAGAAGAAACAAGCATGCCAGAAATTAATGCGTCTTGTGAGGAGGCCCTTTGCTCGAGAGAAGCATCGACCGATTTTCTTTATTTCCACACCTTCTCACAGTTTTGTATATTGGTTATAGTATGGTGAATCATTGAGATGCATAGACATCTTTGAACTTTTGTTCTTCGAATGTTAGTTTAACGTGAGTGTATGCATCGAGTACCACATCCTCTAATTTGGTGGATGCACACAGAGAAAATAAATCTCCTTAATTTACTCCATAACCACCCTATTAAATAGGCCTAGTAACAAACCAGGCGCATGCAGTGGGCGGCGGGCACATGCATCCTGCATGCATGGCCAGTCATGCAGCAACGCAAAAGAAGAGAGCGGTTCTTGGGAAAAAGCGAGTAGTTAGTGCAGCGTGCCTTATAAACACTAACAACTCGCTCTCCCGCTTCCGTCTCCCCACCCAATTCCCCCCGCTCTCCAATCTTCCTCACTCGTCCAGAAAACCCCACTCACCTACTTCCTCACTCTCTGACGCTTTGCTCCTCTTCTTCCACTCCTCTGAAATCCCACCCTCCTTTTTCCCCACTCGCCTTGCCACTAGGCTCGTCTCTGGCTACTCTGCTCAAACCCGTGAGCTCGGTGCGACGCCCACAAGGAAAATGGAGTCGGCTAGCCCCAGCGCCAAGAAGATGAGGCTCCCGCCAGCGGCAACATCGGTTGTAGATCCCGCACCCGGTAGCGCGGGGAGAAGCGGCGAGCCCCCCCACCTAGATCTGGGGAACCGGTAGAATCTCCGGTGGACCACATCAGCGATCTCCCAGACGTCATCCTTGAGGAGATCATCTCGCTTCTCCCCACCAAGGATTGCTGCCGCACACAAGTCCTCTCAACTCGGTGGCGCCCTCTATGGCGCACCACGTCCCTCAATCTCGACTGTCGTCAGATATCTATCCTTCTGAATTTGATCTCATCGAGCCATCGTCTCTTCTCACCAGCGAGGCCCGTTCAATGCCTCGCATCCCGACAAGCTACCTGCTGTCCATACTCGGCAAGGTGGGCGCTTGGTGACATCCCTGAATTCGGAAAACTCCGGCGGTTTGAGTTCTACCATTACCACGAAAGTTTCATACCACGAACATACCAAGAATTCGTGCCCACACCACCGTTGTCCATCTAGCGGTTTTCCTCCTCTCTCCACACCGCCACCTTCGCCCGGTGCCATCTACCAGACGATCTGGTACAAATGCTTCGACTCCCCCGCTAAAAAACTTTCGCTTGTGGTGGTTTATCTGTCGGAGGCCTCATCTTTGCCTGACATCATCCACTCCAGTTGCCCTGCCCTGGAGCGCTTGCTGATTGTTTTGGGAATAGAAATCGGTATCAATTGTCTCCAACTAAAGCCGCCTCACCTTAAAAGCATTGGAATTTGTTTTAAAGGACAACAACTCATCATCGAAGATGTCCCTTCACTTGAAAGGTTGCTCCTTCATAGTTGTTATACACCTTCGGAAATAACTGTCGTCTCTGCGCCCAAATTGGAGACCTTGGGTGTAATTCGTGACCCGTTTAATAATCACAAGGAGTTGGTGTTTGGCTCCTCACTTTTTCAGGTATCGTATATTTTCATCTACACATTTGTCATCATATGCTGCATTTTTCGTTTGTGCGCATAAGTTTTATATCATCTTGGAGTACACTTTGGGTACTAATATTATGTTATATGCTCAATGAAGAGTTCGTCCATTGATAGCCTATCAATCTTCTTTGGATTCTGTCAAGATCATATATATCAGAATGTATAGTTTTGATCTGGACATAATTATTGGCTTGCTGCGATGCTTTCGATCTTTTGAGAATTTATACATAGAGGTGATGATTTCATGCACATTGAAAGCCCGTATATATTGTACTAGAATTAACTGTTCAGCTGTCGTTCTTTCGACATACTCTTTTTTCAGACCTTAACTGTTTTCAATCTTCATGTCTACTTAGGGAGAACCACATGGAGAAAACCATATAACAAATCGTTGGCATAATAAGCACAAGGATTTTCTCAATTCTCATGACATTCGTTTGAGGACAATAACGATGGGACGATATGCATCCAACCAGGCAAACAGAAGCTTTGCCACATTCTTCCTATTGAACGCGAGGTTACTATTGTCCATGAGGCTTAATTTTTACAGCAAGAGATTTCTCACAGACGAACATGTTGAATAGCAAAAAAAGAAGTTTCAGGTGGACAAATGGGCTTCTAAACGTGCTCGGCTTATATTTACAATAAGTTGTAGACATCACGAAATAAATTTTTTGCAGGATGTTGATTTTATGGATCGAACCGATCCATTTGTTTGTGTTGCAAAAAGAGTGGTTGGGTTAGATATTCTTGTCATGTTCAATCTGGGTTTTGTCTAAAATTTGATGAACAACTAATCCTTGGGATTTTTGTACCATTTGTATGCTTGACTTGCATGTTGTTTCGCTCGTACTCCCCTCGACCTGCCACTACACTGCCGCATCTTTCATGGCTGCTTTGTTCGTTCCCGTCCGAGGCCTTGCCATCGTTCTCGGCTTGGTTAGCTCATTTGTGCTCGCATTGCCGTCTGGTGTTGTCAACATGGTTGACAACCAAGAGGAATCAGGAGATATTTGTCGTGGAGAGGTGACGATAGAGGGCCTACCGAGGTCATTGCATTTATAGCGGGTGCCTCGTTATTACAAGCCAAAACAATACTTCCTCCTAATTGTTTGACAACTAGGATCCATGCCATTGTCAATGTAGTCAATAAGCGAAAAATTACAACAGTGGATAACACGAGGACCCAAGCAGCTCGCCCGATTGTTTTTCGAGGCCAGAGACGGAGCTCAACTGCGCACTGTGCGGGGGCTGTGGGCCGTCTAACCCACGCTTACGCTTTTATTAAGCACATGACAAGCCCAGTTGATATTTTATTTTCTTTCTGAAATTGGCTAGCCCAGTTCTTTTTTTTGGAGAATACCAAAACCGAGGCCTACTTGATTTTCTCAGCCCTGCTGGGCTGCAAATCTTTCAAGACGAGGAGGGATAAGAAATGGGCTTCCCCAGAAAACGGGCTATAAGTTGTAAGAAATGGGCTGTAAATTTTTAAACCAAAGCCAACCGGCAATTGCATTAAAATATCAATTTTTCAGGATTTCTCTACTCTCTACTCTTATAAAAACCAAAGCCAACTCGCAATTACATTAAAATATCATCTTTTCACCCACAAGATAAACTACTCATACAAATGCATCTTCATGTTCCGTACAGCGAACGGGCATCTTGCTAGTTAAGATTCTAAATTTCATTCATTTTTTTGCGGAGAATTGTTTTTTGAATTTTATTTTGATATATTTTTTTGAAAACTATTTTTAACGTGACTCAAAATTTCGTGATTAAAAGAGTTCGGACCACACCGAAATATGCAAAATTTCGTTGAATTTTTTAGCAGTGCCCAGAATATATGGTATGTAATGCTAATAAAAAGAATATGAGCTTCAAATATTCTTAAGAGTTAGCAAATGGGCTGTAAATTATTGATAATAATGGCTAATGGGCTGTATCTTTGTTTTCCTGATTTGGAGGCTGACTTACGGGCCTACTAGGTTGTGATGACGTTGTCCTAATTTTTTTGACGCGTACACAAGGCTTTGTCAACTTAGTCGACACACAACGATGTTGTTGGATGTCCATCCAACGGCCACCGTGCTTCTTCAATCTCGATCTTCTGCTCTAGCCGCCCAAACCAGCGCCCGGGGCTGCTGCTCCCTCCTCCGTGGTGGTTTGTCTTCTTGCCTTGAAGCCATCCTCTAACCACCCACACATCCTGTTATTTTCGTGACGTCGGCCTCACCTCAGCATCCAGGTCGGTCGCTTTCGTTCTCCCCTCGGCGTGGGCATCCATTGCGGTGGCCAGCCGCTCGGGTGGTTCTCTTCTGGGCCCGCCCTCGTCCACAGCGTTTGTGCTCTCGGCGTGGCAAGGTCGACATGGTCGACAAACAACGACCATCGAAGAGGCCGACGATGAAACCCACACAAGAAAATGCCTCCTTATTACGCCCAAAATAATTATTCCTCCACGTGATAGCTGGGACGCACCGGAAGGGTCTCTGTATTTCGCAAAAAAATGTCCCCCCCGCTGTCAGCTCGGACCCACTGGAAATGCCTCCTTATTACGCACAAAAAAAATGAATACTCCCCCTGCTAGCTGGGACTCACCTTGGTGGGAGGCTGAATTGTGGGCCTACTAAGTTTACGGGGACGGAGGGCTTTGTCAACTTAGTCAATATGAACGACTCTAGCTCCAGTGACCGTACAATGTCCATCCAACGGCCGTAGCGCTTCTTGAACCTTTGGTCTTCGTGCTCCAGCCGCCCAAAGCAGCGCCGGTCGTGCCGCGTGCTCCTGCCTCCCGTGGCTGGCTGTGATGCCGCGGAGGCCTTACCTCCCCCTACTACTCCCACCGCTAACTAGGCCATCCCTCTACTCACCCACACCCCCTGTTATTCTGCGGCGACGGCAGCCTCACCCTCGTGCTCCTCTTCGCGTGGGCATCCACTGTTGCGTCTTCCCCGGCTCCGCGTCGTCCCCTTCCTAGGCCTCGCCGTCGTCCACCGCCGTGGTGCTCTCGGCGCGGCGTGGTCAATGTGGTCAACGACCGACTTCCATCGGAAGAATCTTGTGTGTGGAGAGGTGACAATTTGGGTCCACGGCGCCGCAAGGAAGTGCCTCCTTATTACGCGCAAAATAATTATTCCTCCACGACAATGGGACCCACCGGACAGACCATCCGTATTCAGAAAAACGTTTCCCCGACACTGGGACCCACCGGACGGGCCACCGTATTCGCGAAAAAATGTTTCCCGACTACGTGTGTGGAGAAAGCAGCGATCGCTCCGTCCCGACCTCCCACCGTAACCTGCAACTCCCGAAATTTTCCTCCCCTCGCTTCTACCACGATTTTTCCATGATGGGCGACCCAAAGAATGTCATGCAGCTGCGTCTCCGGCCCGCCCAGACGAAAAGCCCATTTTACATCATGATTTTTTGTCATAGAAGTAGGAGCCCACCACATCTATGATGATACCGGGTTTTGTCACAATTATCGTCATAGAAGTGTCATATGTATGACAAAAAAATTTCGTTCGGCCCAAAATGTCATGGATGTGTCTTTTTTTGTAGTGTTGTGAGCGTTTCATGACGACTTTCAAGTTCTTCGTACTTAACATGAAGATTTTTGATGTCTTCAATTAAGGACTGAGATCGGGTCATTTCCGCGTCCAACAGGTCATCGCTTTTGTCTAACAATTTTTGAATATGTTCCATAGCTTTCTGTTGTTCAGTTGCAATTTTAGCAAGTGTTTTGTAACTAGGTTTGGATTCACCATCAGAGTTATCTTCACTTGATGTTTGAAAGTAGGCATCGCGTGATTCTACCTTGGCACCACGTGCCATGAAGCAGTAGGTGGGAGCCGAGTCGTCCTTGTCATTATCATCAGCATTGGTGACGGAGCCATTGTCTTCAGTGTTGAAGATGGACTTGGCAGCGAGGTCGTAGCTAGAGCGAGTCGGAACACGAGTTGGACTCCTCCTCGGACTCCACCTCCGCCTCCTCGAGCGGACTCCTCCTGAATCCATCTCCTTGCCAACAAAAGCACGAGCCTTGCCAGATGAGCTCTTCTTGTGTGATGAAGACTTGGAAGAAGACTTGGAAGAAGACTTTGAGGATTTCTTCTTCTTCTTGTCATCAAAATCATATTGTTTACTCTTCTTCTTCTTCTTCTTCTTCTTCTCATTGTCCCACTGTGGACACTCAGAGATGTAGTGACCAGGTCTCTTGCACTTGTGGCAGGTTCTCTTCTTGTGGTCATGGGTGGCAACTTCATCATTTCTTGAGCTGGATCGTGAAGACTTTCTGAAGCCTTTCTTCTTGGTGAATTTCTGGAACTTCTTCACAAGCATAGCAAGCTCCTTTCCAATGACTTCAGGATCACCAGAACTGCAGTCAGATTCTTTTTCAGATGAGGAAACAGTCTTTGCCTTCAAAGCACGAGTTCAGCCATAGTTGGGGCCATAGATATCTTGTTTCTCAGATAGCTAAAACTCATGCGTATTGAGCCTCTCAAGTATGTCAGACGAATCGAGACTCTTGAAGTCAAGGCATTCTTGAATCATCAGGGCTAAGGTGTCAAATGAGCTGTCAAGAGATCTCAGTAGTGTCTTGACTATTTCATGCTTCGTGATCTCAGTGGCGCCGAGTGCTTGGAGCTCATTCGTGATATCAGTGAGGCAATCAAATGTGAGCTGGACGTTCTCATTGTTGTGTCTCTTGAAGCGGTTGAAGAGGTTGCGGAGAACACTGATCCGTTGATCTTGCTGAGTTGAGACGCCTTCATTGACCTTGGAGAGCCAGTCCCAGACTAGCTTCGATGTTTCCAGAGCACTCACGTGGCCATATTGTCCTTTGGTCAGATGACCACAAATGATGTTCTTGGCAGTAGAGTCCAGTTGAATGAACTTCTTGACATCAGGGTGACACCTTCACCGGTCTTGGGAACGCCGTTCTTGACGACATACCACAGATCGACATCAATGGCTTCAAGATGCATGCGCATCTTATTCTTCCAGTAGGGGTATTCAGTGCCATTGAAGATGGGGCACGCAGCGGAGACTTTGATTATCCCTGCAGCGACATAGCTAAAACTCCAGGTGGTTAAACCGAATCACACAGAACAAGGGAGTACCTTGCTCTGATACCAATTGAAAGAGCTGGTTATTGACTAGAGGGGGGGGGTGAATGGCGATTTATATGAAATTCTTCAAAACATGGGAGTTTCGAAGACAAACAATAGAAATGACACTATTCATATGCAGCGGAAGGTAGACTACACTAGGCAAGCCATAGTCAAGTATTCAATGAAGTGAGAGCACGAAGACTATCAGCAGCTAGGTAGTAAGGATCAGGATGGAAGGTAGTATGAAGCCAATCAGAACAAGTAGTCACACAGTGAAGTCAAATAGATAATGCAAGTAGGCAATGACTTCACGAAGACAAACTGTAAGTAAAGAGAAGTGAGAGATAGAACCAGTAGCTTCAGGAGGACAGAGATTTGTTCGACCAGTTCCAGTTGCTGTGACAACTATACGTCTGGTTAGGGAGGCTGAAATTCAACTCAGAAGACCATGTCTTCACCTTATTCCGGATCCGGAGTTCTCATCTGTTCTGCCCCAAGAAAGCACTCCCACCATGTCCGGATCCGAAGCGCAGAGCAAGTGGCTGGCCTCCTCCGTCAAGGAGAAGGACATTACGAAGCTTCGGGAGGCGGGGTATTTGGCCAAGGAAATCGCCCACTGGCTCCCGGCCGAGGGGCAAATTTTCCCCACTCTAGAGCCCCATGAGAGGGTGGTGTTCATCTCCCACTTCGTCCGCGGGCTGGGATTTCCTCTCCACCCATTCGTCCACGGACTCATGTTCTACTACGGACTGGATTTCCACAATCTGCCCCCCTAACTCCATCCTCAACATCGCGACATTCATTGTCATGTGCGAAGCCTTCCTCTGCATCCCACCCCACTTTGAATTGTGGCTGAAGACCTTCAATGTGAAGCCAAAGGTGGTGAGTGGCCAACATGCAGAGTGTGGAGGTGCCATGGTGAGCAAGATGCCCAACGTCACATGGCCCGAAGGCTCCTTCGTGGATACTGTCAAAGGATGGCAAAAGTCGTGGTTTTATATCACGGAGCAGCGCGACACCACCTAGGCCACGGCTCTCGCATTCCGGTCCAGAGCCCCGATGCGACTCACCTCCTGGCCAGAGAAGAGCCTGGACTGGTCTTTGTCGGATGAGCTAACAGCGCTTCAGATGCGCATACAGAACATGATAAACAAGAATATCAAGCTCGTCAATGTGATCCAGGTGATGCTTATTCGCCGGATCCTTCCGTGCCAATGACGGACTTGCCACTTATGGGAGTACGATCCGGCCAAGCACCAGACCTTGCTGGAGTTCTTTGGCACCACGCACAAAGACATTTGGAAGGTGCTCTTCAAGGCCAATGAGACGCGGCCGGCTACGACCGAGGACCACAGGCACGACTTGGCCCATCCAGCTAGTCTAGTAAGTTTTTCCATATTTTCAAGGTGTACCCTTTACTTGCATACTCGAGGAAGAGTCTATGCCTCCCTATTGATTTTTTCAGGCCTGGACAAAGAAGGCGGAGCGTTCAGTGTCCGGCTCTGTTGCCCGAAGACCCAAAAATCCCGCTTCTGACGAAGATGCTGGTTCCTGCACCCTATCAAGCGTCGGATAAGAAGGCCAAGAAGAAGGCCAAGGGGATTAGGGGTGGTCTGCGTCGCAAGGGCGCTTCGGACATGACGTCCGAAGATGCCAAGACTCATTCCTCCGCCGCCGAGGACGATGAGGAAGAGGAGGAGAAAGAAGAAAGCCATTCCCCCTTGAGGGGGGAGAAAGAAGAGGCCGACCACCACGTGTCTGGAGGCCGAAGAGTCCAAGAAGGGGAAAGCTTCCCTTCTGGACAACTCCACAGCGGCCACCGACAGCAGCTCAGAGTGGCATCCCACGGACAAGGCCCTGGCCAAATTGTGAGTACTCAAAAACCCAGATACATTCATATATCCGGCCTCACTACTTTATAGTATTAACATGTTGAATCATGCATTCGCAGTCCGGCTCGGTCCAACCTCGAGCGGTCCTTATCTTCGGAGGATTCGCTGGACCCGGAGGCGATGGACAGTGGGACCCTTCCAGCGGCCTCCTCTCCCAAGGACATGGGTGACACCAAGGTATTGTCCCAAAGGATTCCAGGTCTGGGAGAGACTCAGGAGGCCGTTAGGGAGGTGCCGGAGGGTGAAGCCTCGGTTGCCGGACACATGGGGGAGCTAACCCCCATTGATACTACCGACGGGGGCCATATCCAATTCGGCCCCTAGCCGAATAAAATTCCGGAGACCCATACGGCTCCGGAATCAGGCAAGCCACCTCTTTCGAAAGAAGGAGGTGTGTCCATTCCACCAGTGACCTCTGTCCATCCGGAGGTACCGGATAATTTGCTGGAGGCACTGCGACGCGCTTCCATTGTTGAGGAACACCGTATCCTTATGGGTACGGTGATTGAGAGGATTTAGTCCGTGAAGTGCGGACTGACCGAGGCCTGCACAAGCCTTCTAACAGGCTTTGAGGTAAGCACCACAACTATGCAAAAAGAATCTCACAGTATAGACAGTAGCCCCTGAGACTCTGTCCGGTGTTCGGAAAGAAAAGCCGAACAGAGGATCAAATAATTTTCACAGGAGACTAACCTGAAATGTCTATGTGAATAAGCAGGCGTTGCTGCTAGCTGCGACCTCTCACACTGCTGAGGTCTCTGGACTGAAGCAGACTCTGGAGCGGGCCGAGGAGGAGCTCGGCCATGTGAAGAAACAACTGGAAGACAGTCAAGGTGTGCAATAACTTTATCTATTTTCAGGAAGGATGAATGATTTGTGCTGACTAAAGTGCCATGATATTTATTAGGAGCGACGACCGAGGTGGAAGCCCTCAAGAAGGTGCTGACCAAGGCCAAGGAGAAAGCAGCCAAGAAAAAAGCTGCCCGCGAAAAGCATGAGGCCAGGGTCAGTGAGGTCCAGCAGGAGCTCCAGGACACCATGAAGAAATGCGAGTCCTTGGAGCACAAACTTGCAGATCAAGAGTCCGAGCTGGACAAGGCCCGCCAAAACGCACACGATGCCCAGGTTGAAGCCCAAGGCGCCCTCCGGGAAATCCAGGAGGCCAGAAAAATCACGGCAGGTAAGGCCTTTATTATGCAGAGCAGATATCTAAAGAAAAGATTCCTCTTACTGACCCGGATTTGGAGTTCTCCTGGGGCGTTTGCGGATCTGCCGTGCAGCATTTCAGACGCTGCGGAATTCTTCCGAGCCAAAGAGGGGAGCTCCATGGAGAACTTATTTTGGTCGCAATACCTTGCGCCAGAATATCCGGTGCCCGCGATCAGCTAAAACAGTTGGTCGAACTGCATAGGGTGGCCAAACTAGCCATGAAGGATTTGATAGTTCGGCTATGGCCTGTTGAAGCCATACCCAGCAGTTACTTCGGGCTCGTGAAGCGGCTGGTCAATGCCTGCCCTTGGCTAGATGCCATTAAGCGGTCGGTCTACATCGAGGGCGTGCGAATGGCCTTCGCCCGAGTCAAGATGCATTGGGTGAAGATGGACGCCGCGAAGCTTATGACCGAGGACCGCCCGCGGGCAAGGAGCACCGCACCCCCGAGCTGTATTTTGACAATGTCTTGGAGGGGTCCCGCATTGTGGCGGAGCAATGTGCAAAGGATGTTATATTTCCATGAATACATCCATGTTATCCTGTCATTTATTATGACCCAGAGCTGTTATGTAATATGATGCTTGTTATTTAAAATTTTACCTCCCGTGCGACCGTTTTGTTAAATCTGAGAGTTGGCAGGTCATCGGCTTCCGCCCCCATGTAGGTAGTACGTGGGTGTTCAGGGTGAATCTAAACACTCTTTAATCCAAAGTTTGGTCCTTAAAGGAGGTGTTTAGTGCAATGAACAAGGCAATCAGATTATGTGGCTTTATCACCCTCACTTAGCCATAGGAGTTTGACAATAGAAGTTTAGGCGCAGCCCCTAGTGTCCGGAAGTCCGAACTTGGGATGCTGTAAACACCTGATTGGATAAAAACCAATTCATCGCATAATGTGGAAAAAATCGCTAAAGATTTGTAACCTCTCGAACAGCTGACCGGCTCAAGCCGCATCATGACAGTCAGTTTTCGGCTTTCTCTACTGAGGTGCTCATCCGGATGAACCAGGACACATTCACAGTAGTTCTCCCTTTGCTACCCTAGCCGATATAGCGGAATGCAAGGTAGTAAGCACAGGAGCCGGGCAACCCAACTATTGACCAAAGACATGATTCGGAGCCGATGCATATAATGCTATAAGTTCGGGGTGCCAAACTATACTATAAAATAGTGTTCGGACTTTGTTGCTGTATTATGGAGCATAATGAAGCCCCTGGCGAATTAAGGCATACCGGAGTGTACGGATGCAATTAATAAAAGTATCAGAAAAGAAAAATAAAGCAATAGGCTAATGCCGCAGAAATTGGGCCGCAAACTATTTTCGTTTGTAGTTTGATTAATACATCAAAGCGAATTTGTACAAGTAGTGCAATAAGCAAACAAGGCTATTTAACATGCCACGACCAATAGGGAGCTGCGTGCGGGTCTTTAAAACAGGCATAACGATCGTTTAAAGAGACCACCTGGAAATTCCCTTGTACATCAAAGCCTCTTGCCGTCTTGGTGTATCCGTCCCTTGATAGGTCCGTCAACCAGGCAACCGGGAAAGGCCTGGAAAAAAGAAACCTGAAAAAAATAAGAAAAAGTGAAAGTATGTGGGTCCAGGAGCGGTTGAACCATATTATGGACCACGATCTAGTTGTGCCTCCGTCTATGCCCATGGTATTTTGAGTGCGTAGTTATGTATGCGCGGTACAAATGCGCTGTTTGGTCGGGACTGGGACGGATGCCGAATTGCTAGTCAAGCTCTTGACGAGCTAGACTATCTCCGCCGCAGGTAGTTCGGACTCGCAGCGGTGTTCAGAGCTGGGCGCGAATTAAGGCTCTGCCTAAAAAGGCCGCTATGTACTTCTGCTGTGAGGGCGACGGTGTGCTCCTCGGTACAGAGGGAGCTTCCGTGTTTCCATTGACTGTTATGACCTCGCGTGGTCCGGACATCTTGAGTTTGAGATAAGCATAGTGTGGCACCGCGTTGAATCGAGCAAATGCGGTTCATCCAAGTAGTGCGTGATAGCCGCTGCGGAAGGGGGCGATATCGAAGATCAACTCTTTGCTTTTGAAATTGTCCAGGGATCCGAAGACCACTTCCAATGTGATTGAGCCCGTGCAACGGGCCTCTACACCTGGTATGACACCTTTAAAGGTAGTTTTTGTGGGCTTGATCCTCGAGGGATCAGTACCCATTTTGCGCACTGTATCCCGATAGAGTAGGTTCAGGCTGCTACCACCGTCCATGAGGACTCGTGTCAGATGGAACCCATCAATGATTGGGTCGAGGACTAGTGCGACTGAACCGCCATGACGGATACTGGTCGGATGGTCCCTGCGATCAAAGGTGATCGGGCAGGATGACCATGGGTTGAACTTTGGGGCGACTAGCTCTATCGCATAGACGTCCCTGAGCACGCACTTGCGCTCCCTCTTGGGGATATGGGTAGCGTATATCATGTTCACCATTTTAACTTGGGGGAGGGACTTCTTTTGTCCCCCTGTGTTTGGTGGCCGGGGCTCCTCGTCATCGTCCTTGCTTTGCGACCCCTTCTCCTTGTTCTTGGCATTTAACTTGCCGGCCTGTTTAAAAACCGAACACTCTCTGCTGGTATGATTGGCTGGTTTATCAGGAGTGTCGTGGATTTGACATGGACGATCGAGTATGTGGTCCAGATTGGACGGACCTGGATTGTTTCTTTTGTATGGCTTCTTCCGCTGACTGAACTTAGAGTCGTTGAATCCGGCGTGGACCGCCGTGTCTTCGGTGTTGTCACTGTTGCTTTGACGCTTGTGTTTGTTGCGTTGGGGCTTGCCGTTGCTGTTTCTAGCTTCAGAAGTGCCAGGTTCGCTTGCATTGTTATTGCTACGGGCTAGCCAACTATCCTCGCCCGCGCAAAAGTGGGTCATGAGCGTCGTGAGGGCTGCCATAGACTTCTGCTTTTCTTGGCCAAGGTGTCGGGCGAGCATTTGTCACGGATGCTATGTTTAAAGGCCGCTAGGGCTTCGGCATCCGGACAGTCGACAATCTGGTTCTTTTTAGTTAAGAACCTAGTCCAGAATTTCCTGGCTGACTCTCCAGGCTGCTGGACTATGTGACTTAGGTCATTGGCATCCGGAGGTCGGACACATGTACCTTGGAACTTGTTGAGGAATGCATCTTCTAAGTCTTCCTAGCTGCCAATGGAGTTTTCAGGCAGACTGTTCAACCAGTGCCAAGCTGGTCCCTTGAGTTTTAGCGGGAGGTATTTGATGGCATGAAGATTATCACCGCGGGCCATATGAATATGGAGAAGAAAGTCCTCAATCTGTACCGCGGGGTCTATTGTCCCATCATATGACTCAATGTTCACGGATTTAAACCCTTCCGGGAATTCGTGTTCCATTACTTCATCGGTGAAGCAGAGGGGGTGTGCGGTGCCTCTATATCGGGCCAAGTCGTGACGTAGCTCGGATGGAGTTCTTCTGCGGTTTTCGGCCCGGACGTGGTTATATTTGTCATGTCCGGCCGGGTGGCTATCATCGCGCATCGGGGCATGCCCCCACGATCCATAGATCGATCTGGTCTGACCTACTCTGTTTTCCAGGTCCTGCCGCAGGTCATATGTGTATCCCCGAGCTTTGTGTTTCTGTTTTTACGGCGAGGTAGTGCGGGCTGGTGTTCGCCTCGAGTTGCCGCTTTGTCCCGGCCACGTCGTGGTCGGTCAGCTGCATTATGCGCTGGTAGGATGGGCTCCAGTGCCTCGTCATCGAATTGGAGTAACAATTTGCACTTAGGGTAGCTTTTGGTTGGGCACTCGAGGCCGTATTCCACGGCTGCCAGGACATTAGTCATCTGTCATTGAGCAGATCTTGATCAGCTTGAAGCTGCTGCCGCTTCTTTTTTAGGCTCCTTGCAGTGGCTATTAGCCGGCGCTTAAAGCGCTCTTGTTCGATGTGCTCCTCAGGCACGATAAAGTCTTCGTCATCGAGGCTCACCTCGTCCTTGGAGAGCGTTACTGTCCTCCGAGTCTTCATTCATGGCTTGTTCGTCAGGGCTAACTCACCCATCTTCCTGTTCGCCCTGTTCGGAGATTGGCTCAACGGGGTCTTCATTGTCTTCGGCATCGTCTGGAGTATTATTTTCTCCTGTGACGGTATTGCTGTTTTTACCATGGCGTGGCTTAGAGCAGCACCGCTGACGCTGGTGCTTTGGCTGTATCTCAGGAGGCTTATCCCCGACTGGATTTTCATTGTCGCCGTTGTTCTCTTTGGGTGTATCCACCATGTATATGTCATACGAGGAGGTGGTTGTCCAGCGCCCTGTAAGCGGTGGTTTTTGTGCCTGCTCTTCTCCAGCATCGTCGTCCATACCGTCGATGTTTTTGGAGTCATAATCGAGCATGCCGGTTAAGTCTTCGATAGTGGCTATGAAGTGGGTGGTGGGTGGGAAGCAGAATTTTCCGTTGTCAGCTTTCAATTCAAGTCGGACATAGTTCGGCTGAGAGTCCCCTGACAAGGAGAGGGCTTTTAATGAGTTTAGCACATCGCCTAATGGCGAGTGCCGGAAGATGTCCGTGGATCTGAACTCAACGATCGGCGCCTGATCAAGTTCGATGGGCGCGGATGCACGCGGTTCAGAACCTATGGCCGGAGATGAGTCCGAGGTTCTGTTAACACAGGCCCCGCTCGAGGTTGGATCTGTGTGCGGCTCCAACGTCGAAGAGTCTGCGGCTTCCGTGGCGGGGTTGAGCCTCCCGTCCTTGGATGGCGCAATCTGCTCCGGATCTAGGGCTAGAGCAGTTACAAGCGCTATCTCCTGAGCACGGTCCCATGACAGATTTAGGTCATGTTCATCGCGGTGGTAGGGAGCGGCCATCATGGGCTCGAATCCATCGAAGATCAAGTCTCCACGGATATCGGCCACGTAATTCAAGCTTCCAAACGACTGATGGCTGGGCGTGGTTGTCGATCTGCTTCAGTGTGTAAGCGAGTTGGCCCTTGATCGCGGCCGTCGAATATGAAGATCTGTCTGGGGAGGAAAACCTCCCCCTGGACTGCATTGTTGTAGATGCTTGATGGAGCCATCAAACCTTTTGGTGACGATGCAGCGAAACTCTCAATGAAAGCACCAATGTCGGTGTCAAACCGGCGTATCTCGGGTAGGGGGTCCCGAACTGTGCGTGTAAGGCTGATAGTAACAGGAGGCGAGGGACATGATGTTTACGCAGGTTCGTGCCCTCTCTATGGAGATAATACCCTACTTCCTGCTTGATTGATCTTGATGAATATGAGTATTACAAGAGTTGAGCTACCACGAGATCTTAATGGCTAAAACCCTAGAAGTCTAGCCTATATGATTATGATTGTGATTGCCTCTACGGACTAAACCCTCCGGTTTATATAGACACGGGAGGGGACTAGGGTTGTACAAAGTCGGTTACAGAGAAAGGAATCTACATATCTGAATCGCCAAGCTTGCTTTCCACGCCAAGGAGAGTCCCATCCCACTACTAGGGAAAAGCCCAAAGGCGAAAGCAGTTTTTAGCCTATCGATGGCCAGGCGGGAGCGCTCTTGATAAGGTGCTACTGACTAATGCTTAGCAATAGTGCGCTGGGCCTTCTGACTAAATTGACTTAGTAGTAGCGCTTCTTGAACAGCGCTCTTGGTAATTAGTAGTAGCGGTTCTCCTTTCCGCGCTACTACTATTATTTAGTATTTTATTTCTTTTTATTTCATGTTGTATTCATACACCTTTACACAAGTTTTCATACAACAGAATTTAGAGATTGTTTTACATCATAATGAGTTATTACATCACGGGGTGAAAGAAGCGTGGACTAGTTTCAAGTGGATGTCCATCCACTTGAAACTAATCCATGATTCTTTCACCCAAGGATATAATAATATCATCATCATCATCATATCATTAACAACTTATCATCATAATACATCATTGTCATATAACACCTCCTCAAGATCATCGTTTTCATCAATGACATCACATAGAGAATTGTTCACTAGTAGTAATCACAAGTACTCCTCATTATCAACTCTAACACATTACCACATAATAAACATATTATACCTCATAGGACCTATTACATTCGATTAAGACCTACTACATTTTCTAAGGTAAAATAGCAAAAAACAAGATAGCCCCTGACTCTCCATTATGGAGAATGGAGATTAGCCTGTCTCCAATTCTTGCCTTTCGCTGAATGTTACTTCCAAGAACCTCCTTGCGAATGTCCATACATTTCTTCCATTCTTTGATGAACATGTGTTCACGGGTTTTAGAAATCCGATATGCACAGGTGAGCTCGTAGATTTACTCCGGCGGTATGTTGAATCGAGAGGCGACCATGCAGAGACATCAGATGAGGCACACAATCCAACGGGAGTTTCTATTGAAAAACATAATAATAACTTCATAGTTAGCAATGATGTACTAGTTTTAGAAGTATGCAAAAGATGCACGGATGTCGTAATAGTAAAAATCTCACCAGGGTATCTCCAGAGAAGTTACCGTGGTTCAACACATGCACTAGTGGCACGTATTCACCATAATTTGGAGGAGTTCGATAATAGTCATTGTAATTCTCAAGAAGAGTACAAAATGTGATCAGATGATTTTTCTCCTTATACGTTAATTCGGTGCCATCGGTGTAGTGGGTTTTATCTACCATCTTCCGAACAGTCTTTGAAGAATCAAAATAAGTTGTCAATGGAAATAAGCTATCAACTATTTTGAAATAAACAATATAAATTAGTTAATAACTATGTTTGAGAAACTGACATAGCGGTACAATCGGAAGCGTATCAACATGGACCCAAATGTCCATATTGTCTTGCTCGATGTCAGGATCACCAAGATCCATGGTGACAATCATACCCTCATAAAAACCATACATTTTGAAAAGTGCTTCCCAATTTTGGCAACCAAAATGGGTTACGCTCTGAGCATTGCACAAATTTACTTCAAAATCCATATCATGATGGGTCCTTAGGTGTATTTTCTTTGTTTCGAAATTTTCATGGTCTTCAAAAGCCATCCTCTCCAAGACATAGTGTCTTGCATGGCATGGGATAAGCTAGTCGAATAGTAAAATATGAAAATTAGATGTTGAAATAGTTGAAGTCATGCTTAATTACGAAAAAAACACTTGTTGTTGTTGCTTACCGTTTCACAATCGAAGGTCTCCTCGAGCTTAATCTTTGAAGCGCCGATCTTCTTAAATCGGTGAGCGAACATCGCGCACATACCTTGATCGTCGTGGCACCAGCTACACTCCCCGAGTCTGCGTAAATCGTCCGAGTACGACATTTCCTACATTCATAATTCAAAGATTAAACTTGTACATATTCTAGCACAAGTCATGCGAGAATTCACGAAAAATCCGGCATGACCTTTGCTAAAAAGGACATATCGGCGCTGAAATTTGCGGAGCGAAATTAATCAACACTCCGCAAAACATAGGCCACTCGGAGATGAAAACTGAACATGAGCGGCCACTTGGGCAACCACATATCCTATTTGAGCAACAACACAAGATATACAAGGATATTTGGCTGGTCTCACCTCGATGTCGGAGGGTCGGTGATGAGACGACAATGAGGGATGTCGGAGGGTCGGTGGAGGGACGACGGTGGTCACTGAAACCATATAAGTTATCACTAATACATCCCGAATAATTGCTTAAACTAAAAATAACAACAAATATGACATGTTCAACTAGTTTTATTAATTCAACTAGTTCTTACTAAATATAAACTTACTATAAATAAAAAAACTAGTTCTTTCTAAAAATAAAGTAGTTCAACTAGTTATATTAATTATCTTACTAAAAATACATTAGTTCTATTAATTCAACTAGTTTATTAATTTACTTACTAAACTAGTTCAACTACAACTAAAGTAGTTCAACTACAACTACTATTAACATCTACTACTACTAAAAATCTAGTACTAACTAAGCAACATCTAGTACTAGCTATGAACCCTAAATTAACTTCTACTACTACTAAATCTAGTACTAACTAGTGGCAGGGGGTGCGGGGCGACAGAGAGGTAGCTAGGGGCGGCGAGGTCGAGGCGGTGGGAGGAGGCTGCGGCGGGAGGGAGGAGGGGCGGCTGAGCGGAGGGAGGAGGGCGGCGGAGGAGGAGGGCGGCAGAAAGGAGGAGGATGTGCGAGGAGGAGGAAGGAGGGACGGAAGGAGGGAGTACCTCGGCGAGACGGACGAGAGCGGCGGCGGCCATGACGCATTGACAGCAAGTTCTGTGGCGAGAGTGAGAGTGTGAGTGAGAGGGCCGGTCGTCTGGCGTGGGGATAAGGTAGGGATAGTTGTAGCGCGTTTGCCAAAAGCAGCTACATCTATCTGAATAGCGATGGCGCTTTGCATATAAACCGCTCATTGCTAAGTGTAACTATACAAAAAATACGTCAATGCAACAATACATTGGCCATCATTGATCTTTTTGTGTACAATATGAATTGTCAATATGAGTCCTCTCCGGTAGAAACCGGAGAGGACTCATATTGACCTAAATTTTACACATAGAGTTCGGTGAAGACCAACTGGTTGTGGTAGTTTGAAATAACATATTTAAGGTGGTAAACACCACATTCACGGAGCGAGGTGGGACTAAACTTGTGGGCTGATCTTAGCGATGGCGGTTTCCTAGAAGCGCTGCTGTTGCTAACTTCTATAGCGATGAGCTTTTTGTTCGGTATAGTCTTCATTGCTATAACTAGCGGGGGGCGAGGTCATGGCAACTATAGCAGCAGTAGCTGTTTATGTGGACGCTCTCGCTATTTTCCTGTCGGCGGTGTAGGATCGGAAGTATGTCTAGAGGGGGTGATTAGACTACTTGACAACTTAAAAGTTTAGCCTTTTGATTAGAGTAGGTTTTAGCAAGTTCACAATGATGACCAAGTCAAGTATCACCCTACACATGCAATTCTAGAGTTATGGCAGCGGAAAGTAATTGCACGTATAGTAAATGAGAGGTGGAGAAGAGCAAACGCAATATGGAGACACGGAGATTTTTCTCGTGGTTCCGATAGGTGGTGCTATCGTCAATCCACGTTGATGGAGACTTCAACCCACGGAGGGTAACGGCTGCGAGAGTCCACGGAGGGCTCCACCCACGAAGGGTCCACGAAGAAGCAACCTTGTCTATGCCATCATGGCTTACGCCCACGGAGGACTAGCCTTACTCGGGGTAGATCTTCACGAAGTAGGCGATCTCCTTGCCCTTACAAACTCCTTGGTTCAACTCCACATCATGACGGAGGCTCCCAAGCGACACCTAACCAATCTAGGAGGCACCACCCTCCAAAAGGTAATAGATGGTGTTGGTGATGATGAACTCCTTGCTCTTGTGCTTCAAATGATAATCTCCCCAACACTCAACTCTCCTCACTGATTTGGCTGTGGTGGAAGAAAGGATTGAGTGGAAAGCAACTTGGGAAGGCTAGAAATCAAGTTTCATATGGTGGGAGTGAAGCAACTTGATCTCAACACAAGGGTAGGTAGTTTTCTTCTCAGAAATGTAAGGTAGGAGTGGTAGTTCTTTCTGATGGCTCTCTCCACGAATGAAGAGGAGGTGGAGGGATATTTATAGCCTCCACACAAAATCCAACCGTTACACACATTTGACCAATCTCGGTCAGACCGAAGTTGACAACTCGGTGGGACCGAAAGTTCAAATCTTGTGAACGTTGGGATTTTCGGTGGGACCGAAAATACAATCTCGGTTAGTCCGATTCTTCCAAAGTCTAGGGTTTGCCAATCTCGGTGGGACCGACTTTCTCATCTCGGTGACACCGATTTGAGTCTGAAGGATTCTGAAGCTTGGCAACACCAATTTCGGTATGACCGAGTTTGGAATCGGAAAATCCGAAATTCTTAGGGTTTGGGTATATGGGTGAGGTGGTTCATCTCGGTGTGGTGAGTTTGGAATCGGTGGGACCGAGATTACTTATGGGTTTATGTTGGAGTGAAAGATTGCGATAGTTTGAGAGATAAATCACTAAGCACTTTGAGCAACCAGATCATCATCATAACCTCATCCCCTTTTAATAGTATTGGCTTTCCTATGGACTCAATGTGATCTTGGATCACTAAACCAAAAATGGAGTCTTGAGCTTTTGCCAATGTTTTCCTTAGCATTTTGAGGGGTCCACATCATCGGTCATTGCCATACCCATATCTTGAACTTTCGAAATATTCTCAAGAAATGATTAGTTCAATGATATATATGTTGTTATTAATTACCAAAACCACCCGGGGATTAGTTGCACTTTCAATCTCCCCCTTTTTGGTAATTGATGACAACATATAGATCAAAGCTTCGACAAATGATATAATCAATGAATAGCATCGTCGCTTTGAGAAGTATGTGATAAGCAAGAGCTCCCCCTAAATTTGTGCATTATTTAAGATTTGCGTTTGAATGCAAATGCACAATCGATTAGGATCATGGGTTACTCTTCCATGTCACATACATCTTGGTGGAGCGCACAAAATGATAAGAATGAATAACATGCACCCAATCACCAAGACATGAGTAAGTGATCATACAAGATATGAATGGAATATGATAAGCAATAAGCACACATTAAGCATAGTATGATCAAGCACTCATCAAGATAGAGCAAACGTAGTATCAAACACACGAAATGTCTCAAAGAACTCAAAAGTATCTCAAGGAAAATCGCATAAGCGAAAGAGCAAAAACGAGCACTCTCTCTCGAAGTCCTATGATCTATACAATTTCTCCCCTTTGGCAACAAGTTACCAAAAGTTCGAAAGGTATAGAGCTAATCGTCACTAGGGACTCTCTGGCGGCTCTGTGCTGCGTCGATGGAGTGGAGATAGCTGCATCTGCAAAGCTTCTGCTGAAGTCTGTGGAGCTGGAGGAGTGGATCTTGAGCTGGTTTGGGAACCGATGGAGCTGTAGGAGGTCTTGATGTAGTAGCCACAGGGTCATCCTTTGGAATAGCAGTGATCTGGGCTTTGTGGGCACTGCAGCAGCTGCTCATAGTCATCTGGACTAGATCATCTTCCATCTCCTCATGAGTTCTGCCTTCTCCTTCTTAGCTTCCTCAATGTCCGCCTCAAGCTTGTTGACGGTGACTGCACTTGATCGACTTGACATCCGAGCATGGAACTTGTCTTCAACTATCCTCTCAAGGCTCTCCCGAGGCTGCACTATCTGGCAGGCGTAGCTCAATTCTCTGAGTGGCTTCAAGAAGTTGTTCTCCAACGCTCTTGGGCTTTCTTCTTTGCTTCCTTTTCACTTTAGCTTGTTTGGCGCCAGGACTTTGCATGTCCTTCGACGGATGTGGGAGCATCCTCGGTCATCACAACTTCATTATCTTCATGATCGGCTGCAGTGGCAAGTGGGGTCTATCCAACGGTAGGTGTCCGTGCCAAACTTGGCATTAATGAGCATCTGAATATGCGGAGCAAACCCACACGACCTCTTACAGTCTGCTGCTTTGTCCTCTTGATAGTCTCTACTATCGTGTCCATCACCTTAAAAGGTGTCTTCGATCTAGAATGTGCAGCATGTTGATAGAATACCCTCTTATCATGCGGTGGTCTCCTGACTTAGGCATCAAAGTATGCCTCAGAATGGTGTTGGTGGTTGGGAGACCTGCCTGAAGATAATAAACTGATCCGAGCTTCCATATCTCAACATCCTTCTCGGTACCTCATTGTACATGTTCTTCATAGACTCGTGATTTTTCTTGAATGCCATAGACATCAACATCATCATCCCTTGATCTTGGTGCATTCAAGAACGCTCTCCATTCTTCAACAGTTGAATGGAATCTCGTCCTTCATCATCCATACAATTACGCCATCTGGATAGAAGTGTGTGGTGGCATAAACGCATGATCATCTCATCATTCCAAGCGATCGATTTCGACCAACAAACTCTGCAATCTCACAAGCGGTGAAGCTTTCATGCACATGTGGGAAATAGTCTCTGTGCTCTTCATTGTCAATGTAATCCCGATCTACATATCCGTGTCAAGAACAATTGGCTTCTTATCCATGAGCACTGTCTCATAAAAGTCTTGTTGCTCTCGGTGTGGAATCTAGAGTCAACAATTTGTCCTTCTCCGGTGGCATATGGATCAACTTGCCTCCATAGCTCGAGACCTTTGTCCTTCCTTTCCTTCATATTTTCAGCTCGAGGATGAGCATCATTATGAACGGCAATTTCATGCGAGCTTGACAAAACATGAGCCTCATCATCGATTCTGCAGTGGCACATTGTCCTTCTTCTTCTCTGAAGCGGTATGTTCCTTCTGAGTCTTCTTTGGCTTGGCGGCAGGTTTGGCTTGGGCTGCCTTTGCTTGAGCTGATGGCTTAGCTTTTGTGGGTGCTCCTTACGATGGCATCTCCCATCAACTTCGCTTCGAGGAGGCTGGGGTGCTTCCTCATCTGAGTCATCATCATCGACTTCTTCATGAACTAGCCTTTTCCTCTTGGAAGTTTTCTTGATCTTCTTGGAGGTTTCATCTTCCATCTTGAGCCTCTTTGCAAGCTGTGGATTTCTTTACCTTCTTTGGTGCCTTTCTTTGCTGTTGCCCTTGATAGCCCTTGGCAACCACTTGCCTTTTGGCTTTGAAGTTATCTCCTCATCTGCAACAAAGTCGAATCCTCCTCATCGTAATTCCTTTTCTTCACGGCCCTGGTGGCAGCTGCAGCGATCCACTTGGAGTGCTCCTCTCTCCATCATCTGAAAAACTGCTTTCTTCAGGACTTGTAACTGCCTCTGGAATCTCAACTGGCAATTCAGACCTGTTCTGACTGTCACTTCCATCAGACATGACTGACAACCTGTGAAAAGAATAGGTATAGGCAGAATAGAAGAGTTATCACAAACTGCAGAGGATTTTGCAAAAAGAATGAGTTCAAACTTTAGTCTTAGGTTTTCACAGAATACATTTCGGTCTGACCGAGTCTGTAAATTCGGTGAATCCGAAGTGTCTAAACAGACCATATACACCACTTTCGGTTGGACCGAAATGGGTTTCGGTCTGACCAAGAGCACTAGGGTTTCACTAAATCCTCACTTCGGTCTTTCCGATTTGCACAACTCGGTTTAACCGAAAAGTGCAGTGCAATGACCAGAGGCCAAATCGGTCGGTCCGATAATGTAGAATCGGTAACACCGAGATGTGTTCGGCGGAAACCTAACCCTAAAATTTTCACTCGAATTTTGTTCTATGATCTAATCTGCTGGATAGGAAGATTTTAATCTTGGCAAGAAACTGGCAAAACCTATCGTGCATTGAATCAGCGGTTGAAGCACGAGAGGATGAAACTCACCCAATCTGGTGGAGCTTCACTCACGGCGGCAACGGCGCGATGAGAAAGACCGTTGACGGCGATGGAGACCCATGGCGAGGCGCACAGCGACGGCGGAGACGATCCAAAGACCACGGCGATGGCGCGAAGGGTTTGAGGCGAGGCGTTTTGAAGAAGTAATCAACGCGCTGTCCTCGGGTATATATACCCTTGGTGTCGGTGGGACCGAGTTTGAAAACTTCGGTGGGACCGAGATGGTTAGCTGCGTGCGATTACTCACTTCGTCACGCCGAATTTGTAACTCGGTTTCACCGAGGTGAAAACCTAGATCAATCCAAGTGATTTGATCCGTCGATTTGAGTATATCGGTTTGACCGAAAGTACTTAGAAGGTTTTGGAAGTTAGGCTTTTGACGGATCGGTGGCTCGAAAGTGCTCCTCACTCGGTGCGTCCGAAAAAGTCTTGTTCAAAGTTTGTGATATAAGCATGAATAGAGTTTGAGACAAGAAAGCATAGATAGCTAGGGGAGGAACTTAGGCATTCTTGTCCATCCATTTGGTCAAAAAGAAAAATCCAAAAGACCAAAGCAACAAATGGATGTCCTCGAATGGATAAAATCATGCATCCAACATGCTCACACAATAAGATAGCAAATGAAATATGTGTCAAACATGCACAAACAAAACACTAGCTTCTAGCACACAATTTGGCGATGACTAGGTCATCTATATATGAGTATATTGACTTAGGAGTCAAATGAGAAACATTTGATCATAGGTCATACTCATCGTTTAAGCACAAGTGGGGTTACCACTTTTCCATAAAGCATTAATGTGTTCACATCATTAGAAGATGCTTTAGCTCATTTCTTTAGAGCAAAGCTCCCCCTTGATGTGAGAACCCCTTTTAAAGGGTCAAACTAACCTTGGGTTGTCGTTGAAGACTTCATGTAGATGTTGAAGATGTGGATGCTCAATGTTGATGAAGATCACCAAGAGTTGGGAGCAATCCTTTGGATTGGGCACTTTCAATACCTACATGGGTTAGTCCCACAAGGAACAAACAAGGATATCCATGGACATAGATTGAAGTACACAATAGATGATGTCCATGAAAGCAATGATTACCTTGTCCCTTGACTTACCAACATGAGGGTTTGTGACTCCATGAACTAGTGCAAGATGTGGATGTTGATTGCACAAGTCCTTGCCAAAATGAATGTGAGTGAAGTATATTGGCGGAGTCACCCTCAAGAACTCTCTAGTTCTTCTTCTTGGGATCCACATCATCTTGATGGGAATCCTTGGGGTAGTAGTTGAGCTTGTCAAGTAGAACTTGAAGTAGCCTTGGGAACCCACTTGACCATGGCCTTGGGTGCTTCAATGAATGCATCAATCTCCTCTTGAAGCTTGTCCTTGCCTTTTAGCTTGTGGTCTTGTGGTGGAAGGTCATCTTGAGCTTGTTCCTCATTTGAAGAAGTAGGATCATACTTCTTCTCTTGAGAAACAAACTTTGGAGTGGGATATTGACCTTCTTCCCATTCAACACCCTCGGCGTTGAACTTTCGCTCAAAACCAATTCCTTGATTCTTCCGGTGTCTTCCTTGTTTGCGAACAATTTCCTCAAAGCTCTTGCTCCCGGCAAGACTCTTGTAGACACCTTTCTCTATAATCCCTTTCAATAGACTATTTTCTTGCTCAAGTGAAACTTGGCTTGAAACATTGTTAGTGGAATCAAGAGAATTACTAGAAGTAACAATATTTGATTTGGCATGATTATTGTTACTACTAGATGAAGAATTTTTCTTATGCTTATCATGCTTAGTTTTGATAGGTGGCAAGAAATTAGACAAGAGAAGTCGTTTGGCAAGATATGAAGAACTCTTCTTTGAAGATCGTCATTGATAGCTTTTAGAAACTCATGTTCTTGCTCTAGATTGAGCTTCGAAGCGTAGCTTCTCATGAGATCTTAGGAGCTCTCTATGATCTTCTTGAGTTGTTTCATGAGCTAACTTAAGAGTGTTTAGTTCTTTAGTTAGGCGCTCAATCTCCTTCATAGCATTGTCATTCGACTCTTCTCGACTATAAAGACTATTAGCATGTTCATCATTACTAAGCTCACTAGATTTGTCATGTAAAAGCTCATCTTCACCAAGCAAATCATCCTCATCACTATCAAAGTCAATAAACTCGTGGTGTGATACCTTGGGGCCTTTTGCCATGAAGCATCTTCCAATTCCCTCATTTGGTGAATCAAATATGTCATAGGAGTTGGAGTTGGAGGACACGAGAGCAAGACCGACAACACCTTCATCTTGATCAGTATTCGGAGTTGGAGTGATAGCTTCTTTCGAGTGATTGTTGAGTCGGAGCCGGAAACCCATTCACCAACATGAGCTTGATGTTTTCTTCTTGTGTAGCTCCTTGATGACTTGTCTTTCCTTTCCGAATCCTTGCTTCTCCGAGAGGATATTCGTTCATAACGATCATCTCTACTCCTTCTCTCTTTCGAGGCGAATCTTCTCTTGAGCTTCTTCTTCTTGGAGATTCTTCTCTTCTCTTGTGGGGAGTCGAACACTCATTTGAGTAGTGTCCGGTCTTCCACAATTGTAGCAGATTCGATCACGACTAGAAGATCTCTTTTCATCATATGATCTAGACTTTGAGCTTCTTTCCTTGCTTCTACTCTTGTAGAATTTGTTGAAGTTCTTCACCATTAGGCTTATCTCTTCATTGGAAACTAGCTTGTCACTTGAGGTTGTGGGAGCTTCAACTGCAGCTTTGTAAGCACCACTTGACTTGTTGTGAAGCTCTTCCTTATCTTTAAGTGTCATCTCATGAGCAACAATCCTTCCAATGACTTCGGTAGGCTTGAGATCTTTGTAGTTTGGCATCATTTGGATCAAAGTGCACACGGTGTCATACTTTCCATCCAAAGCTCTAAGAATCTTCTTGATGATGAAACGGTCGGTCATTTCTTCGCTTCCTAAGCCTGCCATCTCATTGGTGATGAGAGCAAGCCTAGAGTACATTTCAGCGACACTTTCACCTTCCTTCATCTTGAACTTGTCAAGCTGACCTTGAAGAACATCTAGCTTTGATTCCTTCACGGACTCGGTACCTTCGTGCATTTCGACCAAAGTATCCCAAATCTCTTTTGCATTCTCAAGACGGCTGATCTTGTTGAACTCCTCGGGACACAAAGCATTGAAGAGAATGTCACAAGCTTGAGCATTGTTTCGTAACATCCGCAACTCATCCATGATAGCTTCGCGATCCGGAACTTTTCCTTCCTCGAAGAACTCACCTTGCAAGCCAACACAAATAATGCCCCATGCGGCGTGGTTATGTCCAAGAATATGCATTTTCATTTTGTGCTTCCAACTAGCAAAGTTTGAACCATCAAAGTAAGGACCTCTCTGAAATTACCCTCACTAGACGCCATACTCTCCTAGGTTGTGAAACCAAGCTTATGGAGTCAATGCAATGGAAACCAATCCAATGGAGACCAAAGCTCTGATACCACTTGTAGGATCGGAAGTATGTCTAGAGGGGGGGTGATTAGACTACTTGACAACTTAAAAGTTTAGCCTTTTGATTAGAGTAGGTTTTTAGCAAGTTCACAATGATGACCAAGTCAAGTATCACCCTACACATGCAATTCTAGAGTTATGGCAGCGGAAAGTAAATTGCACATATAGTAAATGAGAGGTGGAGAAGAGCAAACGCAATATGGAGACACGGAGATTTTTTCTCGTGGTTCCGATAGGTGGTGCTATCGTCAATCCACGTTGATGGAGACTTCAACCCACGGAGGGTAACGGCTGCGAGAGTCCACGGAGGGCTCCACCCACGAAGGGTCCACGAAGAAGCAACCTTGTCTATGCCATCATGGCTTACGCCCACGGAGGACTAGCCTTACTCGGGGTAGATCTTCACGAAGTAGGCGATCTCCTTGCCCTTACAAACTCCTTGGTTCAACTCCACATCATGATGGAGGCTCCCAAGCGACACCTAACCAATCTAGGAGGCACCACCCTCCAAAAGGTAATAGATGGTGTTGGTGATGATGAACTCCTTGCTCTTGTGCTTCAAATGATAATCTCCCCAACACTCAACTCTCCTCACTGATTTGGCTGTGGTGGAAGAAAGGATTGAGTGGAAAGCAACTTGGGAAGGCTAGAAATCAAGTTTCATATGGTGGGAGTGAAGCAACTTGATCTCAACACAAGGGTAGGTAGTTTTCTTCTCGAAATGTAAGGTAGGAGTGGTAGTTCTTTCGATGGCTCTCTCCACGAGCGAAGAGGAGGTGGAGGGTATTTATAGCCTCCACACAAAATCCAACCGTTACACACATTTGACCAATCTCGGTCGGACCGAAGTTGACAACTCGGTGGGACCGAAAGTTCAAATCTTGTGAGCGTTGGGATTTTCGTGGGACTGAAAATACAATCTCGGTTAGTCCGATTCTTCCAAAGTCTAGGGTTTGCCAATCTCGGTGGGACCGACTTTCTCATCTCGGTGACACCGATTTGAGTCTGAAGGTTCTGAAGCTTGGCAACACCAATTCGGTATGACCGAGTTTGGAATCGGAAAATCCGAAATTCTTAGGGTTTGGGTATATGGTGAGGTGGTTCATCTCGGTGTGGTGAGTTTGGAATCGGTGGGACCGAGATTACTTATGGGTTTATGTTGGAGTGAAAGATTAGCGATAGTTTGAGAGATAAATCACTAAGCACTTTGAGCAACCAGATCATCATCATAACCTCATCCCCTTTTAATAGTATTGGCTTTCCTATGGACTCAATGTGATCTTGGATCACTAAACCAAAAATGGAGTCTTGAGCTTTTGCCAATGTTTTCCTTAGCATTTTGAGGGGTCCACATCATCGGTCATTGCCATACCCATATCCTTGAACTTTCGAAATATTCTCAAGAAATGATTAGTTCAATGATATATATGTTGTTATTAATTACCAAAACCACCGGGATTAATTGCACTTTCAAAGTAGCGTTTTAGTAACTGCACTATTGCTTTGCTAAATATAGATAGCGTGGTATTTTGAAGAGCGCTGCTGGTAAGATTCTGTGTATAGGCTTTTCCCTAGTAGTGTCCAGGCACGGGAGGAATTCTTCTATCTTGTATCTTCATAGCCCAACAGTCCGGCCCATGTTAATAGTCTGGCCATCCGAGGACCCCTTAATCCAGGACTCCCTCAGGAGGCGCTCATGGTGGAGCACAGGTGGACGGAGGTGGAGTGCTGCTGCAGCGGCTATGGGACTGGGCGAAAGGAGTCGCACGATCGCGCGAGATGTGAGTTTTTGAATTTAAGAGCTAGAAACTCCACAACTTGAGCAAAGTATTGTTAGAGATAGCTTGTTTGCTTGACACATAACATTACTGGATCCCTCACTCTATATGGTTGATGTTAATTGTGTGATTTTTTGTCCATAATTTTGCTCCTATAATTAATCATTTCCCTGTCCATTGCAGGATATTATGTTTTACTTTAGATTGGGGTGCTGGAGCCAATGAAAAAAGATCACCGCAACTTTGAATGTAGGCACAAGTCAAATGAAACTATTGGATGGAGCAATTCAGTGCGGTGGGGTACAGGGGCTGGTGCAGGAGGATACATAGCAGTAGAGTTCATCTCTGTTTTGCTGACAATTCACACTAAAACAGCTGAAAAGTAGATAATCAACCAATAAACAGTAAATCATCACATCTATTTGCTTTTCTGGTATATGGGGCCATTATTATTCTGGTACTTCTAAAGAGTCATTATTCTTACGGTACTTCTAAATTTGCATATCTTTGTGTTCAGATGGGAGACACCTGGCAAAGATCTAACGTTTCAGATTTAATGTTATATACATGCCTAAGAGTAATACATTATATAATATACTCTCTAGGCCATATTCTTATTTAGTTTTTTTTTCATGCTTCTTGTTTCACTGGGCTATTGCAAAGACAACATATCCACTTGGATATTATTTTGATAACCATAAGATGTTATCTAGCTATTTTTACAAAATAATATTAATTAACTTGCATCGGTTCAATGCTAGAGCCGTAGTCATGAAACATTGCCACTACGACACAAGGCGATTAAAATCATGGAAATTGATATAAAAGTTACTTGTCATTTATATAGTCATGTAATCACAAACCATAATGATAAAAAAGCCAAATCGTTTATTTTATTGGAGAACACATCAATATATGGAGAATCAAAGGTGAATGTAAATGAAATGCTCCCTGTATGTTTAGACTCCAGTATAAGAATAAAATAGTGGATAAATCATTGTGCCATATTCAATTAGAACTACAGAGAAGAAGAGAAATGATTCAATTCCGCCGGGCACCGTCATGGGAGGAGGCGAACCATCGAGGAGCAGCAATGGAGGAGATGAAAATAAGCCGCCGGACTCCCTGTTCACTTCTGGTTGCATCTTGCCCGTGAGCTCCTTCTTACAGTTAGCTTGGTCCTTTTCTTGTCATGTTTTGGGTGTTCCTTCCTACAACCATCTTGGCCATTTGCTTTGGAAGGAGTAATTCAACTCTGAAATTATAAATAATTTGAGACTGCTTCTGTCTTCCCTATAATCTGTTAAGGTCATCATTCTTTTTTCTTTTTTTCTGTAGTTTTTCCTCATCTTTTACAGTGTACTTGGGTTATTTCTTTCTCTGGTACTTGGGCATATTGGTTGTCTTGTTGTCTCCTTTTACTAGAAGTACTTCCTGTTTAGTGTATGGGAGAGGTTACTAGCTCACATATATAGTTTAGTTATTAAGTTTCTAAATAAGTTCAACCTCAGAGCTTGGATTTTGTACGCTTCAGAATTGGAGTGTGACTTTTGCTTGCTGATTGATTCAGTTATGGTGTGGTTGCCTACTACTCAAAATGATTTTATATCGTATCATAAATTTTACGAACCGTATCACAATAGATCATTGGCACTGCAGCTTCAGGGACATGTATGCTGCATATTCCACACTAAACAAGATTGGATTTCAGTGTATACAAACCATCCTACTCGCTGCCCTCCTTAGCTACTCAGATAGTTCTTCCTTCTCATTATCAGTGAATAAGTTGGTTACAAAACATGCTTGAAGATTGTAGTAGATAGAGATTGCCTGGCAAACTAAAATAATTAGGAGCTTCTGATTGGACCCTTCAAGCAATAGTGTTGTCAATATATTAATTATTGGATTATGTTTCTATACTATTAGAAGAACTTCCTGATATATGTATTTATAGGATTCTCTGATATTTGATCCAAAATATTGATGGGCGGGTGAATGTAGTGGACTCTTCGAGATCAAGGGCACCAACGACATGTGCCGAGGGCGTCCATCGACAACCTGCCCAATGTCCGGATTCACCAAGGAGTACAACTGGAGACACTATCGGTTGCCTGCAGGCCTGTGAGTACTTGCACTTGGACCTTGTTTATGAGCAGTACTAAGTAATCTAATGATATGATCCTTGCAATCTAAGGAAAAAATAAATCTAAGTCATTTCCGATCCGGAGGTCTAGGTACTAACTATTTGTGTTTATGTCTACAAGCTTTTGATTTTCTGTCTTGTCTATCTTTCATTTGCAATGTTGGACACTCTTTCCTTTTCTTGTGAATAATGTTTCTGTTTGATCGTACTCTCGATATACTGCATATTAACTCTATACTGCCGAATTTGTGAACAATCAGTACTGCACCCGGTTATCTAGAAAGGAAGGCAAGGACAACTAGATTATACATTTCACAAGATCCTCCCAATTACAGGCAGAAACTCCTTTCAAGATATTACGAGTGTGGTTGATTATCGGAGACTGTCAGATGGAAAGAAGGTGTATCCTTTATCTTTATTTAGATGTTTAATTAGCTGCACAACCGTACATGATTCTATAAGGAAACTATTTATCATGATGATCCTGATATCCAGTCGTGTATTAGTACATGCTGTAGTTTTTGGCTAGGAATCTATATATGTAGCCATGAATGAATAGGCTATGATTCTTTTTTCCTTCTGAACAGTTTCCTTTTTTGTTCATTCCCTGTGAAATAATTCCAGAGCTACTGTGTTGTAGTAATTATTTGGCACATCCATAACTCAACCAGTTTATACGTGATTATTTAGTGTGTATTTGGTTCCAAAGTGAACAAACTATTGGCCTTCGCTAGGCAAGGATAGGTGTTTGGTACCAAAACAAAAAATTAACTTTGTCAAGCTAACTGGCATGCATGGGTTTGAATCAGCTACTTCTTATATCCCTCGACTATAGATATTACATGCATCAGTACTTGATGTATCTATGATAACTTTTTGCTAATATCATTGAATTTCTCCTGAGATCTCTCTAGACCTTTCCAAATGTATTTTAGTTCAGTGTTTGTATTAACTAGCAGAAGAAGGGATGCAAATGGAAAGAATTTGAGATGCGTAAACATGAAAGCACTAAAAGATTTGCTCAAAGCAAAGATGTCTAACCAGGATACATATGGCAAGAACCTTCAGAGATTGACTTATTTTCAGCTGCTATTGAGATATATACTTGCTCATAGGTCACAACTCATGAAGTTACCTCCTTTTGGTTTTGATTTTGAAATATATGTGTCATAGGTCACAACTGATGAAGTTACTTCCTTTTGGTGAAGGTCTGAATATTGTCATGATCTTGGCTGAGAGGCTCACATTTCAGAAGGTTCTCGTGTGTATAATTAGTTGATAGGATGACAATTTAAGTTTATTGAAGCTCTTCATTAGGAGGCGGGGGTCTGCTTTGGTTTCTTGCTATTTGCCTTTCTCTCAAAGTACTTGACTAGATGCATCTGACAGTGTATAAATCAATAATTTGGATGGTTCTACTTTTTAAATTTATAACTCTTAGTCTTTTCACTTAAAAATAATGCGAGTTATTTTTTAGGGGAAATTAGCTTTTGTTCACTTAATAAATCATGTTCGTTATAATCAGTGCTGCTATACCAAAAGGTAGTGTCTCGTGCCGGGTAGCATCCATGTTGCTATTTCTTGATCATATAATCTTATATCCTATATGTGCAAATCAGGCCTTTAGGTTACTCGAATTTCACTATTGTTTAATTTAGGAAAAGCTGATTGATTCATTATCAAGGGCAACATGAATTATATGTGATTCAACACCTTTATTAAGTTTCCGTTCTTCTTTTAGCTTATTAGTTGCTACCTAAGATAGTACCAAGCATGATCTTTGGTTTGCCATGTACAACACCACAGAGTCACTTTATTAAGCTGGTATTAGTAATTTTGCATTTTACATGGTTCATGTGCAAGTTAAACGTTTGTCCAATAATACTAATATTAAGTTTATAATGTTGGCACAGTCTGTTATTGCAGTTATCTTCTTGGGAGTACTTGAGAAGGCGTGGCTGGGAATGTGGGGGTATGCCATGGCAGAGGTGCGTGGTCGGCAGGAGGAGTCACGGAGGCATGAAGGTGGACATGTGGATGTTATCGTGGCATTGATACATTTCATTGCACCGATGTTGCATACCAAGGTGAGTGAATGTTATCGTGGCCTTAGATGGCCTGTCTAATTCTTGCTTGAATTTCTGGTTTTGTATGCTCGGATGTATGTTCAGTTTCACATTATTTTTCTCATGTGGAGTTGAAACCACATTTGATCGGTCCAATAGCAAATAATGGTATGTTTCACTCTGAAATCATATTACATATAGAGAGATGTTCATTGTTAGTCATTGGGTTGTGGTATGAAATGATAGGTTTTATAGTCAGTTTACCGTGTCATCTATTTAGAATGAAGCAAATTTGGGCCTCTAAAAAACAACCAGGTCGACACAGAGACGGTAATTTTCCTGTGTTTTCCTCTTGTTAATTTTGAAATACCTTTGATAGGAAAATGTTTCCTGTTTTTGTCTAACCGGTCGTATTTTTTGTCTCGTGGGTCCATCTATATGAGAACCTTCTAAGTGGAAGTCAAATGGTGGAGTCTCAGTATGTTTTTGTTAGTTAAGTTGAAAAGTTTTTACGTGATATTTGAACTGAAACTTAACTATGGCATGACTGGTACTCCATTCGTAAACAAATATAAGAACATTTAGATCACTACTTACATAAGAGCATTTAGATCACTAAAGTAGTCATCTAAACGCTCTTATATTTCTTTACGGAGGGAGTACTTCATTTGAGACTCCTGGCTGAGTATAGATACCATGACCATACCCTCTTCGTCTTGATTATTAATGCCTTCTTCATTTTAGTCTCAATCTACATGTGCAATCAATAATTTTGCTAGATATGTCTATATAATTGTATTATGCATTGTTTTTCTATTATGTAAATAACACTTTCCTTGGCTTTGGCGGTGGTGGTGCACGATTCGTTAGAAGCCAAATAGGGCACCCAAGAAGGAGAAGAGGAGAATGCTCTGAAGAGATGAAATTATAAGTTTTATTGTTTTGTTTTAAGAGCAAGATAGGAGTTGATATGTAGTCCCCTGGCTTCTTTGTATTCTACTCCCTCTGTCCCAAAATAAGTGTCTCGACCTTAATATAATTTTGTACTAGAGTTAGTAAAAAGTTGAGACACTTATATTGGGATGGAGGGAGTACTATGTGTATGGCCAAAGCACTCATGATTTTATAGACAGATATATTTTTAAACAAAATCCTATGTTTTTTTTGCTCAAACAGAGTCACTGGAAAGTGCACATATTTTCAATGCGTACATGATTTCAAATGGGTCTATGTGAAGATGGTATCAAATATTTTATGTTATGAAATTAAAATGTGTATATACATCTCATTGTAGACAACAATCAACCATTTTTCCTATTTAAGGCGATTGAACCATGGATAATTTTTTCCTCGCGCACATGGATTTAGGGTACCTCTGCACCATTTGGTGCAACAAGCACCCGTTTTCCTCCACTAAGAGAGATTAAATTTGTTGTCTTATGTGCTTACCCGTAACAAAATCATCAAAACTATGGATTTCTTTTCATCACTAACATGGAACCAGAAGGGTCTTTGTGCTATTTAGCACAACAAGTTTTGCAGCATTTTCAATATAACATTCTACTACAAATATCGAATAGGTCCTTGCAAAATGAAACTATTTTCATCGACAACATGGCTTTAGCGGGTCTCTGCGCCATTTGGCGCAATAGTTCAACTAGTTTTTTAAACAAGAAGAAGAACCCTAGAAGGCACGCGTCCCCCGGCGCAGACCTTTAGGCCACTGTGACAGCTTGGGAGCAGCCCAGCCTTCCAGGAAGGAGCTCTGCAGGCGCCGGACAAACCTCGCGGGACTAGGCTTCGCCGCAAAAGAGGCAGCGGGAGATTTCACCGGCGATGGTTGGCCTCTATTTCAAGTGCTTCGAAGGAGGTCACTTCAATAAAGACTGCACCAACAGGGTCATCTGCTACCGCTGTGAGCGGCCTAGCCACGAGTCTAACAAGTGCAAGCGCCCGCAGAGCCCCTCGCCGGAGGGAGACCTCAGGCGTGCCAAGGTCCCTCGCCACAACCCGGTGTCGCCTGCACATAGCGGGGGGGGGGGGGGGCTCGTCTCGCCGCCGCCGACAGATGCTGCACCCACAGTCTCGCCGTGTCTCGTCGCCCCGTGCATGGAGAGCCTTGCGTTCGAGGAGGCAAGCCCGCCGGACTTGTGCATCATCCAGCGTTCGTCTATCATGGGTAATCCAGAGCGTCGCCTGCCGCATACCATGGTCGCATATGTGGGGGCGGGCAGCGTGACATTGCGCCGGAGTTTGTAGTCGAGGCTTTAGGCACGTTGGCGAGTGATACGTCTCTGTTGTATCTATAATTTTTGATTGTTCCATGCCAATATTATACAACTTTCATATACTTTTGGCAACTTTCTATACTATTTTTGGACTAACATATTGATCTAGTGCCAGTTCCTGCTTGTTGCATGTTTTTTTTGTTTCGCAGAAAATCCATATCAAACAGAGTCCAAACGGGATAAAAATGGATGAAGAATTTTTTTGGAATATATCTGAATTTAGAGAAGTGGAATCAACGCGAGATGATGCTCGAGGGGCCCACGAGGCAGGGGGCGCGCCCCAGGGGGTGGGCGCGCCCCTGACCCTCGTGCGCACCCCGTAAGGTGGTTGTTGCCCTTCTTTCACCACAAGAAAGCTAATATCCGGAAAAATAATCGTGTTCAAAGTTTCAATCCAATCGGAGTTACGGATCTCCGGGAATATAAGAAACAGTGAAAGGGCAGAATCCGGAAGGCAGAAACAGAGAGAGACAGAGAGACAGATCCAATCTCGGAGGGGCTCTCGCCCCTCCCACGCCATGGAGACCATGGACCAGAGGGGAAACCCTTCTCCCATCTAGGAGAAGGTCAAGGAAGAAGAAGAAGAAGAAGGGGCTCTCCCCTCTCTCCGATGGCGCGGAGCGCCGGGGCCATCATCATCACCGTGATCTACACCAACACCTCCGTCATCTTTACCAACATCGCCATCACCTTCCCCCATATATCTACAATGGTCCACTCTCCCGCAACCCGTTGTACCCTCTACTTGAACATGGTGCTTCATGCTTCATAAGTTCATATTATTATCCAATGATGTGTTGCCATCCTATGATGTCCGAGTAGATTTTCGTTGTCCTATCGGTAATTGGTGAATTGCTATGATTGGTTTAATTTGCTTGTGGTTATGTTGCTGTCCTTTGGTGCCCATCATATGAGCACGCGCATGGATCACACCATAGGGTTAGTTGTATGTTGATAGGACTATGTATTGGAGGGCATGAGTGACAAAAGCTTCAACCTAGCATAGAAATTGATGCATACGAGATTGAATGGGGACCAATATATCTTAATGCTATGGTTGGGTTTTACCTTAATGGACGTTAGTAGTTGCGGATGCTTGCTAATAGTTCCAATCATAAGTGCATAGAATTCCAAGTCAGGGATGGCATGCTAGCAATGGCCTCTCCCACATAAAACTTGCTATCGGTCTATTAATGTAGTCAATTGCTTAGGGACAATTTCACAACTCCTACCACCACTTTTCCAAACTCGCTATACTAACTTTATTGCATCTTTATCTAAATAGCCCCTAGTTTTTATTTACGTGCTCTTTATATTCTTGCAAATCTACCCAACAACACCTACAAAGTCCTTCTAGTTTCATACTTGTTTTAGGTAAAGCGAACGTTAAGCGTGCGTAGAGTTGTATTGGTGGTCGATAGAACTTGAGGGAATATTTGTTCTACCTTTAGCTCCTCATTGGGTTTGACACTCTTACTGATCGAAAGAGGCTACTTGATCCCCTATACTTGTGGGTTATCAAGACCTTTTTCTGGCGCCATTGCTGGGGAGCAATAGTGTGGGGTGAATAATCTCGTGTGTGCTTGTTTGCTTGATCACTAAGTAGTTTATTTTCTGTTCTAAGTTGTTCTCAATCTTTAGTTATGGATATGTTACATGAAATGCCAAAAAAATTAGGTGTACTTGCTACTCATGGAGATGGGGAACCTTCTAAAACCCTCGATGCTCATTATGTGAAAGATATTATGCACTACTTTAATAATCCAGAGAAAACCCCATTCAATTATATAATGGGAGACACGTTGGATCAACATGAATACTTTAGGATTATCGCTTGACTCAAAAAGGGAAACTATTATGGGATCAAATTCATATGTTGCATTGGTATGCTCGGCTACTATACTTGAGATATGATTATACTTGTTGCTCTAGGATGAAGGCTCCACACCTTCCCTTTTCATGCAGATTTAGTGACAATGAAACCTTGGCTTCTTATGCTAACGGCATATATTATTACTATGATGTGGAACGAGTAGAAGAATTTGTTGCTTTTAAGGCTGCTTATGAAATTGAATCTTTGTTTGAAAAGTATGAAGCTTTTGATGATGATATTTATAGGCCTGAAATTTTGGCTATACTTAAATATTGCTATGAGAATTATGAATATAATGCCTATATTGATGCATTTATTGTGAAAGTCTCCGCTGTCCAAGAAGAGACTAATATTTTGCAGGAATCTATGGAAGAAGAAATTGCCAAAACTGTGAGCTCATTGGATGAAAAAGATGATGAGGAGAGCGAAGAACAAAAGGAGGAAGAGCGGATTAGCTACCTGTGCCCACCTTCTAATGAGAGTAACCCTCCAATTCATACATTGTTTAATGTCCCTTTGTTCTTACCGAAGGATGAATGCTATGATAATTGCTATGATCCCATTGATTCATTTGAAATACCCCTTTTTGATGAACTTGATGCTTGCTATGCTTGTGACCATGATGCCAATATGAATGATGCTTATGGAGATGAACTTGCTATAGTTCCTTACGTTAAGAATGAAATTGTTTCTATTGCACCCACGCATGATAGTCCTATTATCTTTTTTAATTCTCCCACTACACTATATCGGAGAAGTTTGTGCTTATTAAGGATTATATTGATGGGTTGCCTTTTACCATTGCACATAATGATTTTGATAAATATAATATGCATGCGCTTGCTGCTCCTACTTGCAATTATTATGAGAGAGGAACTACATCTCCGCCTCTCTGTGTTTCCAATACGATAAAATTGCAAGAAACTTTTTATACTATGCATTGGCCTTTACTTTGTGTGCATGAATGGTTCTTTTATGGCATGTCGATGCATAGGAAGAGAGTTACACTTTGTCATTACATGATATATGTTACTTTGTGCTCACTACTAAATTACAAATCATTGTTAATTAAAACTGGCTTTGATATACCTTGGGATCCGGGTGGATACATTACTTGAGCACTATATGCCTAGCTTAATGGTTTTAAAGAAAGCGCTGCCAGGGAGACAACCTGGAAGTTTTAGAGAGTCGTTTATTTCTGTTGAGTGCTTTTATAAAGTTTAAAAAAAAAAAAAATAAAGAGGGGAACCCAAAAATTTTCAAAAAAGGAAAGTGAAAGTGAGAGAGACAAGCATTATTGAAGTGGGAGAGCTCCTTGAACTTTGTTCATGCTCATGGAAACTTTGTGAATCTTAATTACAAAAAGTTTTCAGCAAAAATAATTACCCCTTGTACAATTCCATTGTATTATAAAAATAATGTGCCAATGTTTGCCTTTAGGATGTTTACATTGCTTGTTGGTTTGTGCGGTGCAGGATAAGAACTTTGGCTGTAATGCGCGATTTTACATTTTTTTACTGGAACGTCAAACGATTCTGAAACTTTTTGCACTGTCTTTATATATAAATTGTTTATTTTTACTAATTTTGGAAGAATTTTTGGAGTACAAGAAGTTTGGTGAAAGTTCAAATTACTATAGACTATCCTGTTTAAGACAGATTCTGTTTTTGATGCATTGTTTGCTTGTTTTGATGAAACTATCAATTTCTATCAGTGGATTAAGCCATGGAAAAGTTATATTGCAGTAGCTACAATGGAAAAACAAAATATGAATTGGTTTGCAACAATACTTAGTGAAAGTGCTAGTATCGACTAGAGGGGGGGTGAATAGGCGATTTTTACGAAAGTCTTCAATACATGATAGTTTCAAAGACAAACAACAGAAATGACCTATTTGATATGCAACGGAATATAAACTACAATAAGCAAACCATAGTCATGTATGCAATGATGTGAAAGTACAGGAATAATAGCAACTAAGTAGTAAGGATCAGGATGGAAGATAGTACGAAGCCAATCAACAGTAGTAGTCAAGCAATGAAGTCAAACAGGTACGACAGATAGGCAATGACTTCACGAAGACAAACTTAAGTAAAGGAAGGGAGAGGATAGAACCAGTCACTTGTTGAAGACACAGGATTTGTTGGACCAGTTCGATTCTTTGTGACAACTATGACGTCTGGTTAGGGAGGCTGAGATTCAACTCAAGACCGTGTCTTCACCTTATTCCCTTGAGCTAAGGACACAGTCCTCGCCCAATCACTCCGGTGAGTCTTCAAGGTAGACTTCCAAACCTTCACAGACTTCGCTCACCGGCGATCCACAATGACTCTTGGATGCTCGAACGCGACGCCTAACCGGTGGAGGATTCACAGTCCTCAAGTGTAATAAGTCTTGGTCACATGCATGTAAAGACTTGATGATGCCTAACACTCTTTGGCTCGGGTGTTTGGGCTTGGTATTCGCAAGGTTTTCTCTCTCAAAGGCTTCGAGGTGGGTTGCTCCCAAACGACAAAAGCCGTGCACTAACTCTGAGCAGCCACCAATTTATGGTGTAGGGGTGGGCTATTTATAGCCACCGGGCAACCCGACCCGATATGTCCGAAATGACCTGGGTCACTAAGGAACCGACACGTGTTCCAACGATCGATTTCAAACACACACGACAACTTTACTTGGGCTACAAGCAAAGCCGACTCATCCACTCTGGATAAGATTTGCTCTCATTGTCTTCGCTCGAAGACATAGGATTTGGGTTGAGCATCACTTCAGTCACTCTGACTTAGTTCACTTGGACCCCACTTAACAGTACGGTGGTTCCTATGACTCAACAAAGAAGAAAAGGAAACGGCAAAACGAAACAGTCTTCGCGCTCCATAGTCTTCACTCAATGTCTTCTCATGTCATAGTCTTCAATATGAATATCTCCACATACCACCATTGTCTTCAGTGTCTTCATACATTTTTAGGGGTCATCTCCGGTAGGTAAACCGAATCAATGAGGGACACTACCTGCGTTATCCTGCAATTCTCACAAACGCATTAGTCCCTCAACCAACTTTGTCGTCAATACTCCAAAACCAACTAGGGGTGGCACTAGATGCACTTAAACTTAGAGTAATGATTTGCTTTATTATACTAACGGATCTTACCGAGCTTTCTCATGAGTTTTGTGTGGATGAAGTGTTCGAAGATCGAGGAGGTCTCAATGTGAGGAGAAGGAGGAGAGACAAGAGCTCAAGCTTGGGGATGCCCAAGGCACCCCAAGTAAATATTCAAGGAGACTCAAGCATCTAAGCTAGGGGATGCCCCGGAAGGCATCCCATCTTTCTTCAACAAGTATTAGTATGTTTTCGGATTCGTTTCATTCATGTGATATGTGCAAATCTTGGAGCGTCTTTTGCATTTAGTTTTGACTTTTCTTTTATGCACCATGCTGGTATGAGATAGTCCATGGTTGATTTGTAGAATGCTCATTGCACCTCACTTAAATCTTTTGAGTATGGCTTTATAGAATGCTTCATGTGCTTCACTTATATCATTTGAAGTTTGGATTGCTTGTTTCTCTTCACATAGAAAACCACCATTTGTAGAATGCTCTTTTGCTTAACTTATATTTGTTAGAGCATGGGCATATCTTTTGTAGAAAGAATTAAACTCTCTTGATTCACTTATATTTATTTAGAGAGTTGACAGGAATTGGTCATTCACATGGTTAGTCATAAAATCCTACATAAACTTGTAGATCACTGAATATGATATGTTTGATTCCTTGCAATAGTTTTGTGATATAAAGGTGGTGATATTAGAGTCATACTAGTGAGTAATTGTGGATTAGTAGAAATACTTGTGTTGAGGTTTGTGATTCCCGAAGCATGCACGTATGGTGAACCGTTATGTGATGAAGTCGGAGCATGATTTTTTTGATTGTCTTGCTTTGTGTGGAGGTCGGGATCGCGTGATGGTTAACTCCTACCAATCCTTCCCCTAGGAGCATGCGTGTAGTACTTTGTTTCAATGGCTAATAAATTTTTTCAATAAGTATGTGAGTTCTTTATGACTAATGTTGAGTCCATGGATTATACGCACTCTCACCCTTCCATCATTGCTAGCCTCTTCGGTACCGTGCATTGCCCTTTCTCACCTCGAGAGTTGGTGCAAACTTCGCCGGTGCATCCAAACCCCATGATACGATACGCTCTATCACACATAAGCCTCCTTATATCTTCCTCAAAACAGCCACCATACCTTCCTATTATGGCATTTCCATAGCCGTTCTGAGATATATTGCCATGCAACTTCCATCATCATCATATACATGACTTGAGCGTTCATTGTCATATTGCTTTGCATGATCGTAAGATAGCTAGCATGATGTTTTCATGGCTTGTCCGTTTTTTGATATCTTTGCTATGCTAGATCATTGCACATCCCGCACATCACGGAGGCATTCAGATAGAGTCATATCTTTGTTCTAGATATCGAGTTGTAATATTGAGTTGTAAGTAAATAAAGTGTGATGATCATCATTATTAGAGCATTGTCCCATGTGAGGAAAGGATGATGGAAGCAATGATTCCCTCACAAGTTGGGATGAGTCTCCAGAATTTATGAAAAATAGAAGAGGCCAAAGAAGCCCAAATAAAAAAGAGAGGCCAAAGAAGCCCACCAAAAAAAGAAAAAAGAAAAAAGAAAATAAAAAAATGAGAGAAAAAGAGAGAAGGGGCAATGTTACTATCCTTTTACCACACTTGTGCTTCAGAGTAGCACCATGTTCTTCATATAGAGAGTCTCCTATATTGTCACTTTCATATACTAGTGGGAATTTTCATTATAGAACTTGGCTTGTATATTCCGATGATGGGCTTCTTCAAACGCCCAAGGTCTTCCTGAGCAAGCAAGTTGGATGCACACCCACTTAGTTTCCAGTTTGAGCTTTCATACACTTATAGCTCTTAGTTGAAAGTGCGTTATATCGACTAGAGGGGGGGGGGGGGGTGAATAGGCGATTTTTATGAATTCTTCATCGAGGAATTTGCTGGTGAGGAAATTCCTTAGCGAAGAACTACTTGCAGTGGAATAAGTACTCAAAAGTAAACATAACAAAACACAAGCATAGTCATCATGATGAAATGAATACACGCACAGAGTACAGAAAGATAACACAAGATGAAGACGGACAAACTGAAGAAATTGAAATGAGGAAATTGAGAAAGTCTTCAAACAGATATGAACAAGCACACAACAACTAAAATGAGGAAATGAAAGAGTTGAGGAAATAGAACTAGTAAGCTTGGTGAAGACAATGATTTGGTAGACCAGTTCCAACTGTTGTCTCAGTTGTACGTCTGGTTGGAGCGGCTAGGTATTTAAACCTGAGGACACACAGTCCCGGACACACAGTCCTCACCGTATTCTCCTTGAGCTAAGGTCACACAGACCTCGCCCAATCACTCGTGGTAAGTCTTCAGGTGACTTCCAAACCTTCACAGACTTGGTCACTCGGCGATCCAAAATTCCTCTTGGATGCTCTAGACCATGACGCCTAACCGTCTGGAAGAAGCACAGTCTTCAAAGGTAACAAGCGTCAGATCCACGCGGGATCAATCTCTTCAGTGATGCTCAATCACTTTGGGTTTGTAGGTGTTTTGGTTTGTGTTTTCCTCACTTGATGATTTTCGCTCAAAGTCCTCGAAGGATGGGATGCTCTCAAATGACAAGTGTTAGTTTCTCTCGGAGCAGCCGACCAGCTAGTGGTTGTAGGGGGCGTCTATTTATAGCCCAGGGAGCAGCCCGACATGATAAGACATAAATGCCCTTCAATGATATGACCATTAGGTGGGTTGATATTCTGGGACAGCTAGCGCATAACAAAGCAATGGTTGGAATTTTGACTCTCAAATTCCTCAGGGCTATCATGTTCATCACTGTGTAGGTAATCTGCACTGGCGAATTCCTAACTCCTCAGTCAGAACAAATTCCTCAGTGACGTAAGAACTTTGTCTCTATCATCAAGAAATTGACCGAATCGTATGAGATTTCCAATGGCTTCACTCAAGGGATTGGTAGGTGTAGGATTTTGAGTTGAGCATCACATGGAAAATTTTCCTTAGTATTACCTCGACCCCCTTTAACAGTACGGTGTTTCCTATGACTCAAGAAAGAGAAAATGAAACTACGAAAACAAAATTCTTCACTCTTCATGTTCCTCGAATGAATTCCAAGTCTTCAAGGTCACACCAATTTCTTCACTTTCAAAGTCTTCAGAAAGTCTTCAGAAATCCAAAGTCTTCAGTCGAAGAACTTCATTTTTAGGGGTCGACTTTCTCTGTAAATATCAAACTCCTCATAGACTTATAGACCTGTGTACACTCACAAATGCATCAGTCCCTTAACCTATAAGTCTTCAATACACCAAAATCACTAAGGGGCACTAGATGCACTTACAATCTCCCCCTTTTTGGTGATTGATGACAATATAGGTTAAGTTTTCAACGGGAATAAACATATGAAGTGTAAATACTGATATTGAGGAATTTTATTGCAAGATATAGAAGAACTCTCCCTGAAGATGTGCATAGTGAGGAATTTACTTTTGAAGCAATGCACACTTGAAGAGTATAATCATGGAGGTCTCCCCCTATATCTTGTAATTCATACACGCATTTGACATATAATATGAAGAATTTGAAATGCATGATGAAATATGGTGACTGATGTAATTCAGCATGCGTGTATTGACATCAATGAGGAATAAGCATGCAGAAGAACTCAGCAAAAGTATCAGGCCACCATAGAGTTTAAGTTTACAACTCGATCCAGCAAAGTCATCAGAAGAACGAGAGTTGTAACTTAGCAAAAAATGCCCATATAAGATAGACCCGCTTGAAGACTAACTCAAATTTCTCCCCCTTTGTCATCGAATGACCAAAAGGGTTAAAAATGAGGACTAATGCCCCTGAAGAATATCATGATGATGAAGGAGCGCCAACGTTGTTGGGGTCGTGTGTCGTTGTAGGGCCTGCCGTAGTGTCGTCCAAGTCTTCATACCCGTCCGTGTCGCGTGATGAAGAATATGAACTGGCTACCAAGGAAGGAACCTTGACCTTCCTTGAGACCCATTTTCTTCAGATCTTCTACACCATATATATGTGACAGAATAGCCCAAGTGCGCCCGATCATGGAGGTAGTAATAGTTTTTCTTCACTGCATTATGTGTAGCGGTGATGTTGTGAAGAATAGAACCAAACCGATGCTTAACCCATTTGTGGTTTCGATCCACCTTCTGGTGAAGACTAAGAAGCAACTCACGGTCAGTCATCACACGAGGAGCAGTGGCTTGAGGATTTGACTTGGGTGCATTGGCAGCAGAATCATGAGTGGCAGAGTCATCATTGGTGGAATAAGATGCAGCTGTGCGGAACTGACCATCCAATGGACGAATGCCTTCATTGATAACAGTCGGTGCCTTGCCCTTCACATCAGCTGAGGAATATGTCCACTTGAGGACTTCAATCGGGGGCAAGTAGCTGAGGTGATTCTGAAAATCAGCTTTGTAATTGAGTGAAGACCTTATTATGAGGAATCTCATAATCCAAGGAGCATAAGGCTTCAGCTCAAACGGAGAAAGTGCAACATTTGCCAGAGTCCTCATGAAGAAATAATGATAATTGACAGGGATGCCATGCATGATGTTGAATAGCAGATTCTTCATGATGCCAACAATTTCCTCATCAGATGAGTCGTGGCCTTTGATAGGACTCAAAGTCTTCGTCAGAATGCGATAGACTATTCTTGGCACATACAACAATTCCTTCACGAGGAATTTGGTCCTTGGGGCTTGACGGGCGTCAGAGGCTTCATTAGCACTTGCATGTAATGAGCAAAGGAGTTCGTGTTCTTGGTACGCATAACGAGCACCTTTGGGGAGGACTGATTAAGGTGGCATGAAGTAATTCAGAGGCCGATGCTTTGCAATGAGTATTTTCGGTCATCTAGTCCAACACCCAAGTGTTGATATTGTCAGCATCACCTGTGACGTGTAGTGTTGCGTAGAACTGAATAATAAGCTCTTCATTCCAATCAACAATGTCAGAGCAAAAGTTGAGCAGTCTTGCATCATGAAGCACACTGAGGACTGGAGAGAAGCAAGGCATTGATTCCATATCCACGTGAGGAATATGCTCATGGTCGAAGACTTTGTCCTTATTGAAGAGCAGTGAAGAATAGAAATTGGCCTGGCTGGTAGTCCAAAAGCGCTTCCTTCTAAGACGAGCAGAATCATAGGGATTACAATTAGTGAAGAATACGTGCTCGCCGAAGAAATCATCAACCTTGAATTTCTGCTTCTTCGAGAAGGGATCCTTTGGCTTGGGCTGAGGAGTATTAGTCAATTGCATCACCACCTCGTGAATCGCAATCTCGTGATCCACACCGAGGAATTTCGTGCTCTTCTTCGCTGCAGACCTGGTCTTCAATTCTTCATTAACATTTTCATCAACACTAGTGGCTGGAATTTCTTCATGGACAGATGGGGTTGCACGAGGTTCTTCAGATCCCATTTGTACTTTAGTAGCAACAGGGGACTAAGGAATTTGTTGAAGTGGAGTGAACAGTGGAGAGTTGGGGTGCTGACTTTCCCAAAAGTCATCATTCAACACGGGTGTGGTGCAACCAGTGTCCACATCTTCATCTTCCATTTCTTCAACGCCGGCCTCTTCAGCAATAAACTTAGGCATAGGCGAGGAGAGAACTGGTGTTGAAGGGATTGCATCCACTTCAATTTCTTCATCCAACTGCTCTGACGAAGCAGCAGAAGGAATTTCTTCATCTGATTCACTTGGAATCACATAATCTTCATCAAAAGGAACAAGGTCCTTTGATGGCATGAATGAGACAGGAATGGCATCAATTGGGTTGTTAGTTGAGCTTGTCAAAGGCTTCATCTTCTTCAGAGCTGAAGAATCTGATGAAGTTGATGCCTTCCTTTTCTTCACAGCTACACGCTCTGCAGCTTTGGTCTTTTTCACATCTGATGCAGATGGAAGGATTGGAGTTGGCGTTGGTGCAGGAGGAGCAGAGGAATTTGGTTCATTTTCTTCAGGCACAACTGATGCAGTTGCCCTACTTCTTCATTTTCTTCAGGCGCAACACTAGTGGATGTCTGGCAATTTCTTCAACGTTGGAATGCGTCATCACCTGGTACTTTCATTTTCTTCAAGAACTGATTGTCATCGGCCAGTCTTGGCATGTTCTTCAATGGTCAGTGCAGATGCTTCATCCTAAGGATTTTCTTGTTGCATTGGGGCTGCAACATTTGAAGTGAATTTATCAGTAATCTTCACAAATCTAACTTTGGCTCCAAGCCAGTCAGCATAGTAGCGATCAAATTCATCACTCAGTTGCTTGATCTCAGCTTGTAAGGCAACGAGTGCTTCAGGGGAAAGCTTCAGAACGTTTTCCCCTCAGAAAGTGCTCTTTCTTGTACTGCATTTTCTTCACTCTTCTTCCTTCTTCATATTTCCATTTTTCTTCTTTAATGAAGGCATTCAAAACATGACTTTGACCAGAAGTGAGGTTCATCTCCGGCAAAGGTGTGTTCGGGTCCTTGTGCCATAGATCGATGAAATCTAGGATCAACTTCGGATCCAGTAACATTGGCACATTGCTGCCTTTGGCTCTAGCAGCCTTGACCTGCCTGTCTCTGATGATTTTGGCAAGTTCTTCATCATCAGCCTCGTCATCATCAGATGGCACTTGAAAGGCGACTGCTTCTTGTGAGGACTTGGTCGAGAGCCTCGCCCAAGAAGGGCCTTTTTCTTCAAAGAGAGAGGGGCAGTTGAGGAATTTGGTGCGGTGAGGAACTTGCAGAAGCTGCTAAGGCAATTGAGATGCCTGTAGTCCTTTGGCACATGGCAAGATGCACAGGTGCAGAGGATTTAGTTGGAGCAGCTGAGGACTTTGTCGGAGGAGCTGAGGACTTTGAAGGAGGAGCAGTTTGAGGAGTTGGCCGTGAGGGCTTTGAAGAATCTGGCCGTGAGGGCATTGCTGAGGAACTTGGCCATGAGGGCATTGAGGGTGAAGCACTTGGCTTGTGAGCAGGCTTCTTAGCCATGGCCTTCTTCGGCTTGCTTGCAGAGGCCTCAGCAGTGGTAGTAGCAGCGGCAGAGTCTTCATTGAATTTCCTCACTACTTCTTTTGCTTGTTTGGCCAGTTTGGCCTGGCGCTTTGCCCATTCGTGAGGATAATCCTCACCGCGCTTGAGGGTGGTGGGATCTGCCAATTGGCCAGGTGCCAACGGAGGTCTTGGGCATGGAGGGTTGAGAGCGAATTTCTTCATATACTTGGGAGTAACATATCTGTACTCCCTCCATTCCCGTGCCCATCTCCTCTCTATCCTTTGTATGCGCACCTTGTACTGATTTTTGTCCTCCTTGCCAAATTTGGCCTCATCAGGAGTGCAATAATCCTTGTATATGTCATCAGGGATCTCGAAAGCAGTATTGACCTTAGGCCTCTTTCCACCCTTCTATGGCTTCTTACCATCAGCCATTTTTTTCAGCTGAGGAATTTGAACAATGGAATTCTCTGAAGATGTATGCAACTTTTCTTCGAGGAACGCTGCAAATGAGTTAAGTTGATGAGAACCTAGTGATTCAGCAGCAGACATGAGTAACTGTGAATAGAGTATAGTTGCAAGGAATTTGGAGAGGTCATATGTGTTCTCAGAAGGTTTTTCAAAAAGAATAAGTTTGAGGAATTTGACCAGATGAGTCTTGAAGAATTTCACTAAGCGTTCTTTGTCTTAGGTTCTAGAGTTGTATAGATCAAAGATCCACACAATTGGGGAATCTTGAAGAAAAATTATTGCTTAGAGAAACGAATCAAGAGCAGATGACATGTGAGGTGTTCAGTGTGTGAAGATTTGAAGAATAAACACCTTTGAAGATTTTTAAGAAAACATTTGAATCAAAGAGGGCAGTAAAAGTAACTTTTAATTACCCTTTTTGAAGAACACGATGAACTGGGAAGTGTAGATGTGAAGCTCGTCAGTTCAGATCTTCCACGCCCTAACTCGGCAGAGGAAGACAGCTATGGAGGCAGAGTGAAGAAATCCGCAGCCGGCACGAGTACGACGGGGATGAGTTCGAGGCAGTGAATCTCTTCCTCACCGGCAACGATGAAGTAGCGGCGGCGCTAGGGTTTGAGAAGCTCGAGCGGGAGTGAGAACGAGCGGAGGAAAAAACGAAGTGAGGAAGGGGAGGGGATATTTATAGTCGGAGTGAAAAGCTGTATGCCCGAGGAAATTGGACGAACGTGCCCCTGACCCTTCTCATTCGCTTGACATGTGTCACCCACGTACTGAGAGGTGGCGATCATGTGAGATCGTGGGTGAATAGATAAGTATTATCGTGGGATGCGGAACGGTTTGAGCGGCAAAGTCGAAAATTTAGATAAGATAAGTTAACAATTCCGTTCGCAAATTCTTCAGCTGACAAGGACACAGTGAAGATTTTGAACGAGTTTCAAATAGAACGCACATGAAGAATTTGTGAAAAGATTGGGTTGAGTTTAGCATAGAGGGGGAAGGGTCCGATCACATTCACTTAGCAGAAAAAGCAGCTTGAAGAAATAGCAATAAGTGAATGATGTAGAGGACATAAACTCATATATATATATATATATATATATATATATATATGTAGCCAATGAAGAAAACCGACGGAGATAGTGAATACAATGCAAAGTTGAAGAATTTGAACAACTGAGGAATTTCAAAACTGAGGAAAAACTCAAATTGAAGATTTTCAACTTTTGGTGGTGGCGTGACCGACCGTATAAGAATGATGATTTCAGACACCGCGTACAATTGTCGTAGGGCTCTGAGAATCAAATTCTTCGTTAATTTCTTCACACTTAGAGTGTTAGTCTTCATTGATTGAAAGAAAACCTTTCTTCGCGTGTTGCACATCTAAGTCATCAATTTTGCATAAGTGTTAGGACGAGTGTCCTTTTCAAAGAACATTCGAAGATTCTAGGATATTTAGCTCGCACCTCAACTTGCTAAATCTCTTCTCATCCAAGGGCTTTGCGAAGATATCGGCTAGCTGTTCTTCAGTCCATACATGCTTAATAGAGATGTCACCCTTCCACACATGATCATGAAGAAAATGATGACGAATTTGGATGTGCTTTGTCTTCGAGTGCTGAACTGGGTTGTGAGCAATCTTGATTGCACTCTCATTGTCACAGTAGAGAGGCACATTCTTCATGTTGACGCCGTAGTCCTTGAGAGTTTGCTTCATCCACAGCAATTGAGCATAGCAAGAACCAGCAGCAATGTACTCAGCTTCAGCTATAGATAGTGATACGTAGTTCTGTTTCTTCGAGGACCAACAGACCAAAGATCGTCCGAGGAAATGGCATGTGCGGATGTTGACTTGCGATCACACGATCACCAAAGATAGTCGAGTCTGAATATCCAATGAGATCAAAAGCCGAGCCCTTGGGGTACCATAATCCAAGTGTTGGTGTGTGAGCTAGATATCGAAGAATACACTTCACAACCTTATGGTGTGACTCCTTCGGTGTAGCTTGAAATCGGGCACACATGCAAACAGTAAGCATAATAACTAGCCTAGATGCACATAAGTACAGTAAAGAGCCAATCATGGAGCGGTATACCTTTTGATCAAAGTCGATACCATTTTCATCAGTGCATATATGGCCACTTGTGGGCATAGGAATTTTGACACCTTTGCAATCTTGCATGCCGAATTTCCTCCATACATCTTTGAGGTATTTCTCCTGAGATATGAATATGCCATTGAGCTGTTGACGAATTTGAAGACTTAAAAAGAATTTCAATTCTCCTATCATAGACATTTGATATTCTTCACTCATCATATAGGCAAATTCATCAACATAACGTTGGTCAAGACTGACCAAAAATGATATCATCAACATAAATTTGGCACACAAACAATTCACCATCATAAGATTTAGTGAAAAGAGTTGGTTCGAGTGAACCGGGTTTGAAGCCTTTCTTCATGAGGAATTCCTTCAAAGTATCATACTATGCCCGAGGGGCCTGCTTGAGGCCATACAGGGCCTTATTGAGTCTGTAGACTTTGTCAGCATGCTTTGGATCTTCAAAACCTGGTGGTTGAGCAACATATACTTCTTCCTCAAGCTTACCATTGAGGAATGCACTTTTCACATCCATCTGATATAAAGTGATATCATGATGGTTAGCATAAGCAAGTAATATGCGAATAGCCTCAAGTCTAGCAACAGGTGCAAAAGTTTCATCGAAATCAATTCCTTCAACCTGTGTGTAGCCTTGAGCTACAAGCCATGCCTTATTCCTCACCACAAGTCCATTTTCATCTTGCCTGTTGTGGTAGATCCACTTTGTGCCAATGATATTGTGCTTGCGAGGATCTGGATGTTTGACCAGCTCCCAGACGTTGTTGAGCTTGAACTGATGTAATTCTTCTTGCATAGCTTGAATCTACTCAGGCACCAGAAATGCTTCATCTACCTTAGTGGGCTGTGTGATAGAGACAAAAGCAAAGTGCCCACAAAAGTTAGACAAATGTGAAGCTTTTGAGCATGTGAGAGGACCTGGTGCTTCAATGTCATCGATGATTCTCTCAATTTGCACTTAGTTTGCAACGCGAGGATGAGCGGGTTGTCATCGAGGAATTTGATCCGCATTTTCTTCAGGACCATTTTCCTCAGCACCATTTTCTTCAGGTGCACCAGCTCGGCGTTCTTCACGTTCTGGAATGAATTCTTCAGCAGATTCTTCGGTAGGAATGACATCCTCAGTAGCCTTGAACTTGATAGATTCCTCAGGTGTTGGTTCATCTATCACAGAAGGTAGGTGCTCTCTTTGCGAGCCATTAGTTTCATCGAACCACACATCTACAATTTCAACAACTTTGTGAAGAATGTTGTTGAAGACTCTGTAGGTGTGCGAGTCCTTTCCGTAACCAACCATAAAACCCTCATGTGCTTTCGGTGCGAATTTAGAATTGTGATGAGGATCTCTAATCCAACATTTAGCACCGAAGACTTTGAAATAACTCACATTGGGCTTCTTGTCAGTGAGGAGTTCATAAGCAGTCTTCTTGAAGAATTTGTGAAGATATACTCTGTTGATGATGTGGCATGCAATATCAATTGCCTCAATCCAGAAACGACGAGGTGTCTTGTATTCATCAAGCATAGTGCGAGCCATCTCAGCAAGAGTTCTGTTCTTGCGCTCCACTACGCCATTCTGCTGAGGAGTATAAGGAGCAGATAACTCATGAGTAATACCAAGTTCATCAAGATAGTTATCAAGACCAGAATTCTTGAACTCAGTTCCATTGTCACTTCTAATGTGCTTGATCTTCACACCAAAGTTGGTTGAAGCCCTCGAGGAAAATCGTTTGAAGACTTCCTGCACCTCATGTTTGTAAGTGACAATGTGCACCCATGTGTAACGAGAATAATCATCAACAATAACAAATCCGTATAGAGATGCATCATTTGTAACTGCAGAATAATGATTAGGACCAAAGAGATCCATGTGAAGCAATTCAAATGGTCGAGTCGTAGTCATGATAGGCTTCGCTGGATGTTTGGCCTTGGTCATCTTTCCAGCTTCACAGGCTCCGCACAAATGATCCTTGAGGAATTTGACATTCTCAATGCCAATGACATGCTTCTTCTTTGCAAGTGTGTGCAGATTCCTCATGCCAGCATGACCAAGTCGTCGATGCCATAGCCAGCCTTCTGAAGCTTTTCCAAGTAGGCATACGGCCGGTTGTGGTCCTGTAGAGAAATCAACAATATACAAGTCTCCTCTCCTAAAGCCTTCGAAGACTTTGGAATTGTCAGCTTCCATGATCACAACACAATGATATTTGCCAGAGACAACAACCATATCAAGATCACAAAGCATTGAGACAGACATGAGGTTGTATCCTAAGGACTCGACAAGCATGACTTTGTCCATGTGTCGATCCTTTAAGATCGCAACCTTACCTAGACCCAATACCTGACTTTTGCCTTTGTCAGCAAAGATGATATGCTTCAAATGCGATGGTGATAAGGGAGCATCCATCAATAGATACTTGTCACCAGTCATGTGATTTGTACGTCCACTATCGAGGACCCACTCATTGGCTTTGGGTTGATCATCCTGCAGATGAAATAGTGCAACTTATGAACTCATATACTTCATCAGTGAAAAATATGACATCAATGCCATCAGATCAATTTCATCAAGCAATAGAACAAATAAAACAGTATGAGGACGTGAGAAATGAAAGTTCATTTCTTCATGATTAGCCTGCGTCCTTTCTGGCAATTTTCAGGTCTCCAGCGAATTCTTTAGATGTTTTAAGCACGTTTGGAGACCTGACCCTGCATAAGAGATTAGTTCTTTTTCTTCACCACCCACATCTGAAGGGGTGGCAAAGAATTCATCACTCTGTGAGCACCATACGAGAAATGTGGCATAGAAGCCAGTCCACCTCGTTTCACATAAGAGGAGTTAGGATAAGCATATGAATATGCAGAGAAATTCTTCGAGGACTTATGAACATAATGCTTAGAAGAATAATGCTCATATTCATAGCCCTTAGCTCTTCCCTGCGAAACAGAGGGGTTAGCACGATAATGATCATATGAGGATTTTGATCCTCTTGAGGAATTTGATCCACGTGAGGAATTTGGTCCGTATGAGGACTTGGATCCATATGAAGAATTAATTCCATATGAAGAATTTGATCTGGAGTTCCTATTCTTCACAGGTGGTGTCATGAGGACATTCACCTAAAGACTTTCAAGGCACCTTTTGGGAACCCAGATTTTCTTCATAGGGGAACCATTCCTGCAGTTAGTACCAACATATCTAGCAAATATTTCACCACTATAAGAATGAGGAGATTCAAATGTAAAGCCAGATAAATTGGATGGATCAACTGGAGGTCCCTTTGCAGTAACCCATGAGGTTTTGGGGTACTGCTCAGGCTTCCAATATGTTCCATCAGCATTGAGTTTCCTCTCAAAGGCAATACCGTCTTTCCTAGGGTTCATGTTGAGGATCTGCTTTTTAAGCACGTCACAAAGAGTCTGATGCCCTTTGAGGCTTTTGTACATGCCTGTTATGTACAATTCCTTCACCCCTGCATCATCAGTGATACTAGCAATGTCCTCATATGAGGAATTAGTGATAGCAGAGACATATGAAGAATTTGTAGCATTAGAAGCATTTGAAAATTCTGGTGAAGAATTAGCAGATTCACGTTCAATGCACTTCAAACATGGAGGAACAAATTCTTCCTGAGTAGCGCTGATTTGTTGAGCAAGTAATGAATCACGCTCCTTCTGAAGATCTTCATAACTCACCCTTAGCTTCTAAAGATCTTGCTTCCTTTGAAGAAATTCATAGGAAATCTTCTCGTGATCAGATAAGAGAGTGTTATGATGACCTTGAAGGTTGTCAAACCGAGACTGAAGTCTCTGAAGATTTTCAGTCAAGGTTTTAGTGCGATCCATCTCTTCACCCAACATATCATCGCTCTTGTCTAGCATGTTTTGAACCTTTTCCAAGGCCTTTTGTTGTTTAGTGGCAATACAAACAAGCTTGGTATAGCTAGGTCCAAAATCATCATCAGATTCATCATCACTAGACTTGGATGAGGAACATTCGGTTACCTTGGCACCTTTTGCCATGAGGCATGGTGCAGAAGATGATGGTTCAGGTTCAAAAGTCATCGTTTTGAGTGATTCCTTGAAATCCTCAAACCAGGGATCATGACAAGTTCGATGACCTTCATAGACGTCAGAGATTCAGTCCCAGATAAGCTTTGCATTGCAAAGATGCATAATGTGCCTGAATTCATCTCTAGATAGGCAGGAACGGATGATATCCTTTGCCATGATGTCAAGTCGGGTGTCCTTGCGAATATTATCAGCGTCCTCCATCTTGCATAGATCCGTAAGACCAATCTCAGTGATGGTCCACAGCTTGATGTTTATTGCCATGAGGCGCTTCCTCATCATGGCCTTCCACTTGGGATAATCATGACCGTCAAGGATGGGGCATGTCACTTTCTTCATACCTGCGGTCGACATAACTAAAACTCCATGCGGTTAAACCAAAACCACACAGAACAAGGGAGTACCTTGCTCTGATACCAATTGAAAGTGCGTTATATCGACTAGAGGGGGGTGAATAGGCGATTTTTATGAATTCTTCATCGAGGAATTTGCTGGTGAGGAGATTCCTTAGCGAAGAACTACTTGCAATGGAATAAGTACTCAAAAGTAAACATAACAGAACACAAGCATAGTCATCATGATGAAATGAAGTACAGAAAGCGTAAACACAGTATAACACAGGATGAAGACGGACAGACTGAAGAAATTGAACTGAGGAAATTGAGAAAGTCTTCAATCAAAGTCCTCAATCAAAGTCTTCAAACAGATATGAACAAGCACACAAAAACTGAAATGAGGAAATGAAAGTTGAGCAAATAGAACCAGTAAGCTTGGTGAAGAAAATGATTTGGTAGACCAGTTCCAACTGCTGTCTCAATTGTGCGTCTGGTTGGAGCGGCTAGGTATTTAAACCTGAGGACACATAGTCCCGAACACATAGTCCTCACCGTATTCTCCTTGAGCTAAGGTCACACAGACCTCGCCCAATAATTCATGGTAAGTCTTCAGGTGACTTCCAAACCTTCACAGACTCGGTCACTCGGCGGTCCACAATTCCTCTTGGATGCTCTAGACCATGACGCCTAACCGTCTGGAAGAAGCACCGTCTTCAAAGGTAATAAGTGTCGGATCCACACAGGATCAATCTCTTCAGTGATGCTCAATCACTTTGGGTTTGTAGGTGTTATGGTTTGGGTTTTCCTCACTTGATGATTTTCGCTCTAAGTCCTCGGAGGATGGGATGCTCTCAAATAACAAGTGTCAGGTTCTCTCGGAGCAGCCGACCAGCTAGTGGTTGTAGGGGGCGGCTGTTTATAGCCTATGGAGCATACCGACATGATAAGACATAAATGCCCTTCAATGATATGACCGTTAGGTGGGTAGATATTCTGGGACAGCTGGCGCATAGCACAACAACGGTCGGAGTTTTGACTCTCAAATTCCTCAGGGCTATCATGTTCCTCACTGTGTAGGTAATCCGCACTGGCGAATTCCTAACTCCTCAGTCATAACAAATTCTCGGTGACGTAAGAACTTCGTCTCACATCAAGAAATTGATTGAATCTGTATGAGATTTCCAATGGCTTCACTCAAAGGATTGGTAGGTGTAGGATTTTGAGTTGAGCATCACATGGAAATTTTTCCTTAGTATTTCCCCGACCCCCTTTAACAGTACGGTGTTTCCTATGACTCAAGAAAGAGAAAATGATACTACGAAAACAAGAGTCTTCACACTTCATGTTCCTCGAATGAATTCCAAGTCTTCAAGGTTACACCAATTTCTTCACTTTCAAAGTCTTCAGAAAGTCTTCAGAAATCCAAAGTCTTCAGTCGAAGAACTTCATTTTTAGGGGTCGACTTTCTCTATAAATATCAAACTCCTCATAGACTTATAGACCTGTGTACACTCACAAACGCATCAGTCCCTTAACCTATAAGTCTTCAATACACCAAAATCACTAAGGGGCACTAGATGCACTTACATTAGTGCATCCGTTGCATGGCAATTCCTACTCCTCACATTGACATCAATTGATGGGCATCTCTATAGCCCGTTGATTAGCCGCGTCGATGTGAGACTTTCTCCTTTTTTTCTTCTCCACATAACCTCCACCATCATATTCTGTTCCACCTATAGTGCTATATCCATGGCTCACGCTCATGTATTGAGTGAAAGTTGAAAAAGTTTGAGAATACTAAAGTATGAAACAATTGCTTGGCTAAAACCGGGGTTGTGCATGATTTGAATATTTTGTGTGGTGAAGGTGGAGCATAGCCAGACTATATGATTTTGTAGGGATAACTTTCTTTGGCCATGTTATTTTTAAAAGACATGATTGCTTTATTAGTATGGTTGAAGTATTATTGTCTTAATGTCAAATGATAGACTATTGCTTTGAATCACTTGTGTCTTAATATTCATGCCATGATTATATTACATGATCAAGATTATGCTAGGTAGCATTCCACATCAAAAATTATCTTTTTTATCATTGACCTACTCGAGGACGAGCATGAATTAATCTTGGGGATGCTGATACGTCTCCGTCGTATCTACAATTTTTGATTGTTCCATGCCAATATTATACATCTTTCATATACTTTTGGCAACTTTTTATACTATTTTTGGGACTGACATATTGATCCAGTGCCCAGTGCTAGTTCCTGTTTGTTGCATGTTTTTTTTGTTTCGCAGAAAATCCATATCAAACGGAGTCCAAATGGGATAAAAACGGACGGATATTTTTTTTGGAATATATCTGAATTTTGAGAAGTGGAATCAATGCGAGACGATGCTCGAGGGGCCCACGAGGTAGGGGGCGCGCCCCAGGGGGGTGGGCGCGCCCCTGACCCTCGTGGGAACCCCGTAAGGCGGTTGTTGCCCTTCTTTCGCCGCAATAAAGCTAATATCTGGAAAAAAGCGTGTTCAAAGTTTCAATCCAATCGGAGTTACGGATCTCCGGGAATATAAGAAACGGTGAAAGGGCAGAATCTGGAAGGCAGAAACAGAGAGACAGATCCAATCTCGGAGGGGCTCTCGCCCCTCCCACGCCATGGAGACCATGGACCAGAGGGGAAACCCTTCTGCCATCCAGGGAGAAGGTCAAGGAAGAAGAAGAAGGGGGGCTCTCTCCCCCTCTCTCCCAGTGGAGCCGGAACACCGCCGGGGCCATCATCATCACCGTGATCTACACCAACACCTTCGTCATCTTCACCAACATCTCCATCACCTTCCCCCATCTATCTATAGTGGGCCACTCTCCCGCAACCCTCTGTACCCTCTACTTGAACATGGTGCTTTATGCTTCATATTATTATCCAATGCTGTGTTGCCATCCTATGATGTCTGAGTAGATTTTCGTTATCCTATCGATAATTGGTGAATTGCTATGATTGGTTTAATTTTCTTGTGGTTATGTTGCTGTCCTTTGGTGCCCATCATATGGTGCTGCTGTGGATCACACCATAGGGTTAGTTGTATGTTGATAGGACTATGTATCGGAGGGCAAGAGTGACAGAAGCTTCAACCTAGCATAGAAATTGATTCATACGAGATTGAAGGGGGACCAATATATCTTAATGCTATGGTTGGGTTTTACCTTAATGAACGTTAGTAGTTGCGGATGCTTGCTAATAGTTCTAATCATAAGTGCATAGAATTCCAAGTTAGGGATGGCATGCTAGCAATGGCCTCTCCCACACAAAACTTGCTATCGGTCTATTAATGTAGTCAATTGCTTAGGGAAAATTTCACAACTCCTACCACCACTTTTCCACACTCGCTATACTAACTTTATTGCTTCTTTATCTAAACAGCCCCTCTTTTTTATTTACGTGCTCTTTATATTCTTGCAAACCTATCCAACAACACCTACAAAGTCCTTCTAGTTTCATACTTGTTTTAGGTAAAGCGAATGTTAAGCGTGCATAGAGTTGTATCGGTGGTCGATTGAACTTGAGGGAATATTTGTTCTACCTTTAGCTCCTCGTTGGGTTCGACACTCTTACTTATCGAAAGAGGCTACAATTGATCCCCTATACTTGTGGGTTATCGGCGGGAGTTTAGCCAGAGTGGATTTCAGTTCATAACCATCGTCGAGAAGACTTCCTTGTGGTGTTCGCGCGCCCTGAGGATAGGAACAAAGTGGCAGGCTGGCCTTCGTTGGACTACAATGGCGTCTGCATCTTCTTCTCGAAATGGAATCGTCAAACATAGGCCGTGCACACTAGATTCAGCTATAGAGTGTCGCTTGTTCTTGAAGGGATGCCGCCACATGCATGGGATAAAGAGGTGACAGAGGATCTTTTTGGCTTGGCGTGTTTGGTGGACATGGTGGCGCCGGAGACCAGTTCACGGAGGGACCTTTCAGCGTTCAAACTCTCTGACTGGACAGCGGACCCTGAGCCCATTCCATCGCTCCGTTGACTGGCCATCCCGGAGCCAGGCCTGTGGCACCGCTGACCGAACCTCCCCTGCTGCAATACAAATAGCACATCCATCCGGATTAGGTGACTGAGTTCGGAGATAAAGAAGAGCCGTGTTTCTTGGTTCTTCTCCTCCAGCATCAGGCAAAGTGGGATTCTAGACTTAGATCGGGATTTCAGTGGCAATGGCGGTGGTGGCGGTGACGCGCCAAGTAGGAGGCAATGACAGTTTGGGTGCATGACACCCGTGGCGGAGGCGTCGGCCAGGAGGGTCGCACTGATGGAGTTGCCTTGCCACCGGTGAGCTAGGCGTCCATGGCGGCGGGATGGCGCTTGTCGCCGATGGGTGAGGGGGCACTTGTGTTTGCTAATGGGCCATCCCCGTCAATGCAGAATTGGATGATGACTAGTGTATCAACTTTTGGCTGTTTGACCGGGCAACTAGGGCCGCTGGAAGGATCCGAGAGGTGGCAGTTTCAAATTCCGACCCCAATAATGGAGATAGGATCACGCGCCAACCAATCACCAGGGAGCTTGGCAGTTCGCTGATTGGTGCCCGCAGCCTGAAGGGAGCCGGGGTGCGGCCAGCCAACTGCAGTTGGCAGAGTGTGGTCGGGTAGACCGGATCAGTTGGTATAACGGGTTGTCTTGGCCACAAAAGGCACACACGAGTCGCAACAGCAGACTAGAGAGCTGGTGGTGCGTGATCCCACTTTTTTGCCCACCAATGAGGACGACGCTATGCGGGGCACAATGGACCATAGTTACCATAGTGGCCTCGGATGGGTGTGTGGTGGAGCCCGCTGCTATCGGCCAGAATAACGTAGAGGATCTTTCGAGTCCTGGTGGTGTCATACGTCTCCAACGTATCTATAATTTTTGATTGTTCCATGCTATTATGTTATCAATCTTTGATGTTTATATACACTTTCAAGCAATTATATATCATTTTTTGGGACTAACCTATTAACTTAGTGCCCAGTGACAGTTGCTGTTTTTTGCTTGTTTTTTGGTTTCGCGGGTTATCAGTACCAAACGGAGTCCAAATGCCATGAAACTTTTTGGAGGGTTTTTTCTAGACAAAAGAGACATTAGAAGTTTCAGGAGAAGACCAGATGATGAACTGTATGCCCACAAGGCACCAGGGCACGCCCAGGAGGGTAGGCGCGCCCTGGTGGCTTGTGGGGCCCACGTGGCTCCGTTTGAGCTAACTCCACCTCTCCAAATTCTTTAAAATCGTGAAACCAATAGGGGAGTTCGCGAAATACCTTTTCCGCCACCGCAAGTTCTAGGACCACGAGATCCCATCTAGAGGCCTTTCCCGGCACTGCCGGGGGGGGGGGATTCGATCATGGAGGGGCTCTACATCATGCTTGCTGCCCTTCGATGATGCATGAGTAATTTACCAGAGACCTATGGGTCCAAAGTTAGTAGCTAGATGGCTTATTCTCTCTATTTGATCTTCAATACAATGTTCTCCTTGGTGTCGGTGTCAAAACTAGCGGATCTTGGGTAGGGGGTCCCGAACTGTGTGTCTAAGGCTAATGGTTACAGGAGGCGGGGACACAATGTTTACCCAGGTTTGGGCCCTCTCGATGGAGGTAATACCCTACTTCCTGCTTGATTGATCTTTGTGATATGAGTATTACAAGAGTTGATCTACCACGAGATCGTAGAGGCTTAACCCTAAAAGCTAGCCTATGATTATGACTGTTGTTATCCTACAGACTAAACCCTCCGGTTTATATAGACACCGGAGGGGGCTAGGGTTACACAAAGTCAGTTACAGAGAAGGAGATCTACATATCCGAATTGCCAAGCTTGCCTTGCACGCAAAGGAGAGTCCCACCCGGACACGGGACAAAGTCTTCAATATTGTATCTTCATAGTCCAACAGTCCGGCTGTCCGAGGACCCCTTAATCCAGGACTCCCTCAGTAGCCCCTGAACCAGGCTTCAATGATGATGAGTCTGGCGCACATATTGTCTTCGGCATTGCAAGGCGGGTTCCTTCTCCGAATACTCCATAGAAGATTTTGAACACAAGGATCGTGTCCGGCTCTGCAAAATAAATTCCACATACCACCGTAGAGAGCACAATATTCCTCAAATCTAATCTACTGACAACTTTTCATAGCATGACATCACGTCGCGGCCCGGTCATTATTCGAACCGTTTTTCCCAACCTGCCATCGCACATACCGCGAGGCGGTTTTATCGGCACATCTTGTCGAAGCAGAGATCATGTCCCTTTATCGCGGTATTCTCATCAATACGGGTGTGGGTAACCCAACCGCGCCATCAATCGTGGCGCTTGGGGAATAAGCGAGTTTACCGGGCAAGTGGGGAGTCGCAGGATCTCTGCTGCCTTTATAAGGGGATAAGGACTCCCTTTTTCACCCACGCCTTCTTCTTCCTCTGCTCATCCATTCCCCTTTGCTCGAGCCCTAGCGCCCAAGCGTTCGTCTTCTCCGCCCAAAAAGGTTTCCCGAAAATGTCCGGATCCGGAGCAGGAGGCAAGTGGATGGCCTCTACCGTCCGGGAGAAGGATATCAAAAAGCTTTGGGAGGCCGGATATCTAGCCAAGAGAACCGGCCACCGTCTTCCGACGGCGGGACAAATCGTCCCTACTCCAAAACCCCACGAGAGGGTGGTATTCCTCCCTCATTTTGTCCGCAGGCTAGGGTTTCCCCTCCACCCATTTGTTTGCGGCATCATGTATTATTACGGGATCGATTTTCATGATCTAGCCCCCAATTCCTTCCTCAACATCTCGACATTCATCATCGTGTGCGAGGCCTTTCTCCGCATGTCGCCACACTTCGGCTTATGGCTGAAGGTTTTCAATGTGAAGCCACTGGTAGTGGGCGGCGAGCACGGCGAGTGCGGAGGCGCCATGGTGAGCAAGATGCCCAACGTCACATGGGCAATAGGTACTTTTAATGATTCTGTCAAGGAGTGGCAGCAACAGTGGTTTTACATCAGTGAGCCGCGCGGCAAGGAATGGGCCGCTGCTCCGGAATTCAGACCCGGAGCCCCCATGCGACTTACGTCCTGGCCCAAGAAGGGCCTGAACTGGGTCTCGTCCAACGAACTGTCGGCGCTCCAGACGCGCGTCCAGGATATGGAAGACAAGAACATCAAGCTCGTCAGTGTAGTCTAGGTGATGTTAGTTCGCCGGATTCTACCTTGTCAACACCGGGCTTGCAATTTATGGGAGTTCGACCCGGCCAAGCACCAGACCCTGCTAGAGCTCTTTGGCTCCTCGCACAAGGACATCTAGAAGGTGCTTTTCAAGTCCGGCAAATCATGGCTGGACTCCGCCGAGGACCGCGGGTACCAACTGCCCTGCCCTGCAAGTTCGGTAAGTCACTGTATGTTGACAATTCATATGTTTTGTTCGCATATCCTTAGGAAAATGCTTAATGTGTTTCCCACAACTCTCCCAGGGCTGGGCGAAGAAGGCGGGTGGATCTACCGTCCGCCCCGCTGCAGAAGAACTGCCAGCCCACTTCGACGAAGATCTTTGGTCGGCGCCTTACAAGGCGCCGAAGAAGAAGGCCGAGAAGGAGGCCAAGAAGACTAGGGGCGGCCTTCGTCACCATGGCGCTTCAGACACAAAATCCGAAGACTCCAATGCCCGTTCTTCCTCTGAAGAGGACGACGAGGAGGAGGAGGACGAATACCCAGCGGGGGGAAGAAAGAAAAGGACGGCCTCCACATCCTTGGAGGCCGAGTCGCCTAAGAGGAAAAAAATCCTCTTCTAGAGGAATCCACCGCCACCGCCGATAGCAGCCCGGAGTGGGATCCCAGGGCTTAGCCCCTGGTGAGCTTATAAGTATAAAATCCGAACACGCTTATGCGTCCAGACTTATTATGGCATAATATTTTAATCTGAGCCATACTTTTTATAGTCCGACGAGCTCCCGCACCGAACAATCCTCGTCGGAGGATTTGCTGGGTTCCGATGCTATGGAGAGCGGGACACCCCCGAAGGCCCCTTCCCTCAAACATGTGAATGACACCGAGGTTTCATCCCAGAAGGACCCAGGACAAGAGAGAATCATAAAGGCGGCACCAGAAGGTCGAACTTCCGGGGCCGGACACATGGGAGAGAAGGGTCCCATGGGCGTCGGTGGCAGGGGCGATCTTGCATTCGGCCCCAAGCCGGACGCGATTCGGGAGACCACTATGGCTCTAGAATCGGGCAGGCGGCCTCCCTCGACTGGAGGGGGTGTGCCTGTCCCACTGGCAACCTCTGTCCAACCAGAGGTGCCGAATACTTTATCCGCGGCGCTGAAAAGCGCCTCTATCATCGATGAACACCGTGCCCTTATGGGCGCAGTGATTGAGAAGATTCGGTCCACTGAGAGTGGACTGGATGAAGCCTGCGCCTTATAAGAGGCTTTGAGGTATGTTTTATGAGGTTTGGAAGAGTGTCATAGTATAGATAGTAGCCCCTGATACACTGTTCGGTTAAAGAAAGAATCGGACAGAGGATCAAATGTATGTTCGCAGGAGACTCTGTTGATGACATCTATTTCTTTTGATAAGCAGGCGTCTGTAGCGACTGCCGCCTCTCATACTGTGGAAGTATCCGGACTGAGGCATAGTCTGGAGCGGGCCGAAGGAGAACTTGGTCGAGTGAAGAAGCAGTTGGAGGATAACCAAGGTATGAAGAAACCTTGTTCATTTAGCACAAATGACTAAGTGTGCATGATGAAAATATTTTTATGATGTGCTCTAGGGGCGACGGCCGGAATTGAGGCTCTTAAGGAGGCTGTGGCCGAAGCCGAGAAGAAGGCAGCCGCAGAGCAGGCTCTCCGTGAAAAACACGAGGCCAGAGTTATTGAAGCTGAGCGAGAGCTTCAGGAGGCCATGAAGAAATGCGAGACCTTGGAGTAGAGTTTATCAGGGAGAGAATCCGAACTCTCCCAGGCTCGCCAAGCCACAAGTGATGCCCGGGGGGAATCCCAAGGTGCCCTGAAGGAAATCCAGGAGGCGAGGAAGATTGCGGCCGGTAAGGCTTTTTCTATACAAAGCAGGTATTTGAGGGGAGAAAATTAAGTTGATAATGTGAATTCTGGTTTCTCCAAGGGTATTTATGAGCTGCCACACAAAGATATCGATGTCGCCTAATTCTACCGAAATAAGAAAAGAACACCGCGGATAAGCTCTTACCGATGCGATGATTCGCACCAAATTATCCGGTGCTTTTTGCCGATCAACTGAAGCTGTTGATTGAACTGGATAAGGCGGCCGAGCTAGCCATGAAGGATTTGATTATCCGGCTATGGCCCGCCGAGCCGATTCCAAGCAGTTACTTCGGGCTCATGAAGCGGCTTGTGAGTGCCTACCCTCGACTCGAAGTCATCAAGCGGTCGGTCTGTATGGAGGGTGCGCAAATGGCCTTTGCCCGCGCAAAGGTGCACTAGGGGAAGATGGATGCGGAAAAGCTGATGACCGAGGGACCGCCGGAGGGGAAGGAGCACTGCAAGCCCGAATTATATTATGATGGTGTCTTGAAAGGAGCCCACCTTGCGGCGGAGCAATGCACCAAGGACATTATATTTCCATGAATACAGTCATGTTGTCCTTTGTAATGTTGAACAAGGTCATTTCTATTATTTATTGCCTGTTATTTGAAAGTTTTACCTCCTGTGTGGCCGTTTTATATATTAATCTTGAGAGTTGGCCAGCCGCCGGCTTCTGCCCCCATGTAGTAAGTAGGTGGGTGTTCGGGATAAACCTGAGCACTCTTTATCCCAGTTTTGGGTCCTGAAGGAGGTGTTCCTGTGAACTGTGCAATCGGACTATAGGGCTTTATCACTCTCACTTAGCCATAGGAGTTTGACAAAAGGAAGGTAGGCGCAGCCCCTGGTGTTGGAAGACCACACGAGGGGCTCTATAAGCACCGATCGCATTTAAAAGTCGATCCATCGCATCTGCATTTGTTATGGCATTATGCGGAAGAAATCTTAAAGATTTTACAACCTCTTGAATAGTGACCAGCTCTCAGATCATGACGATCGGTGTTCGCTTTCATCGAGGTGCTCGTCCGGAAGAACCAGGACACAATCGCAGTAGTTCTCCCTGTGCTACCTTAGCCGATATAGCGGAACGTAAGGTACCAAAACATGGGAGCCAGGAAAACCCAACTATTTACCCAAGACATGATTCGGAGCTGATGCATATAATGCTATAAGTTCGGGGTGCCGAACTGCCATGAAGGTGTTCGGACTTTTATTGCCGTATTATGGGTATAATGAAGCCCTGCCATATTAAGGCATGTCGCGATGTGCAACTGCCTTTTGACAAGAGAGTTTCAATAAGAAATAATAGCAGATAAGCATCATATAAATCCAAATGTTGTATTTGAATAATACGTCGATGCGTATGAGTACAGGTAATGTGATAAAAAGAAATATGACTGCGGAACCTACTGATACCAGGCGGGAGGAGGTTGTATGCGGATCTGGAATGTAGTCGGATGGTCATCGAGGGGAATATCTAAAGATTCCCTAATGCGTTCGAACTGTTTCCACGCCATCAGTCCTGGCCTACGCAAAGGTGAACCTGCAAAGAAAATACAAGAAATGTTTGTGCCGCAGAGCGGTTGAGCCGCAGTATGTGGCCTGTCTTAACTTTTACCGGAGTGTTTAATTGAGCTCCGGACAAGCCGGGCTATCCTGTCGCGCATTAGTTCGGACTCCTTTGGCGGTGTCTAGGAGCTTGGCCGTCGACTCGAGGTTCGATTGAAAGGTGACACTCGTTGCTTCTGCTGTTAAAGCAACGGTAGACTCTTCGGCAGTGAGGGGAAGTTCGGCCCTGCCATTGATCATGATGACGCCGCGCGGACCGGGCATCTTGAGTTTACGGTAGGCATAATGTGGCACCGTGTTGAATCGAGCAAACGCGGTTCGTCCGAGCAGTGCCTGATAGTCACTGCAAAAAGGGACGATGTCAAAGACTAACTCTTCGGCGCGGTAATTGTTTGGTGATCCAAATACTACGTCCAGAGTGATGGAGCCTGTGCAACTGGCCTCCACACCTGGTATAACACCTTTAAAGGTGGTTTTAGCGGGCTCGATCATTGAATGATCGATACCCATCTTGCGCACTGTGTCCTGATACATCAGGTTTAGACAGCTGCCTCCGTCCATAAGGACTCGTGTGAGGTGGAACCATCAATTATTGGGTCAAGGACGAGTGCGGCTGGATTACTCTGATTGGTATTGGCCGGACGATCCATACGATCGAAGGTGATCGGCCATAGGTTATATTGTAGGGCGACTGGCTCCATTAAGTCGCCTTCCCTAACAGTGCACGTCCGTTCCAGCTTGGGAATGTGGGTGGCGTTTATCATGTTCACCGTTTTGATTTTCGGGGGAAATTTCTTTTGCCCTCCTGTGTTCGGTCATCGGGGCTCCTCGTTGTCATCATCGCTTTGAGACCCCTTCCCCTTGTTTTCGGCACCTGACCTACCGGCTTGTCTGAAGACCCAGCATTCTCTGTTGGTATGATTGGCTGGTGTTCCTTGGGTGCCATGAAGTTGGCATGGACGGTCGAGTATGCGGTCCAAACTGGACGGGCCCGAATTGTTATTTTTGAATGGCTTTTTCCGCTGACCGGACTTGGAGCCACTGAATACGGCATTGACTGCCGTGTCTTCGGCGCTATCACCGTTTTTGCGACGCTTGTGTTTGTTGCGTCGTGGTTTGTCATTGCTATCTCTGGCTTTTGATGTGCCAGGATTGCTTGCTGTGTTGTTGCTACGAGCCAACCAGCTATCTTCGCCTGCACAAAAGTGGGTCATGAGTGTTGTGAGGGCTGCCATGGACTTTGGCTTTTCTTGGCCGAGATGTCGGGTAAGCCACTCGTCACAGATGTTATGCTTAAAGGCCGCTAGGGCTTCGGCATCCGGACAGTCGACAATTTGGTTCTTTTTAGTTAGGAACCGAGTCCAAAATTTCCTGGCTGACTCTCCGGGCTGTTGGGTTATGTCACTTAGATCATCGGCATCCGGTGGTCGCTTATAAGTGCCCTGGAAGTTATCCAGGAATGCGTCTGCCAGGTTCTCCCAACTCCCGATGGAGTTTGCCGACAAGCTATTCAGCTAATGCTGAGCTAGTCCCTTGAGTTTTAGTGGGAGGTACTTGATGGCGCGTAGATCATCTCCGCGGGCCATGTGAATGTGGAGGAAGAAATCTTCTATCCATACCGTGGGGTCTGTAGTACCATCATATGATTCAATGTTTACGGGTTTAAACCCTTCTGGGAATTCATGATCCATTACTTCATCAGTGAAGCATAGGGGGTGTGCGGAGCCTTTATGCCGGGCTACATTGTATTCGGCTCGGCCGGATTTGTTTTTAATATATCCGGTGTGACGATCATCGTCACACATTGTGGCGTGCCCCCGTGATCCGTAGATCAATCTTGACTGTCCTGCTTTGTTTTCCAATACGTCTCGCAGGTCCTTCGTGTAGCCCCTGGCCTTAGTGTTATTGTTTGATTGGCGACGGGGTGCGGGCTGAAGTCTGGGCTGATACGCCGCTTTGTCCCGGCCATGAGGTGGCCGGTCAGCTGCATCGTGCGCTGGTAGAGTGGGCTTTAATGCCTCCTCCTCGAGTTGAGGTAGCAACTTTCGCTTTGGGTAACTTTTGGTTGGGCGCTCGAGTCCGTATTCCTTGGCTGCCAGGACCTTGGTCCATCTATCAGTTAGCAGATCTTGATCAGCTTGAAGCTGCTGCTGCTTCTTCTTTAGGCTTTTTGCAGTGGCTATAAGCCGGTGCTTGAAGCGCTCCTGCTCAACGGGGTCCTAGGGCACGATGAATTCTTCGTCGCCAAGGCTCACTTCGTCTTCGGAGAGAGGCATGTAATTATCATCCTCTGATTCTCCATCTGTTTCCCGTTCCTTAGGGCTAGCTTGCCCATCTTCTTGCCCGGCCTATTCGAGGCCTGGCTGGGCAGGATTGTTTTCGTCTCCGGCACCATCCGGATTGCTATCATCTCTTGTGCCAGTATCACTATTTTTGCTATGGCGGGGCTTAGAGCGGCGCCTATGATGCTGGTGCCTAGATTGCTTCTCCAAGGGATTATCCTCCGTTGCCTCATCGCCATTGCTTTCTTTGGGGTGTCCACCATATATATATATCATATGATGAGGTGGCTGTCCAGTGCCCTGTGGGCGGTGGTTCCTGTTCTTCTCCTGCATCGTCGTCCATACCGTCGATGTCTTCAGAGTCGAAGTCAAGCACCTTGGTTAAGTCATCGGCAGTGGCTATTACGTGTGTGGTGGGTGGGGAACGAATTTCTTCGTCGTCCGCTTCCCACTCCAGCCGGACATAGTTCGACCAAGAGCCTCCTGACAAGGAGAGGGACCTCAATGAATTTAGCATGTCGCCCAAGGGCGAGTGCTGAAAGATATCCACAGAGGTGAACTCCATGATCAGTGCCCAATCAAATTTGATAGGCCCGGATGCACGCGGTTCGAAGCCTGTAGCCGGAGTCGAGTCCGAGGGTCCGATGACACCAGCCTCATAGGAGGTGGGGTCAGTGTTCGGCTCTATCGCTGCTGAGGGTGCGGCCTCCTTGGCGGGGTCCATCCACTCGTCCTCGGATGGCACGATCTGCTCCGGATTGATTCCCGGGGCCGCCGCAGGTGCGATCTCCCGAACACTGTCCGATGGTAGATCTAATTCATGCTCGTTGTGACTGTTCAGCGCACCTGACATGGGCTCAAATCCGTCGAAGATCAAGTCTCCGCGGATGTCGGCAGTATAGTTCAAGCTTCTAAACCTGACCTGATGGCCAGGGGCGTAGCTATCGATCTTCTCCAGATGGCCAAGCGAGTTGGCCCGCAGTACGAAGCCGCCGAATATGAAGATCTATCTGGGGAGGCAAACCTCATCCTGGACCGCGTCATTGAAGACGTTTGAAGAAGCCATCAAGCCTTATCGTGATGACACAGTGGAACTCTCAATGAAAGCACCAATGTCGGTGTCAAAACCAGCGGATCTCGGGTAGGGGGTCCCAAACTGTGCATCTAAGGCTAATGGTAACAGGAGGCGGGGGACACAATGTTTACCCAGGTTTGGGCCCTCTCGATGGAGGTAATTCCCTACTTCCTGCTTGATTGATCTTGATGATATGAGTATTACAAGAGTTGATCTACCATGAGATCATAGAGGCTTAACCCTAGAAGCTAGCCTATAATTATGATTGTTGTTGTCCTATGGACTAAACCCTCCGGTTTATATAGACACCGGAGGGAGCTAGGGTTACACAGAGTCGGTTACAGAGAAGGAGATCTACATATCTGAATTGCCATGCTTGCCTTCCACGCAAAGGAGAGTCCCACCCGGACACGGGACGAAGTCTTCAATCTTGTATCTTCATAGTCCAACAGTCCGGCCAAAGTATATAGTCCGGCTGTCCAAGGACCCCTTAATCCAGGACTCCCTCACTCGGCGTTCTTGGAGATGTATTCGATGTAATGAATTTTTCCGGTGTGTTTTCTGGGATCCGATGAATTGTGAGTTTATGATCAGATCTATCCATGAATATTATTTGAGTTTTCTCTTGACTCTTTTATGCATGATTGTTATAGCCTCATATTTCTTCTCCGGTGTATTGGTTTGGATTGGCCAACTAGATCAATTTATATTGCCATGGGAAGAGGTGATTTGTAATGGGTTCGATCTTGCAGTGCTCAATTCCAGTGACAGAAAGGGACATGGCACGCATGTGTCATTGCTATTGAGGGTAAAAAGATGGGGTTTGTTCATACATGAGTTTATCTTGTCTACGTCATGTCATCTTGCTTAAGGCGTTACTCCGTTTTTTCATGAACTTAATACGCTAGATGCATGTTGGATAGCGGTCGATGTGTGGAGTAATAGTAGTAGATGCAGTATCGTTTCGGTCTACTTGTCTCGGACGTGATGCCTATATACATGATCATTGCCTTGGATATCATCATAATTATTTGCATTTCTATCAATTGTGTAATTTGTTTACCCACAGTATGCTATTTTCAAGAGAGAAGCCTCTAGTGAAAACTATGCCCTCCCCCCGGGTCTATCTTTTATCATATATTAATACCAAAAATACCTTGCATCATTTTTCTCTTATTTATTTTATTTTGTATTTTTGTTCGATCTATCCATCAAAAGTTATACAATTTAATCTTGCTAGTAACAGTCAAGGGACTGACGACCCCTTGTTCGCATTGGGTTGCAAGCATTTGTTGTCTATGTGCAGGTACTGTTCATGAGTCGTTGCTTGGTTCTCCTACTGGATTGATAACCTTGGTTTCACAACTGAGGGAAATACTTATCTCTACTGTATTGCATCATCCTCTCCTCTTAGAGGAAATCCCAAAGCAGCTGACAAGTAGCAGGAAGAATTTTTGGCGCCGTTGTCGAGGAGACATCATCAACAACTATCGAGTACCTTCGCATAAACTTTCATCTCCTTGCCACATTGTCTGCCATTTGCCTCACGTTTTTATCTCCGCCACTTATAAGTAGTTTTTTACAAAAATACAAAAATGTTTTCTATTTGCCTTTTTGTGTGTTTACTTGTTTGCTTGCTTTGAAACTATCATCATGAGTGATTTTGGTGTGGCAGAAACGAATGATGGTAGAACTCCTAAAATTGTAAGGTCTACTAATCTTGATGCTAAAACTTTTCTGTTGGGACAAGGGAATGTTATAGGAAAAAGTGTCATCCAAGAATTCTTTAATTGCTTTGGAACTTTGACTTGTGATGATGCTCCTATACTTAAAATAACCAAGAATTATGCCGAGGCTATTTCCACACTTGTTCTTAAACTAGAGAAGATTTATTCACACTCATCCTACTTTACAGATATTGTTTTATGAGTTGCCTGTTATAAAAAAACTGGAGCTAAAAAGGTAGCTACCCTTGTCCTCATGAATGAATTTGATTACATAGTGCGGGAAGCCAGGGAGATCTTTGATTTTTATGCTATGAACCATGAAAAAACGGTTATCGATGAGATCCTTTATAATAGTGATGACTAGTTGAGGTATTTGTTCCGCAATGACCATCTATTTGACCAGAAAACTAAAAAGGAAGCCCCTCATTTGAATATAACCCAACAAGTTTTCAATAGTGTTAATAGTCAATACTCTTGGATTGTAGCCGGTAATCAGTGGGAGGTTTGCAGATGGAAAAATTGCTAATGCTAAATTTTCTATGGATGATGTGTTTCATGTTACCTTTAAAAAACCTCCCGAGAAAAATACATCTTTGAATGAAAGGAAGAAAGATGACAACACTTGAACCCAATAGCGCTAGTTCGGAGGCAACCCAATAGTTATCTTTTTCTTGTTACTTTTCTATTTTTCAACAAGCACACAATTATGCTACTGTTATGATTGTATTTTAGTGTTTTAGTTAGTGTTTGTGCCAAGCAAAGCCTTTCGGATGATTTTGGTGATAGTTGCTTTGATTCTATGCATTAACAGAAACTTTCTCGTCCAGTAACAGAATTGTTAAATTTTTCTGGAGCGTGATAAAATTCTGATTTTTTACACATGATTGATATATATATAAATTGCCCACCATGTCCTAATTTTTAGAATTTTTGGAGTTACAGAAGTATGGTTAATGTTCATATTGCTACAGACTATTCTGTTTTTGATAGATTATGTTTTTGATGCATTTTTTTGCTTGTTTTGACGAAACTGTATTGAGGGGTTGATACGTCCATTTTGCATCATGTTTACCTACTGTTATTTATGTTGTTTTATTGCATAATAATGTTTTTTGGAGTAATTCTAATGCCTTTTCTCTCATAATATGCAAGGTACACACAAAGGGGGAGAATTCGGGCAGCTGGAAATCTGGACGTGAAAAAGCTACGTCAGGCTACCTATTCTGCACAACTCCAAATGAGCTGAAACTTTACGAGGATTCTTATGGAATAAATAAGAAATACTGGAGCAAATAAGTACCGGAGGGGGTCACCCTGGTGAGCATAAGACACCAGGGCGCGCCTGGTGGGTTGTGCTCATCCAGGCCCACCTTCGGTAACCCCCTTCTGGTACATAAGTCATTGTGACCTAGAAAAAAATGAGGAGAGGACTTTTGGATGATGCACCGCCGTCTTGAGGCGAAAGGCAGGAGCACTTTTGCCCTTCGGTGGAGCGATTCCGCCGGGGGAACTTCCCTCACAGAGGGGGAAATCATCGTCGTCATCATCACCAACAACTCTCCCATCTTGGGGATGGCTATCTTCATCAACATCTTTAACAACACCATCTCATCTCAATCCCTAGTTCATCTCTTGTGTTCAATCTCTGTACTGGAACTATAGTTTGGTGCTTGTGGGTGACTAGTAGTGTTGATTACATCTTGTAGTTGATTACTATATGGTTTATTTGGTGGAAGATTATATGTTCAGATCCATTATGTTATTTAATACCCCTCTGATCTTGAGCATGATTATCGTTTGTGAGTAGTTACTTTGTTCTTGAGCTCACGGGAGAAATCATGTTGCAAGTAATCATGTGAACTTGATATGTGTTCGATATTTTGATGATATGTATGTTGTGATTCCCTTAGTGGTGTCATGTGAATGTCGACTATATGACACTTCACCATATTTGGGCCTAAGGGAATGCATTGTGGAGTAGCTATTAGATGATGGGTTGCGATAATGATAGAAGCTTAAACCCTAGTTTATGCGCTATTCCGTAAGAGACCGATTGGATCCAAAAGTTTAATGCTATGGTTAGAATATATTCTGAATACTTTCTCGTAGTTGCGGATGCTTGCGAGGGGGTTGATGACCCACAAGTATAGGGGATCTATCGTAGTCCTTTCGATAAGTAAGAGTGTCGACCCCAACGAGGAGCAGAAGGAAATGATAAGCATTTTTCAGCAAGGTATTCTCTGCAAGTACTGAAATAAGTGGTAACAAATAGTTTTGTGATAAGATAATTGGTAACGAGCAACAAGTAACAAAAGTAAATAAAGTGCAACAAGGTGGCCCAATCCTTTTTGTAGCAAAGGACAAGCCTGGACAAACTCTTACAATAGGAAAAAAGCTCCTGAGGACACATGGGAATATCGTCAAGCTAGTTTTCATCACGCTCATATGATTCGCGTTCGGTACTTTGATAATTTGATATGTGGGTGGACCGGTGCTTGTGTACTGCCCTTACTTGGACAAGCATCCCACTTATGATTAACCTCTATTGCAAGCATCCGCAACTAGAACAAAAGTATTAAGGTCAACCTAACCATAGCATGAAACATATGGATCCAAATCAGCCCCTTACGAAGCAACACATATACTAGGGTTTAAGCTTCTGTCACTCTAGCAACCCATTACTTCCCAATGCCTTCCTCTAGGCCCAAATAATGGTGAAGTGTTATGTAGTCGACGTTCACATAACACCACTAGGGGTTAGACAACATACATCTTATCAAAATATCGAACGAATACCAAATTCACATGACTACTAATAGCAAGACTTCTCCCTTGTCCTCAGGAACAAACGTAACTACTCACAAAGCATATTCATGTTCATAATCAGAGAGGTAATATTGTGCATAAAGGATCTGAACATATGATCTTGCACCAAATAAACCAACTAGCATCAACTACAAGGAGTAATCAACACTACTAGCAACCTACTAGCACCAATCCTGGACTTGGAGACAAGAATTGGATACAAGAGATGAACTAGGGTTTGGAGATGAGATGGTGCTGATGAAGATGTTGATGGAGATTGCCCTCTCCCGATGAGAGGAGCGTTGGTGATGATTTCCCCCTCCCGGAGGGAAGTGTCCCCGGCAGATCAGCTCTGCCGGAGCCCTAGATTGGTTCCGCCAAGGTTCCGCCTTGTGGCGGCGGAGTCCCGTCTCGAAAGGTTCTCTTCTATTTTTTTCTCATCGAAAGACTTCATATGGGAGAAGATGGGCGTCAGAGAGCCACCAGGGGGCCCACGAGGTAGGGGCGCGCCTGTGGGGTGCGCCCACCTCGTGAGCAGTGGTGTGGCCCCGGCCTTCATCTTTGGTGACGATTTTCTCTATTTATTTTAAGGTGTTAGTGGAGTTTGAGGACTTTTGGAGTTGCATGAATAGTCCTTCAATATTTGCTCCTTTTCGGCCGAATTCCAGTGCGGCATTCTCCTCTTCATGTAAACCTTGTAAAATAAGAGAATAGCCATAGTATTATGACATAACGTGAAATAAAAGCCCATAATGCAATAAATATCGATATAAAAGCATGATGCAAAATGGACGTATCAGGGGTTAATCATAAGTAGGAGGTTTTTTTATATCAATATTTATTGTGTTATGGGCTGTAATTACATGTTATGTCACAATTCTTATGGCTATTCTCTCTTATTTTACAAGGTTTACATGAAGAGGGAGAATGCCGACAGCTGGGATTCTAGGTTGGAAAAGTAGCAAATATTAGAGACCCATTCTGCACAGCTCCAAAAGTCCTGAAACTCCACGAAAGTCATTTTTGGATTTTATAAAAATTATTGAGCGGAAGAAATATCTGAGGGGGCCACCCACCATCCACGAGGGTGGGGGCGCGCCCTACCCCCTGGGCGCACCCCTGCCTCGTGGGCCTCCTGGCTATTGGAAATATGCCCTAGAGGCAATAATAAAAGGATTATTATATTTCCTTGTTCATGATAATTGTCTTTTATTCATGCTATAACTGTATTTTCCGAAAATCGTAATACACGTGTGAATACATAGACCACAATGTGTCCCTAGTGAGCCTCTAGTTGACTAGCTTGTTGATCAACAGATAGTCACGGTTTCCTGGCTATGGACATCGGATGTCGTTGATAACGGGATCACATCATTAGGAGAATGATGTGATGGACAAGACCCAATCCTAAGCATAGCACAACATCGTGTAGTTCGTTTTGCTAGAGCTTTTCCAATGTCAAGTTTCTTTTCCTTAGACCATGAGATCGTGTAACTCCCGGATACCGTAGGAGTGCTTTGGGTGTACCAAACGTCACAACGTAACTAGGTGACTATAAAGGTGCACTATAGGTATCTCTGAAAGTGTCATTGGGTTGACACGGATCGAGACTGGGATTTGTCACTCCGTATGACGGAGAGGTATCTCTGGGCCCACTCGGTAATGCATCATCATAATGAGCTCAAAGTGACCAAGTGGTTGGTCACGGGATCATGCATTACGGTACGAGTAAAGTGACTTGCCGGTAACGAGACTGAACGAGGAATTGGGATACCGACGATCGAGTCTCGGGCAAGTAACATACCGATTGACAAAGGGAATTGTATATGGGGTTTGATTGAATCCTTGACATCGTGGTTCAACCGATGAAATCATCATGGAACATGTGGGAGCCAACATGGGTATCTAGATCCCACTGTTGGTTATTGACCAGAGAGTCGTCTCGGTCATGTCTGCATGTCTCCCGAACCCGTAGGGTCTACACACTTAAGGTTCGGTGATGCTAGGGTTATTAGGAAGACTTGTATGTGATTACCGAATGTTGTTCGGAGTCCCGGATGAGATCCCGGACGTCACGAGGAGTTCCGGAATGGTCCGGAGGTGAAGATTTATATATGGGAAGTTGTCATGCGGACACCGGAAAGTTTTGGGGGCATATCGGTATTGTACCGGGGCCACCGGAGAGGTTCCGGGGGTCCACCGGGAGGGGCCACCCCTCTTGGAGGGCCACACGGGCCGCAAGGGGCAGGGAACCAGCCCCTGGAGGGCTGGGCGCGCCCCCCACCTTGGGCCCATGCGCCTAGGGTTGGGGGGAAACCCTAAGGGGGGCGCCCCCTTTGCTTGGGGGGCAAGTTCCCCCTCCCTGGCCGCCGCCCCCCCTCTAGATCCCATCTAGAGGGGTCGGCCCCCCTTGCCCCTTCCTCTATAAATAGAGGGGTGAGGGGAGGGCTGCTGGACACACAACCCAAGGCGCAGCCCCTCCCCTCCCCAACACCTCTCCTCCTCCGTTACGTGCTTGGCGAAGCCCTGTCGGAGTACTGCTGCACCAACACCACCACGCCGTCGTGCTGCCGTTGGAGCAATCTTCCTCAACCTCTCCTTCCTCCTTGCTGGATCAAGACGGAGGAGACGTCGTCCATACCGTACGTGTGTTGAACATGGAGGTGCTGTCCGTTCAGCACTTGGTCATCGGTGATCTGAATCACGACGAGTACGACTGCATCATCACCCTTCTCTTGAACGCTTCCGCACGCGATCTACAAGTGGTATGTAGATGCAAACTCACTCCCTTGACTCGTTGCTTAGATGAACTCATAGATGGATCTTGGTGAAACCATAGGAAATTTTTTAATTTTCTGCTACGTTCCCCAACAGTGGCATCATGAGCTAGGTCTATGCGTAGTTCTCTATTGCACGAGTAGAACACAATTTTGTTGTGGGCGTGGATCTTGTCAACTTGCTTGCCACTACTAGTCTTTTCTTGCTTCAGCGGTATTGTGGGATGAAGCGGCCCGGACCAACCTTACGTGACGCTTACGTGAGACCGGTTCCACCGACAGACATGCACTAGTTGCATAAGGTGGCTGGCGGGTGTCTGTCTCTCCCACTTTAGTTGAAGCGGATTCGATGAAAAGGGTCCTTATGAAGGGTAAATAGAAGTTGAGAAAATCATGTTGTGGTTATTCGTAGGTAAGAAAACATTCTTGCTAGAACCCAATTGCAGCCACGTAAAAGATGCAACAACAATTAGAGGACGTCTAACTTGTTTTTGCAGCAATTGTCATGTGATGTGATATGGCCAGAAGTTGTGATGAATGATGAATGATATATTGTGATGTATGAGATCATGTTCTTGTAATAGGAATCACGACTTGCATGTCGATGAGTATGACAACCGGCAGGAGCCATAGGAGTTGTCTTTATTTTTGTATGACCTGCGTGTCATTGAAGAACGCCATGTAAATTAGTTTACTTTATTGCTAAACGCGTTAGCCATAAAAGTAGAAGTAGTCGTTGGCGTGACAACTTCATGAAGACACGATGATGGAGATCATGGTGTCATGCCGGTGACAAGATGATCATGGAGCCCCGAAGATGGAGATCAATGGAGCTATATGATATTGGCCATATCATGTCACTACTATATAATTGCATGTGATGTTTATTATGTTTATGCATCTTGTTTACTTAGAATGACGGTAGTAAATAAGATGATCCCTTACAACAATTTCAAGAAGTGTTCTCCCCTAACGTGCACCGTTGCTAAAGTTAAATGCGTTTCAAGCACCACGTGATGATCGAGTGTGATAGATCCTTACGCTCACATACAACGGTGTAAGATAGTTCTACACATGCAAAACACTTAGGGTTAACTTGACGAGCCTAGCATGTGCGGACATGGCCTCGAACACGGAGACCAAAAGGTCGAACACGAGTCGATGGAAGATACGATCAACATGAAGATGTTCACCGACGATGACTAGTCCGTCTCACGTGATGATCGGACACGGCCTAGTCGACTCGGATCGTGTAACACTTAGATGACTAGAGGGATGTCTAATCTGAGTGGGAGTTCATTGTAATAATTTGATTAGATGAACTTAACTATCATGAACTTAGTCTAAAACCTTTGCAAATATGTCTTGTAGATCAAATGGCCAACGCTCATGTCAACATGAACTTCAACGCGTTCCTAGAGAAAACCAAGCTGAAAGATGATGGCAGCAACTATACTGATCGGGTCCTAACCCGAGGATCATCCTCATAGCTGCCAGAAACAATATGTCCTAGAAGGACCACTAGGTGACGCCCCGTCCCTGAGAACCAAGACGTTATGAACGCTTGGCAGTCTCGACCGATGATTACTCCCTCGCTCAAAGGCGGCATGCTTTACACTTAGAACCGGGCTCCAAAAGCGTTTTGAGCAACACGGAGCATATGAGATGTTCGAGGAGCTGAAACTAGTTTTCCAAGCTCATGCCCGGTCGAGAGATATGAAGTCTCCGACAAGTTCTATAGTTGTAAGATGGAGGAAAACAGTTCATCAAGTGAGCACATACTCAAAATGTCCAGGTTGCACAACCACCTGACTCGATTGGACATTAACCTCCTTGACGAGGCGGTCATTGACAGAATCCTTGATCGCTCCCACCAAGCTACAAGAGCTTTGTGATGAACTACAATATGCGTGGGATGGTGAAGACCATTCTGAAGTATTTTCAATCTGAAGTCAGCAGAGGTTGAGATCAAGAAAGAACATCAAGTGTTGATGGTAAATAAGACCACTAAGTTCAAGAAGGGCAAGGGCAAGAAGAACTTCAAGAAGGACGGCAAGGATGTTGCCGCGCCCGTAAGCCGATTGCTTGGGAAGAAGTCAAAGAATGGACCCAAGCCCGAGATCGAGTGCTTTTATTGCAAGGGAAGGGTCCTTTCGAAGCGGAACTGCCCCAAATACTTAGTGGATAAGAAGGCCGGCAACAGCAAAGGTATATTTGATATACATGTAATTGATGTGTACCTTACCAGTACTCGTAGTAACTCCTGGGTATTTGATACCGGTGCCGTTGCTCATATTTGTAACTCACAACAGGAGCTACGGAATAAGCGGGGACTGGCGAAGGACGAGGTGATGATGCGCGTCGGGAATGGTTCCAAGGTCGATGTGATCGCCGTCGGCACGCTACCTCTACATTTACCTACGGGATTAGTTATAAACCTTAATAATTGTTATTTAGTGCCAAGTTTGAGCATGAACATTGTATCTGGATCTCGTTTGATACGAGATGGCTACTCATTTAAATCCGAGAATAATGGTTGTTCTATTTATATGAGAGATATGTTTTATGGTCATGCCCGATGGTCAATGGTTTATTCTTAATGAATCTCGAGCGTAATATTACACATATTCATAGTGTGAATGCCAAAAGATGTAAAGTTGATAACGATAGTCCCACATACTTGTGGCACTGCCGCCTTGGTCACATTGGTGTCAAGCGCATGAAGAAGCTCCATGCTGATGGACTTTAGAGTCTCTCGATTATGAATCATTTGACACATGCAAACCATGCCTCATGGGCAAATGACCAAGACTCCGTTCTCCGGAACAATGGAGCGAGCAACCAACTTGTTGGAAATCATACATACCAATGTGTGCGGTCCAATGAGCATTGAGGCTCATGGAGGATATCGTTATGTTCTCACTCTCACCGATGACTTGAGTAGATATGGGTATGTCTACTTAATGAAACACAAGTCCGAGACCTTTGAAAAGTTCAAGGAATTTCAGAATGAGGTAGAGAATCAACGTGACCGAAAGATAAAGTTCCTACGATCGATCGTGGAGGAGAATATTTAAGTCACGAATTTGGTACACACTTAAGGAAATGTGGAATCGTTTCACAACTCACGCCTACCGAACACCTTAGTGTAACGGTGTGTCCGAACGTCGAATCGCACTCTATTGGATATGGTGCGGTCTATGATGTCTCTTACCGATTTACCGCTATCATTTTGGAGATACGCCTAGAGATAGCTACATTCACTTTAAATAGGGCACCGCCTAAATCCGCTGAGACGACACCGTATGAATTATGGTTTGGGAAGAAACCTAAGTATCGTTTCTAAAAGTTTGGGGATGCGATGCTTATGTCAAGAAACTTCAACTGAAAAGCTCGAACCCAAGTCCGAAAAATGCGTCTTCATAGGATACCCTAAGGAAACCGTTGGGTATACCTTCTACTTAAGATCCGAGGGCAAGATCTTTGTTGCCAAGAACGGATGCTTTCTGGAAAAAGAGTTTCTCTCGAAAGAAGTAAGTGGGAGGAAAGTAGAACTCGATGAAGTACTACCTCTCGAAAGGGAAAGTAGTGCAGCTCAGGAAAATGTTCCTGTGATGCCTACACCAACTGAAGAGGAAAATAATGATGATGATCAAGGTACTTCGGATCAAGTTGCTCTTGAACCTCAGAGGTCCCCAAGGACACGTTCCGCACTGCAGTGGTACGGCAACCCTGTCCTGGAAATCATGTTGTTAGACAACGGTGAACCTTCGAACTATGAAGAAGCGATGGCGGGCCCAGATTCCAACAAATGGCTTGAAGCCATGAAATCCGAGATAGAATCCATGTATGAAAACAAAGTATGGACTTTGACAGACTTGCCCGATGATCGGCGAGCGATAGAAAACAGATGGATCTTTAAGAAGAAGACGGACGCGGATGGAAATGTTACCATCTATAAAGCTCGACTTGTCGCTAAGGGTTATCGACAAGTTCAAGGGATTGACTACGACGAGACATTCTCTCCCGTAGCAAAGCTGAAGTCCGTCCGAATCATGTTAGCAATTGCCGCATACTATGATTATGAGATATGGCAGATGGACGTCAAAACGGCATTCCTTAACGGACATCTTAACGAAGAGCTGTATATGATGTAGCCGGAAGGTTTTGTCGATCCTAAGAACGCTAACAAAGTATGCAAGCTCCAGCGATCCATTTATGGGCTAGTGCAAGCATCTCGGAGTTGGAACATTCGCTTTGTTGAGATGATCAAAGCGTTTGGGTTTATGCAGACTTATGGAGAAGCCTGCGTTTACAAGAAAGTGAGTGGGAGCTCTGTAGCATTTCTCATATTATATGTAGATGACATACTCTTGATGGGAAATGATGTAGAACTTCTGGACAGCATTAAGGCCTACTTGAATAAGTGTTTTTCAATGAAGGACCTTGGAGAAGCTACTTACATATTAGGAATCAAGATCTATAGGGATAGATCGAGACGCCTCATAGGTCTTTCACAGAGCACATACCTTGATAAGATTTTGAAGAAGTTCAAAATGGATCAGTCCAAGAAAGGGTTCTTGCCTGTGTTGCAAGGTGTGAGATTGAGCTCGGCTCGATCCCGACCACGGCAAAAGATAAAGAAGAGATGAGTGTCATCCCTATGCTTCAGCCATAGGATCTATTATGTATGCCATCTTGTGTACTGGACTGATGTAAACCTTGCCGTAAGTTTGGTAGGGAGGTACCAAAGTAATCCCGCAAGGAACACCGGACAGCGGTCAAGAATATCCTGAAGTACCGAAAAGGACAAAGGACATGTTTCTTGTTTATGGAGGTGACGAAGAGCTCGTCAGAAGGGTTACATCGACGCTTAGCTTCGACTCAGATCCGATGACTCTAAGTCACAAACCGGATACGTGTGTATGTTGAATGGTGGAGCAAGAAGTGGTGCGCCGCAAGCGAAAGCGTCGTGGCGGGATCTACATGTGAAGCGGAGTACATGGCAGCCTCGGAGGCAGCAAGATGAAGCAATTTGGATGAAGGAGTTCATCACCGACCTAGGATTCATACCCAATGCATCGGGCCGATCAAACTCTTCTGTGACAACACTTGGAGCTATTGCCCTTGCCAAGGAGCCCGTGTTTCACAAGAAGACAAGGCACATCAAGCGCCATTTCAACTCCATCCGTGAAAATGTTCAAGATGGACACATAGATATTTGCAAAGTACATACGGATCTCAATGTCGCAGATCCGCTGACTAAACTCTCTCTGAAAGCAAAACATGATCAACACCAGAACTCTATGGGTGTTCGATTCATCACAATGTAACTAGATTATTGACTCTAGTGCAAGTGGGAGACTGTTGGAAATATGCCCTAGAGTCAATAATAAAAGGATTATTATATTTCCTTGTTCATGATAATTGTCTTTTATTCATGCTATAACTGTATTATCCGGAAATCGTAATACACGTGTGAATACATAGACCACAACATGTCCCTAGTGAGCCTCTAGTTGACTAGCTCGTTGATCAACAGATAGTCATGGTTTCCTGGCTGTGGACATCGGATGTCGTTGATAACGGGATCACATCATTAGGAGAATGATGTGATGGACAAGACCCAATCCTAAGCATAGCACAAGATCCTGTAGTTCGTTTTGCTAGAGCTTTTCCAATGTCAAGTATATTTTCCTTAGACCATGAGATCGTGTAACTCCCGGATACCGTAGGAGTGCTTTGGGTGTACTAAACGACACAACGTAACTAGGTGACTATAAAGGTGCACTACAGGTATCTCTGAAAGTGTCTGTTGGGTTGACACGGATCGAGACTGGTATTTGTCACTCCGTATGACGGAGAGGTATCTCTGGGCCCACTCGGTAATGCATCATCACAATGAGCTCAAAGTGACCAAGTGGTTGGTCACGGGATCATGCATTACGGTACGAGTAAAGTGACTTGCCGGTAACAAGACTGAACGAGGTATTGGGATACCGACGATCGAGTCTCGGGCAAGTAACGTATCGATTGACAAAGGGAATTGTATATGGGGTTTGATCGAATCCTCGACATCGTGGTTCAACCGATGAAATCATCGTGGAACATGTGGGAGCCAACATGGGTATCCAGATCCCGCTGTTGGTTATTGACCGGAGAGTCGTCTCGGTCATGTGTGCATGTCTCCCGAACCCATAGGGTCTACACACTTAAGGTTCGGTGACGCTAGGATTATTAGGAAGACTTGTATGTGATTACCAAATGTTGTTTGGAGTCCCGGATGAGATTCCGGACGTCACGAGGAGTTCTGGAATGGTCCGGAGGTGAAGATTTATATATGGGAAGTTGTCATGCGGACACCGGAAAGTTTCGGGGGCATATCGGTATTGTACCGGGGCCACCGGAGAGGTTCCGGGGGTCCACCGGGAGGGGCCACCCCTCTCGGAGGGCCACATGGGCTGAAGTGGAGGGAACCAGCCCTGGAGGGCTGGGCGCACCCCCACCTTGGGCCCATGCGCCTAGGGTTGGGGGGAAACCCTAAGGGGGGGCGCCCCCTTTGCTTGGGGGGCAAGTCCCCCCTCCCTGGCCGCCGCCCTCCCTCTAGATCCCATATAGAGGGGTCGGCCCCCCTTGCCCCTTCCCCTATAAATAGAGGGGTGAGGGAGGGCTGCTGGACACACAACCCAAGGCGCAGCCCTCCCTCCCAACACCTCTCCTCCTCCGTACGTGCTTGGCAAAGCCTCGCCGAGTATCGCTTTGCACCAACACCACCACGCCGTCGGCTTTGCCGTTGGAGCAATCTTCCTCAACCTCTCCTTCCTCCTTGCTGGATCAAGACGGAGGAGACGTCGTCCATACCGTACGTGTGTTGAACGCGGAGGTGTTGTCCGTTCAGCACTTGGTCATCGGTGATCTGAATCACGGCGAGTACGACTCCATCATCACCCTTCTCTTGAATGCTTCCGCACGCGATCTACAAGTGGTATGTAGATGCAAACTCACTCCCTTGACTCATTGCTTAGATGAACTCATAGATGGATCTTGGTGAAACCGTAGGAAATTTTTTAATTTTCTGCAACGTTCCCCAACACTGGCAGCCCTTCGGTGGCCATCTTCTTCTATATGAAGTCTTTTACCCCGGAAAAAAATCATAAGCAAGCTTTCGGGACGAAACACCGCCGCCACGAGGCGGAACCTTGGCGGAACCAATCTAGGGCTCCGGCAGAGCTGTTATGCCGGGGAAACATCCCTCCGGGAGGGGGAAATCATCACCCTCGTCATCAGCATCGATCATCTCATCGGGAGGGGGTCAATATCCATCAACATCTTCACCAGCACCATCTCCTCTCAAACCCTAGTTCATCTCTTGTATTCAATCTCTGTCCCAAAACCTTAGATTGGTACTTGTGTGTCGCTAGTAGTGTTGATTACTCCTTGTAGTTGATGCTAGTTGGTTTATTCGGTGGAAGATCAACAAATCATTAATGCATATTTATACCCCTCTGATTATGAACATGAATATGATTTGTGAGTAGTTACGTTTGTTCCTGAGGACATGGGTGAAGTCTTGCTATTAGTAGTCATGTGAATTTGGTATTCGATCGATATTTTGATGAGATGCATGTTGTCTCTCCTCTAGTGGTGTTATGTGAACGTCGACTACATGACACTTCACCATTATTTGGGCCTAGAGGAAGGAATTGGGAAGTAATAAGTTGATGATGGTTTGGTAGAGTGACAGAAGCTTAAACCCTAGTTTATGTGTGGCTTCGTAAGGGGATGATTTGGATCCACTTGTTTCATGCTATGGTTAGGTTTACCTTAATACTTCTTTTGTAGTTGCGGATGCTTGCAATAGGGGTTAATCATAAGTGGGATGCTTGTCCAAGAAAGGGAAGTACCCAAGCACCGGTCCACCCACATATCAAATTATAAAAGTAACGAACGCGAATCATATGAGCGTGATGAAAACTAGCTTGACGATAATTCCCATGTGTCCTCGGGAGCGCTTTTCTCTATATAAGAATTTGTCCAGGCTTGTCCTTTGCTACCAAAAGGATTGGGCCACCTTACTGCACCTTATTTACTTTCATTGCTTGTTACTCGTAACAAATTACCTTATCACAAAACTATCTGTTACCGATAATTTCAGTGCTTGCAGAGAATACCTTACTGAAAACCGCTTGTCATTTCCTTCTGCTCCTCATTGGGTTCGACAGTCTTACTTATTGAAAGGACTACGATAGATCCCCTACACTTGTGGGTCATCAAGACTCCTTTCTGGCGCCATTGCCGGGGAGTGAAGCGCCTTTGGTAAGTGGAACTTGGTAAGGAAACATTTATAGTGTGCTGAAATTTACTGTCACTTGTTACTATGGAAACTATTCCTTTGAGGGGCTTGTTCGGGGTTTCTTCGCCCCGACTAGTGGAGCAAAGAGTTGCTCCTCAACCTACTGAACCTACTGAAAATGTTTACTTTGAAATTCCATCGGGTATGGTAGAGAAACTGCTAGCTAATCCCTTTACAGGAGATGGAACATTGCATCCCGATTTACACCATATCTATGTGGATGAAGTTTGTGGATTATTTAAGCTTGCAGGTATGCCCGATGATGTTGTCAAGAAGAAGGTTTTCCCTTTATCTTTGAAGGGAGATGCATTGACGTGGTATAGGCTATGTGATGATATGGGATCATGGGACTACAAACGATTGTAGTTGGAAGTTCACCAGAAGTTTTATCCTATGCATCTTGTTCATCGCGATCGTAATTATATATATAATTTTTGGCCTCGCAAAGGAGAAAGCATCGGTCAAGCTTGGGGGAGGCTTAAGTCAATGTTATATTCATGCCCCAATCATGAGCTCTCAAGAGAAATGATTATTCAAAATTTTTATGCTCGGCTTTCTGTCAACAATCGCTCCATGCTCGATACTTCTTGTCCTGGTTCCTTTATGATGAAGACTATTGAATCCAGATGGGATTTATTGGAAAGAATTAAATGCAACTCTGAAGATTGGGATTCTGATGAAGGTAAGGAGTCAGGTATGATGCCTAAGTTTGATTGTGTTAAATCTTTTATGGATACCGATGCTTTTCGTGGATTTAGCACTAAATATGGACTTGACTCTGAGATAGTAGCTTCTTTATGTGAATCATTTGCTACTCATGTTGACCTCCCTAAGGAGAAGTGGTTTAAATATAATCCTCCCACTGAATTAAAAGTAGTTTCACCTATTATAGTTGAAGAAAAGACTATCACTTATAATGATCCTATTGTTCCTACTACTTATGTTGAGAAACCGCCTTTCCCTGTTAGGATAAAGGATCATGCTAAAGCTTCAACTGTGGTTCGTAAGAGTAATACTAGAACATATACACCACCTGAGCAAATTAAAGTTGAACCTATAGTATTGCTATGGTTAAAGATCTCTTGGCCGATAATATTGATGGGCATGTTATTTACTTCTGTGATGAAGCTGCTAGAATTGCTAGACCGGATAATAAACATAAACATAGACCTGTTGTAGGCATGCCTGTTATTTCTGTTCAAATAGGAGATCATTGTTATCATGGCTTATTTGATATGGGTGCTAGTGCGAGTGCAATACCTCATTCCTTATATGAAGAAATTATGCATGATATCGAACCCACTGAAATAGAAGGTATTGATGTTACTATTAAGCTTGCCAATAGAGATACTATTTCACCAATTGGGATTGTTAGAGATGTTGAAGTCTTGTGTGGGAAAGTTAAATATCCTGCTGATTTTCTTGTTCTTGGTTCCCCACAAGATGACTTTTGTCCCATTATATTTGGTAGACCCTTCTTGAACACTGTTGATGCTAAGATAGACTGCGAAAAGGATGTTGTTACGATTGGCTTAGGGGATATGTCTCATGAGTTTAATTTTGCTAAGTTTCGTAGAGAACCCCATGATAAAGAATTGCCTAGTAAGGATGAAATTATTGGTCTTGCTTCTATTTCCGTGCCTCCTAATGATCCTTTAGAACAATATTTTCTAGACCATGAAAATGATATGTTTATGAATGAAAGAAGAGGGATAGATGAAGTATTCTTTAAACAGGGACCTATTTTGAAACACAACTTGCCTGTTGAAATCCTAGGGGATCCTCCACCACCCAAGGGTGATCCTGCGTTTGAGCTTAAACTATTACCTGATACTCTTAAATATGCTTATCTTGATGAAAAGAAGATATATCCTGTTATTATTAGTGCTAAACTTTCAGAGCAGGAAGAGGAAATATTATTGAAAACTCTGAAGAAGCACCGTGCTACTATTGGATATACTCATGATGATCTTAAGGGCATTAGTCACACGCTATGCCAACACAAAATAAAATTGAAGGAATACGCCAAACGAGTTATTGATCACCAACGATGGTTAAATCCTAAGATGAAAGAAGTGGTAAGAAAGGAAATACTAAAGCTCCTTGAGGCAGGTATAATTTATCCCGTTGCTGATAGTCAGTGGGTAAGCCCTATCCATTGTGTCCCTAAGAAGGGAGGTATCACTGTCATTCCTAATGATAAAGATGAATTGATCCTGCAAAGAATTATTACAGGTTATAGGATGGTAATTGATTTTCGAAAATTAAATAACGCTACTAAAAAGATCATTACCCTTTACCTTTTATTGATCAAATGCTAGAAAGACTATCCAAACATACACATTTTTGCTTTCTAGATGGTTACTCTGGTTTCTCTCAAATACCGGTGTTAGCAGAGGATCAAAAAAAGACCACTTTTACTTGCCCTTTCGGTTCTTTTGCTTATAGACGTATGCCTTTTGATTTATGTGATGCACCTGCTACCTTTCAAAGATGCATGATGGCTATATTCTCTGACTTTTGTGAAAAGATTTGTGAGGTATTCATGGATGATTTCTCCGTTTATGGATCCTCTTTTGATGATTGCTTGAGCAACCTTGAACGAGTTTTGCAGAGATGCGAAGATACTAGTCTTGTGTTGAATTGGGAGAAGTGCCACTTTATGGTTAATGAAGGCATTGTCTTGGGGCATAAAATTTCTGAAAGAGGTATTGAAGTTGATAAAGCTAAAGCTGATGCAATTGAAAAGATGCCGTGTCCTAAGGACATCAAAGGTATAAGAAGTTTCCTTGGTCATGCCTGTTTTTATAGGAGGTTCATTAAGGACTTCTTTTGTCTCCGATGATGATTGTGTAGAAGCATTTGAAATACTTAAGAAAGCTTTGATTTCTGCACCTATTGTTCAGCCACCTAATTAGAATTTACCCTTTGAAATTATGTGTGATGCTAGTGATTATGCTGTAGGTGCTGTTCTAGGACAAAGAGTTGATAAGAAACTAAATGTTATTCAATATGCTAGTAAAACTCTAGACACTGCTCAAAGGAATTATGCTACTACTGAAAAAGAATTCTTAGCAGTTGTATTTGCTTGTGATAAGTTCAGACCTTATATTGTTGATTCTAAAGTAACTATTCACACTGATCATGCTGCTATTAAATATCTTATGGAAAAGAAAGATGCTAAACCTAGACTTATTAGATGGGTTCTCTTGCTACAAAAATTTGATTTGCATATTATTGATAGAAAGGGAGCTAAGAACCCCCTTGCAGACAACTTGTCTAGGTTAGAGAATGTTCTTGATGACCCACTACCTATTGATGATAGCTTTCCTGATGAACAATTAGCTGTCATAAATGCTTCTCGTACTACTCCATGGTATGCTGATTATGCTAATTACATTGTTGCTAAATTTATACCACCTAGTTTCACATACCAGCAAAAGAAAAAGTTCTTCTATGATTTAAGACATTACTTCTGGGATGACCCAGACCTTTATAAAGAAGGAGTAGATGGTGTTATTATATGTTGTGTACCTGAGCATGAACAGGAACAGATCCTACGCAAGTGTCACTCCAAGGCTTATGGAGGACACCACGCTGGAGATAGAACTGCACATAAGGTATTGCAATCCGGTTTTTATTGGCCTACTCTCTTCAAAGATGCCCGTAAGTTTGTCTTGTCTCGTGATGAATGTCAAAGAATTGGTAATATTAGTAGACGTCAAGAAATGCCTATGAATTATTCTCTTGTTATTGAACCATCTGATTGTTTGGGGCTTTGATTATATGGTACCCTTTCCTTCCTCTAATGGGTATGCACATACTTTAGTTGCTGTTGATTACGTTACTAAGTGGCTAGAAGCTATTCCAACTAGTAGTGCTGATCATAACACCTCTATTAAGATGCTTAAAGAAGTTATTTTTCCAAGGTTTGGAGTCCCTAGATATTTAATGACTGATGGTGGTTCACATTTTATTCATGGTGCTTTTCGTAAAATGCTTGCTAAGTATGATGTAATCATAGAATTGCATCTCCATATCACCCACAGTCTAGTGGTCAAGTAGAATTGAGTAACAGAGAGCTTAAATTAATTTTGCAAAAGACTGTTAATAGATCTAGAAAGAATTTGTCCAAGAAACTTGATGATGCATTATGGGCTTATAGAACTGCATATAAAAATCCTATGAGTATGTCTCCATATAAAATGGTTTATGGAAAAGCATGTCACTTACCTCTCGAAGTAGAACATAAGGCATATTGGGCTATTAAAGAGCTCAATTATGATTTCAAACTTGCCAGTGAGAAGAGGTTATTTGACATTAGCTCACTTGATGAATGGAGAACCCAAGCCTACGAGAATGCCAAGCTATTTAAAGAAAAGGTTAAAAGATGGCATGACAAAAGTATACAAAAGCGTGAGTTTAATGTAGGTGATTATGTGTTGCTATTCAACTCTCGTTTAAGATTTTTTGCAGGAAAAATTCTCTCTAAATGGGAAGATCCTTACGTTATCGAGGAGGTCTATTGTTCCGGTGCGATAAAAATCAACAACTTCGAAGGCACAAATCTGAAGGTGGTTAACGGTCAAAGAATCAAACGTTATATCTCAGGTAATCCTATAAATGTTGAAACTAATGTTATTGAAACCGTAACCCCGGAGGAATACATAAGAGACACTTTCCAGAATGTTTCAGACTTCGAAAAGGAATATGTATGTGGTACAGTAAGTAAACAGACTCGAAAATAGTTCTAATAGCAAATTTTCTCCATTTTGGAATATTTAAGAAAATAGGAAAATAAGAAGTAATCCGGGAAGGACATGAGGCGTCCACGAGGGTGGAGGGCGTGCCCTACCCCACTGGGCGCCCCCCCCGCCTCATGGGCACCTCGTGTGCTCTCCACACTCTGTTTTCTTTCATGATACTTCTTTTGGTCGGTAAAAATTTATTATATAATCTCCCGAAGGTTTTGACCATCGTATCACGCAAATATCCTCTGTCTTTGTTTCGAGCTGTTTTTCCGACAGATCTAGAGCACCATGAAGTCTTCAAGCGCCCCCAAGGACATGTTTTTCAAGAGGGTCATCAACCCCTACCTCGCGGAGGTGCTGCATCATCCTCAAACCATTGAGATGCGTGAGGGGGTGCTGCACATCCGCGATGTTGAGGGACCAAGGAGTACCGGAAGCGTGGAGACAAAGCTCGAAACAATGGAACACCAAGTTTTCAAGTGCCAAGGGATGGTGGAACATGGACTCAACGCCAACCAGATGATGATCGCGGAGTTCACCAACAACCATAAGCTGGACGCCAAGAACATTGGGGAGACCATCTTCAAGCTTCATGAGAAAATCGAGCACCTCCAAGCCCAGATCTATGACCTGCAAAACCAAAACTGTGAGTATGAATATAGATTCAAGAGGATGAGTTTGGCTGCAGATTTGAGGATCCCGGAGACTCGGTCATCCTTCTATGATGGTGAGCCTATGCCTTGGAAGATGGACGACAAGCCTACGTCATCAACAACTCCATCATCACCACCTCCGAGTACATAATCACATGGGTATGGGCACTCCCCTCGGCAACTGCCAAGCTTGGGGGAGGTGCCCCGGTATCGTATCACCATCACACTCCTATCTTTGCCGCTTTACTTAGGTCGATCCTTTTGGTAATATCTTGTTCTAGTAGAACAAAGCTTTGGTATGAATTAGTTTTGAGTTTTGCCTTATGATCCCTCTATGTAATCGAGTCCGTGAGCTACTTATAATAAAGATTAGTGTTGAGTCGAGGGCTTTGCTATCTTGCTATGATCTTGGGGGAATAAAAAGAGTAAAAAGAAATAAAAGAGGCCATATTGATCTTGTGGAAAGTAATGACTTCACATATAAAGAGTATGATGATTAAAAGTTGTTGAGAGTTGGCAAACACAGTTTTGGTCATTGTTGCAATTAATAGGAAGTAATAAAGAAAGAGAGGTTCTCACATATAAATATGCTATCTTGGACATCTTTTATGATTGTGAGCACTCATTAAACTATGACATGCTAAAGATTTGATGTTGGACAAGGAAGACACCGTAATGGGTTATGTTTTCTCACATCTTAATTAAAGTATATTGTCATGGATCATCCAACATGTTGAGCTTGCCTTTCCCCCTCATGCTAGCCAAATTCCTCGCACCAAGTAGAGATACTACTTGTGCTTTCAAATATCCTTAATCCTAGTTTTGCCATGAGATTCCACCATATCTACCTATGGATTGAGTAAGATCCTTCAAGTAAGTTGTCATGTTGCATGCAATAAAAATTGCTTTCTAAATATGTATGACTTATTAATGTGGAGAAAATAAGCTTTATACAATCTTGTGATATGGAAGTAATAAAAGCGATGGACTGCATAATAAAGGTTCATATTACAAGTGGCAATATAAAGTGACGTTCTTTTGCATTAAGACTTCATGCATCCAACCATAAAAGCACATGACAACCTCTGCCTCCCTCTGCGAAGGGCCTTGTCGGTGTCAAAACCGGCGGATCTCGGGTAGGGGGTCCCGAACTGTGCGTCTAGGAGGATGGTAACAGGAGACAAGGGACACGATGTTTTTACCCATGTTCAGGCCCTCTCGGTGGAGGTAAAACCCTACTCCTGCTTGATTAATATTGATGATATGGGTAGTACAAGAGTAGATCTACCACGAGATCAAAGAGGCTAAACCCTAGAAGCTAGCCTATGGTATGATTGTTGTTCGTCCTACGGACTAAAACCCTCCGGTTTATATAGACACCAGAGAGGGCTAGGGTTACATAGAGTCGGTTACAATGGTAGGAGATCCACATATCCGTATTGCCAAGCTTGCCTTCCACGCCAAGGAAAGTCCCATCCAGACACGGGACGAAGTCTTCAATCTTGTATCTTCATAGTCTAGGAGTCCAGCCAAAGATGATAGTTCGGCTATCCGGACACCCCCCAGTCCAGGACTCCCTCAGTAGCCCCTGAACCAGGCTTCAATGACGACGAGTCCAGCGCGCATATTGTCTTCGACATTGCAAGGCGGGTTCCTCCTCCGAATACTTCATAGAAGATTTTGAACACAAGGATAGTGTCCGGCTCTGCAAAATAAGTTCCACATACCACCGTAGAGAGAATAACATTTACACAAGTTCAATCTGCCGACGTATTCCGTGGCGTGACATCACACCACAGCCAAGCCTTTATTCGAATCGTTTCTACTGTTCCACCTCAGCACGTTTAGCGAAGCGATTTCCTTGGCACGTCTTGTCAAAGCAGAGATCGTGTCCCCTTATTCCGGGATTCTCATCAATACGGGCGTGGGTAGCCCAACCGCGCCATTGATTACGGCGCTTGGGAGATAAGCGAGTTTTACTAGGCTGGTGGGGACGCATAGTTTCGTCCATCCATATAAGGGGATAAGGACCCACCTTTTTACCTACGCCTTCTTCCTCCTTTGCTTATCCATTTCCGCGTACTCGAGCTCCAGCGCCCAAGTCCGCACATCTCGCCTCAACCTTCCCTAGCCATGTCCAGAGCGGGAGGCAAGTGGATGGCGGAGGGGCACATCAAAAAGTTGAGGAAAGCCGCATACCTGCACAACGACATTGCGCACCGGCTTCCAGAAGAGGGGCAGCTCGTCCCCACCCCCAGGCCCCATGAGAGGGTGGTGTTTCTTCCCCATTTCCTCCGTGGACTGGGCTTCCCACTCCACCCATTTGTCCGGGGGCTCATGTTCTAATACGGCCTGGATTTCCACGATCTGGCCCCGAATTTTATCCTCAACATCTCAGCATTTATCGTTGTGTGCGAGGCCTTCCTCCGCATCAAACCCCACTTCGGCTTATGGCTGAAGACCTTCAATGTCAAGCCAAAGGTAGTGGGCGGCCAGCAGGCGGAGTGCGGAGGCGCCATGGTGGGCAAGATGCCCAACGTCATATGGCTCGAGGGCGCCTTCGTGGAAACCATCAAAGGGTGGCAATCGGGTGGTTCTACATCACCGAGCCGCGGACTCTGAATGGGCAGCGCCCCGATTCAGATCCGCATCCCCACATGGCTCACCTCCGGAAAGAGAAGGGCCTGACATGGGGTGATTTGGAAGAGCTGACCGGACTCCAAACCTGCGTCCAAAACCTTGTGAACAAGAAGATCAAGCTTGTCAACGCAGTCCTGTGTCATGCTCATCCGCGGATGCTCCGTGCCAACAACGGGCTTTCAACTTGTGGGAGTTTGATCCGGAACAACACCAGACCTTTGAGGGCTCTTGACACTACGTCTGAAAGACGCTGGAGGGTGCTATTCAAGGGCGCCGAGGCTCCCGCATCCGCTACCGAAGATCGCGGATTCAGCTCGCAGCGTCAAGCCGACGAGGTAAGCTATTTTACCCTTTACGTGACACTTGTTTTTCATAGTTTGACTCTATGCAGGATCTAAACTCCCTTAAGGCCTGGCAGAAGAAGTCCGGGCAGGTTAACTGTTCGGCTCCCTTACCAGAAGACCCAGCGGACGCCCGATTGACGGGGCTGCTGGTTCCGGCGCCTTACGTGGTGCCGGAGAAGAAGGCCAAGAAGAAGGCCACGGGAACTCGAAGGAGTTCCCGGCGCCAGGTGTTGTCGGACTCATCATCCGACGACTCCAAGGCAGACTCCTCCGCGAAGACGGGGAGGAGGAAAAAGAGGCTTCTCCCCTCGCAGGGGGAGAGAAGAAAAGGAAGGCCTCCCCAATTGGGGCGGCTGGAGGGTCGACCCTTCCTCCGGACTACTCCACCAATGCCGACGATGGCGAAGAGGAGTGGCCACCGAGGGCTAAGCCCCTGGCGGCATCGTAAGTGTCCGGATACCAGAATAATTCATGGCATTTCGTTTGTCGCATAGAATCTCCTAACGCCGAATACAACCCTGCAGCCCGCCCAAGGACGAGCTCCCCGCTTCGTCGAGTGGCTCCCTGGATTCGTCGGATGTGAATAGCACTTCACTTCCGACCGCCTCCTCCCCTCGTGACGCAGACGACGCCGCGGTGGAGTCCCCAAAGGGGCCCAACCAGGAGGAGGTGGTCCTGGAGGCACCGCAAGGCGACCTCCCGGACTCCGGGCGCAAAGAGGGCAAAACCCCAGAGGGCTCTAAGTCCGGCCCTGTGCCGTACTCCGTACCGGAACCTACAGTGATTCCAAAGTCTGGCAGGCGGGCCCTTCGTGAGAAGGGCAAGACTACGACGCCGATGGCCTCCGTCCAACCGGAGGCACCAGCTAACTTGCTGGAGGCGCTTAACGGCGCCTCCATCGACGAGGAGCACCGCACTATTATGAGTGTGGTGATCCAGAAAGTTCAGTCCGTGAAGAGCGGGCTGACTAAAGCCTATACCAGCCTTCTAACAGGCTTTGAGGTATATAATTAAGATATGTAAAAATAGTACCGCATAGACAGTAGCCCCTGATGCTCAGTTTGGTGTTCGGAAAGGAAAGCCGAACTGAGGATCTAAAAAGATATACGCAGGAGTCTAACATAAGCATGTCAATATGGGAATGCAGGCGCTTGCCGACCTCTGCCAGACCGATTGCGGAGGTCAATGTATTGAAGCGAGCCTCGGCGGTTCGAGAACGAAGCTCGGCCATGCCAAGAAGCAGCTCGAGGACAAGGAGGGTAAGTAATACCTTATTAAAGTAATACCTTATAGAAAGGATTTGGTTGCAAAAAATGACAGGAATAACGTGAGTATTGCAGGGGCCACGAACGAGGTGGCGACCCTGAAGGAGGCGGTGTCCAAGGCCGAAAAAAGTGCGGCCGCGGAGCGCACCGAGCGAGAGAGGAAGAAGGCGCGGGTGGCGGAGGTGCAGCAAGAGCTCCAGGCTTTCGTGGAAAAACACGAGAGTTTGGAGCGTGACTCAAAGACACGAGAGTCCGAGCTCGCCTTGGCTGTTGAGAGTGCCAAAGCCGCTAAGGCCGAAGCCCAGAAGGCCCTCCAGGAGATTGAGGCGATAAAAAAGATAGCGGCGGGTAAGGCATTCTTCATGCAAAGCAAGCATGTAAAAGTGAATTATCTATACTTACCCGAATTCGGAGCTCTCTAGGAGCGTTCACAGATCTGCCCCGTAGTGTGTCCGATGCTGCCGCATTCTACCGAGCCGAGGAGGGGAGCTCGACGGAAAAGGTGTTCTAGTCTCAATATCTTTGAGGCGGACATCCGGTGCCTGAGCAACCAGTGAAGCAGCTGGTCGAGCTCCTAAGGTGGCGAACAGGCCATGAAGGGCCTCATAGTTGGTTTGTGGCCTAAAGAAGCCATGCCAGGAGCTACTTGATGCAGTGCGGCGGCTGGTGGGCCTTTGTCCATGGATTGAAGTCATCAAGCGTTCGTCTGCATTGAAGGTGCCGTCGGCCCTTGCCCGCTTAAAGTGCATTGGGGCAAGATGGACGCCGAGAAGCTTGTGACGGACGCGCCATCGCCGGGCAAGGAGTATCGACGCCGAGATGTACTATAAGGGTGTCTTTGAAGGGTGCCCGCCTTATAGTGGGTGAGTGCTCCAAAGATGTAATTTTGAGTAGACTCGCATTTGTTATCTGACGCTGAAAACTACGTTCATATCGCTAAGCAACACTTGTTAATTTAAAATATTACCTTCAGGCGGCCGTTTATCAAATTTGAGAGATGGCAAGTCGTTGGCTTCAGCCCCATGCCACGAAAGTCTTTGGGGTGTTGGGATAAACTTGAGCGCTCTTGTTCCCATTCTTGGGTCCTTTGAGGAGGCTCAACACAACGAACAAGGCAACCGGACTATAATGCTTGAACACTCCCACTTAGCCATAGAATTCTATAATTTTAAATTTTGGTGAGGCCCCTAGTGTTTGGAAGACTGAATTCAGGGCGCTATCCACGCCTGGGCCAGACAAAGCCGACTCCTCGCTCTAAGCGGCATAAGTCTTTAGGGACTCGAAAAACCTCTCGAACAGCGACCGGCTCTCGCCCTATCATGACGGTCAGTTTTAGCTTTCTCCACCGAGGTGCTAAACCTAGCTCAAGCTGGGCACAATCGCAGTGGTTCTCCCAGCGCTACCTTAGCCGATATAATGGAACGTAAGGTACCAAAACATGGGAGCCGGGCAAACCCAACTATTGACCCAAGACATGATTCGGAGCCGATGCATATAATGCTATAAGTTCGGGGTGCCGCACTTGTGAAAGTGTTCGGACTTATCACACCATATTTTGGGGAACTTAACCCCCTGGTGTATTTGGCCATACCAAAGCATACGGATGCAACATGTCATAAGTGAACATATATGGATAAAAAAGGAATGCAATAATAGGCAAAAGCTGTGCATTGTTTATTAAAAAAAAAGCTGCAGTAAAAGTAGAACGATACAAATAGTGTGATAAGCAAGGGACGAGACTATTTGACATGTCGCCCTCCAGGAGTGTGCTGCGGGATGATATGTAAAACAAGTATGCTGCTCGTAATAGAGACCACCTGTACACTCGACGTAGCTTTTCTGCTTCCCCGGCTATTGCATCGTGAGTTCGGCAGTTCTACTGCCGGACAGGGCTTCTGGAAAATGGAGTCCTGAGAATAAGAAAAAAAAGAATGACACAATTGGGAGCCCCTGGTGCGGTTGAGCCGCTCTCCGGGGATGTCGTGGTTGTGCCCCTACCCCTATGCCCATGGTATCTCCAGAGCGTAGTTAAGTACGTGTGGTGCTGGTCTCGCGATTTCGCGAGGGCTGGGGTTGGGGCCGCATTGCTATGCGTGCTCGGAACGTGCCAGGCGGTCTTGTTGTAGGTTACTCTGGGTGCGCTTGACGGTGTCCGGCCGCTTAACAACCGGACTCGAGAATTGCCTTAAGAGGCTGCTTTGTACTTCTGCCGCGAGAGCCGCTGTATGCTCCTCCGTTCGGAGAGAGCGTTCGGTGTTTCCGTTGACCGTAATGACTCCTCGAGGGCCTGGCATCTTGAGCTTGAGGTATGTGTAGTGCGGCACCACATTAAACTTTGCAAATGCGGTTCGTCCGAGCAGTGCATGATAGCCGCCGCGGAACGGGACTATGTCGAAGATTAACTCCTCGCTTCGGAAGTTATCCGGGATCCAAGACCACTTCAAGTGTGGCGAGCCTCTATAGTTGGCCTCTACACTGGTATGACTCCTTTCGAGGTCATCTTTGTGGGTTTAATCCTTGAGGGTCTATGCCCATCTTGTGCCTTGTATCCCGATAAAGCAGTTCATTCTTTGCCGCCATCCATCGAGGACTCTAGTGAGGTGAAATCCGTCGACGATTGGGTCTAGAACCAATGCGGCGAATCCGCCATGGCGGATGCTAGTGGGGTGGTCCCTTCGATCAAAAGTGATCGGGCAGGAGGACCACGGATTGAACTTTCGGGCGACTGGCTCCATCGCATATACGTCCCTGAGTGCATGCTTCCGCTCCCTTTTGGGTATGTGGGTTGCGTATATCATGTTCATCGTCCGCACTTGTGGGGGGAAACCCTTCTGTCCTCTATTGTTCGGCGGCCGGGTCTCCTCCTCGTCATTTCTATGCAGCCCCTTGTCATTGTTTTCGGCAGTTAACTTGCCTGCCTGCTTGAACACCCAAAAATCCCTGTTGGTGTGATTGGCTAGCTTTTCCGGGGTGCCGTGTATCTCGCACGAGCGATCGAGTATTCGGTCCAAATTGGACGGGCCCGGAGTATTTCTTTTGAATGGCTTTTTCCGCTGACCGGGTTTAGAGCCTCTGAATCCGGCATTGACTGCCGTATCCTCAGTATTGTCGCCATTAATGCGACACTTGTGCTTGTTGTGACGCGACCTGCCATTGGTGTCCTTGGTATCCGAATTACCAGGGCTCTTGGTCATGTTGTTATTACGAGCTAGCCAGCTATCCTCTCCCGCGTAGAAGCGGGTCATGAGTGTTGTGAGGGCTGCCATGGATTTCGGCTTTTCCTGTCCTAGGTGCTGGGCAAGCCACTCGTCGCGGATGTTGTGTTTGAAGGCTGCAAGGGCCTCTGCATCCGGATAGTCGACGATTTGATTTTTCTTGGTTAGGAACCGTGTCTAGAATTGTCTGGCCGATTCTTCTGGCTGCTGAATTATGTGGCTTAGGTCATCGGCGTCTGGTGGTCGCACATAAGTGCCCTGGAAGTTGTCGAGGAATGCGGCTTCCAGGTCTTCCCAACAACTGATTGACTCTGCTGGCAAGCTGTTAAGCCAATGCCACGCTGGTCCTTTAAGCTTGAGTGAGAGGTATTTGATGGTGTGTAGATCATCACCGCGGGCCATGTGGATATGGAGGAGATAGTCCTCGATCCAGACCGCCGGATCTGTTGTGCCATCGTATGATTCAATGTTTACGGGTTTGAAACCCTCAGGGATTTGATGATCCATCACTTCGTCTGTGAAGCATAGTGGGTGTGCGGCACCTCTGTATTGGGATATATCACGACACAGCTCAAATGAGCTTTGTCTACTATGTTCGGCCCAGCCGGAATTGCTGTATCCGGCGTGACGGTTGTCATCACGTATCGTGGGGTGCCCACGCGATCCATAGATCGATCTTGTTTGCCTTTCCTTGTCCTTGAGTATATCCCGCAGGTCTGGCGCATTTTCCCGCGCCTTGGTATTTTTTGAGCGGCGCCGGGGTGCGGCTTGAGTGTAGGGCCGAGAGGCCTCTCTGTCGCGGCCACGAGGTGGCGGTCACCCGTATTATCTTGTTGGTGATGTAGGTTTAGGTGCTTCCTCCTCTAATCGGGGTAGCAGCCTGCATTTTGGGTAGCTCTTGGAGGGGCGTTCAAGTTCATACTCTTTGGCCGCAAGGACTTCAGTCCATATGTCGGCTAGCAAATCTTGGTCAGCTCTAAGCTGCTGCTGCTTTTTCTTGAGGCTGCTTGCTGTGGCCATAAGCCTGCGTTTGAAACGCTCTTGTTCGACGGGATCCTCAGGCACGACAAATTCGTCGTCGTCGAGGCTTGCCTCGTCTTCGGAGGGAGGCATATAATTATCGTCCTCTACCTCTCTGTCGGCCGCTCTCTCATGAGGGCTGGCTTCTCCATCCTCCTGCGCTGAATCCTGCTGGAGGGGGTTGTCTTCGGCACTGTCCGGGGTGTTATTGTCTCCGGTGCCGGAATCTCCATTTTTGCTGCGGCGGGATTTAGAGCGGCACCGCTGAAGCCGGTGCTTAGGCTGTTTCTTGGAGGGGTCGTCCTCCGTTGTTCCATCGCCATTCCCATCCTTTTGGATGTCCACCATGTAAATGTCGTATGACGAGGTGGCCTTCCAGTGCCCTGTAGGCGCTGGTTCTTGGTCGTCTCCCGCATCATCGTCCATACCGTCGATGTCTTCGGAGTCGAAGTCTAGCATGTTGGTTAAGTCATCGACAGTGTCTACGAAGTGGGTGGTGGGTGGGCTTTGAATTTCTTTGTCGTCTGCATCCCAACCGTCCTCACCATAATCCGGCCAGGGCTCTCCTGATAAAGAGAGACACTTTAGCGAATTCAGGATGTCGCCAAAGGGAGAGTGCTGAAAGATGTCCGCATTGGTGAACTCCATGATTGGCGCCCAATCGGATTCGATTGGCAGGGGCGCGGAAGGTTCGGAGTTCGGAAAGGAGTCCGACAGCTTGAAGTCACGAGCTTCACAAAGGACAGGGTTGGTATTCGGCTCTATCACCGTAGAGGTAGCAGCCCCCGAGGCGGTGTCCAGCCACCATCCTCGTCGGGCGGTCGGCTCGAGCTAAGGGTCAGCGGACACTTGTGCGGCCTTGTGGCCTTGTCCGGCAGCGAGCTAGATCATGCCCATCGTGTGAAGGCGGCGCGCTTGGTTGTGGCTCGAACCCGTCGAAGATCAAGTCTCCGCGGACGTCGGCCATATAGTTCAAACTTCCAAATCGACTGATGGCGGGCGTAAGCTTTCAATCTGCTCCAGATGGCCAAGCGAGTTGGCCCGCAGTGCAAAGCCGCCGAATACGAAGATCTGTCCGGGTAGAAAAGTCTCACCCTGGACCGCGTCGTTGTTGATGATCGAAGGAGCCATTGGGCCTAAAGGCGACGACACAGAGGAACTCTCAATGAAAGCACCAATGTTGGTGTCAAAACCGGCGGATCTCGGGTAGGGGGTCCCGAACTGTGCGTCTAGGCGGATGGTAACAGGAGACAAGGGACACGATGTTTTTATTCAGGTTCGGGCCCTCTCGGTGGAGGTAAAACCCTACTCCTGCTTGATTAATATTGATGATATGGGTAGTACAAGAGTAGATCTACCATGAGATCAAAGAGGCTAAACCCTAGAAGCTAGCCTATGGTATGATTGTTGTTCGTCCTATGGACTAAAACCCTCCGGTTTATATAGACACTGGAGAGGGCTAGGGTTACACAGAGTCGGTTACAAGGGTAGGAGATCTACATATCCGTATTGCCAAGCTTGCCTTCCACACCAAGGAAAGTCCCATCCGGACACGGGACAAAGTCTTCAGTCTTGTATCTTCATAGTCTAGGAGTCCGGCCAAAGATGATAGTTCGGCTATCCGAACACCCCCCAGTCTAGGACTCCCTCAGGCCTATCTTCTACATTATGCAAGAGTAATGGTGATCTTCACCTTTCCTTTTTATATTTTATCCTTTGGCAAGCACCTCATGTTGGAAAGATCCTGATATATATATCCAATTGGATGTAAGTTAGCATGAACTATTATTGTTGACATTACCCTTGAGGTAAAAGGTTGGGAGGCAACACTATAAGCCCCTATCTTTCTCTGTGTCTGATTAAAACTCCATAACCATAAGTATTGCATGAGTGTTAGCAATTTTGAAGACTAAATGATAGTTGAGTATGTGGACTTGCTGAAAAGCTCTTATATTGACTCTTTCCGATGTTATGATAAATTGCAATTGCTTCAATGACTGAGATGATAGTTTGTTAGTTCTCAATGAAGTTTATGATTCATACTTGATATTGTGGATAGATTGTTACTTGAGCATAAGAAATCATATGACAAAATATATTTATGTTGCTGTTATAATAATGATCATGATTCCCTCATGTCCGTATTTTATTTTATAGACACCTCTACCTCTAAACATGTGGACATATTTTTCGATTTCGGCTTTCGCTTGAGGACAAGCGAGGTCTAAGCTTGGGGGAGTTGATACGTCCATTTTGCATCATGCTTTTATATCGATATTTATTGCATTATGGGCTGTTATTACATGTTATGTCACTATACTTATGGCTATTCTCTCTTATTTTACAAGGTTTACATGAAGAGGGAGAATGCCGACAGCTGGGATTCTGGGTTGGAAAAGGAGCAAATATTAGAGACCTATTCTGCACAGCTCCAAAAGTCCTGAAACTCCACGAAGTCATTTTTGGATTTAATAAAAAATATTGAGCGGAAGAAATACCTGAGGGGGGCCACCCACCATCCACGAGGGTGGGGGGCGCTCCCTACCCCCTGGGCGCGCCCCCTGCCTCGTGGGCCCCTCTAGCAGCCCTCCGATGGCCATCTTCTGCTATATGAAGTCTTTTACCCTAGAAAAAAAAATCATAAGCCAGCTTTCGGGATGAAACACCGCCGCCACGAAGCAGAACCTTGGCGGAACCAATCTAGGGCTCCGGCAGAGCTGTTCTGCCGGGGAAACATCCCTCTGGAGGGGGAAATCATCACCATCGTCATCACGATCCTCTCATCGGGAGGGGTTCAATCTCCATCAACATCTTCACCAGCACCATCTCCTCTCAATTCCTAGTTCATCTCTTATATTCAGTCTTTGTCCCAAAACCTTAGATTGGTACTTGTGTGTTGCTAGTAGTGTTGATTACTCCTTGTAGTTGATACTAGTTGGTTTATTCGGTGGAAGTTCATATGTTCAGATCTTTAATGCATATTTATACCCCTCTGATTATGAACATGAATATGATTTGTGAGTAGTTACATTTGTTCCTGAGGACATGGGAGAAGTCTTGCTATAAGTAGTCATGTGAATTTGGTATTCGTTCGATATTTTGATGAGATGTATGTTGTCTCTCCTCTAGTGGTGTTATGTGAATGTCAACTACATGAAACTTCACCATTGTTTGGGCCTAGAGGAAGGCATTGGGATATATGATGGGTTGCTAGAGTGACAGAAGCTTAAACCCCAGTTTATGCGTTGCTTCGTAAGGGGCTAATTTGGATCCACTTGTTTCATGCTATGGTTAGGTTTTCCTTAATACTTATTTTGTAGTTGCGGATGCTTGCAATAGGGGTTAATCATAAGTGGGATGCTTGTCCAAGAAAGGGCAGTACCCAAGCACCGGTCCACCCACATATCAAATTATCAAAGTAACAAACGCGAATCATATGAGCATGATGAGAACTAGCTTGAAGATAATTCCCATGTGTCCTCGGGAGCGCTTTTCTCTATATAAGAATTTGTCCAGGCTTGTCCTTTGCTACAAAAAGGATTGGGCCACCTTACTGCACCTTATTTACTTTCATTGCTTGTTACTCGTTACAAATTACCTTATCACAAAACTATCTGTTACCGATAATTTCAGTGCTTGCAGAGAATACCTTACTGAAAACCGCTTGTCATTTCCTTCTGCTCCTTGTTGGGTTCGATACTCATACTTATCGAAAGGACTACGATAGATCCCCTACACTTGTGGCTCATCAAGCACCTAAGCACCGGTCAACCCACATACCAAATTATCAAAGTAGCAAACATGAATTAAGCCAACATGATTGAGGGAGTCCTGGATTAGGGGGTCCTCGGACAGCCAGGCTATATGCTTACGCCGGACTGTTGGATTATGAGGATACAAGATTGAAGACTTCGTCCCGTGTCCGGGTGGGACTCTCCTTGGCGTGGAAGGCAAGCTTGGCAATTCGGATATGTAGATTTCCTTCTGTGTAACTGACTCTGTTGTAACCCTAGCCCCCTCCGGTGTCTATATAAACTAGAGGGTTTAGTCCGTAGGACAAGAACAGTCATAATCATAGTCTAGCTTCTAGGGTTTAGCCTCTACGATCTCGTGGTAGATATACTCTTGTAATACTCATATCATCAAGATCAAGCAAGCAGCAAGTGGGGTATTACCTCCATAGAGAGGGCCCGAACCTGGGTAAACATTGTGTCCCCCGCCTCCTGTTACCATTAGCCTTAGACGCACAGTTCGGGACCCCCTACCCGAGATCTGCCGGTTTTGACACCGACATTGGTGCTTTCATTGAGAGTTCCACTGTGTTGTCACAGTAAGGCTTGATGGCTCCTTCAATCACCTACAACGATGCAATCCAGGGTGTGGTTTTCCTCCCCGGATAGATCTTCTTATTCGGCGGCTTCGCATTGCGAGCCAACTCACTTGGCCATCTGGAACAGATTGATAGCTACACCCCTGGCCATCAGGTCAGGTTTGGAAGCTTGAACTACAATGCTGACATCCGCGGAGACTTGATCTTTGATGGATTCGAGACCACGACAGGTGCGCCCAACAGTCGCGATGAGCATGACTTAGATCTATCATCGGACGCTGTTCAGGAGATCACACCTGCAGCCACCCCGACCTTAAATCCGGAGCAGATTGAGCCATCCAGGGACGGGTGGATGGACCCCGCCACAGAGGACGCACACTCAGTGGCGATAGAGCCGAACACAAATCTCACTTCCAAGGAGGTCTTTGTCTTCGGACCCTCGGACTCGTCTCCGGCCAGGGGCTCCGAGCCACGTGCATCTGTGCCGAACAAACATGACTGGGCACCGATCATGGAGTTTAGCTCCGCAGATATCTTTCAGCACTCGGCCTTGGGCAATGTGCTAAACTCGTTAAAATCTCTCTCCCTGTCAGGAGACTCTTGGCCGAACTATGTCTGGCTTGAGTGGGAAGCGGACGACGAAGAAATTCGTTACCCACCCACCACCCACTTGATAGCCACTGTCGACGACTTAACCGACATGCTTCATTTCGACTCCGAAGACATCGACGGTATGGATGATGATGCCGGAGAAGAACAGGAACCACCGCCCACAGGGTGCTGGATAGCCACCTCATCATATATATATATGGTGGGCACACCCAAAGAAAGCAATGGCGATGAGGCAATGGAGGATAATCCCCTTGAGAAGCAATCTAAGCGCCGACGTCAGCGGCGCAGCTCTAAGCCCCGCCATAGCAAAAATAGCGATACCGACACAAGAGACAATAGCATTCCGGATGATGCCGAAGACGAAAACAATCCCGCCCAGCCAAGCTTTGAGCAAGCCGGACGGGAGGAAGGGCAAGCTAGCCCCGATGAACAGGCAATGTATGGAGACTTGGAGGATGAAAATTACATGACCCTCTCCGAAGACGAGGTGAGCCTCGGTGGTGAAGAATTTATCGTGCCTGAGGATCCCGTCGAGCAGGAGCACTTCAAGGGCCGGCTTATAGCCACTGCAAAAAGCCTGAAGAAAAAATAGCAGCAGCTTCAAGCTGATCAAGATCTGCTAAGCGATAGATGGGTGAGGTCCCGCAGCCGAGGAATCTGGACTCGGCGCCCAACCAAAAGTTACCCAAGCGCAGGTTGTTACCTCAATTCGAGGAGGAGGCACTGGAGCCTACACTACCAGCGCAGGATGCGGCTGACCGGCCACCTCCTGGCCGAGACAAAGCGGCGTATCAGCCCGAACACCAACCCGCACCCTGTCACCAAACAAACAAAAACACGAAGGCCCGGGGCTACACGCAGGACCTGCGAGACGAGTTGGAAAATAAAGCAGGACAATCAAGATCGATCTACGGATCACGGGGGCGCGCCCCAACGCGTGACGATGACCGCCACACTGTATATACTACATACAAATCTGGCCGGGCCGAATACAACCGACCAGACTCATTTGAACTGCGTCGTGATGTAGCCCGACATAGAGGCGCCGCACACCCCCTATGCTTCACTAACGAAGTAATGGAGCATGAGTTCCCAGAAGGGTTTAAACCCGTGAACATCGAATCATGTGATGGGACAACAGACCCCACAGTATGGATTGAAGATTTCCTTCTCCACATTCACATGGCCCGCGGCGATGATCTACATGCCATCAAGTACCTCCCACTAAAGCTCAAGGGACCGGCTCGGCATTGGCTGAATAGCCTGCCGGCAAACTCCATTGGCAGTTGGGAGAACCTGGAAGAGGCATTCCTTGACAACTTCCAGGGCACTTATGTGCGACCCCCGGATGCTGATGACTTAAGTCACATAACCCAACAGCCCGGAGAGTCAGCCAGGAAATTCTGGACTCAGTACCTGACTAAAAAGAACCAAATTGTCGACTGTCCGAATGCTGAAGCCCTTGCAGCCTTTAAGCACAACATCCATGATGAGTGGCTTGCCCGACACCTCGGCCAAGAGAAGCCAAAATCCATGGCTGCCCTCACGACACTCATGACCCGCTTTTGTGCAAGCGAGGACAGCTGGTTGGCTCATAGCAATAGCACATCAGGAAATCCTGGCTCGTCGGACGCCAGAGATAGCAATGGCAAGCCTCGGCGGAACAGACACAAGCGTCGCAATAATGGCGATAACACCGAAGACACGGCCGTCAATGCCGGATTCAGTGGCTCCAAGTTCGGTCAGCGGAAGAAGCCATTTAAAAGCAACAATTCGGGCCCGTCTAGTCTGGACCGCATACTCGATCGCTTATGTCAAATTCACGGCACCCCCGATAAACCAGCCAACCACACCAACAGAGAATGCTGGGTATTTAAACAGGCCGGCAAGCCGAATGCTGAAAATAAGGAAAAGGGGTCGCATAGTGATGACGACGAGGAGCCCCGACTGCCGAACACAGGAGGACAGAAGAAATTTCCTCCCCAAGTGAAAACGGTAAATATGATATACGCCACCCATATTCCCAAGCGGGAGTGGAAGCGCGCACTAAGGGACGTCTACGTGATGGATCCAGTCGCCCGAAAGTTCAACCCATGGTCTTCTTGTCCGATCACCTTTGATCGCAGGGACCATCCGACCAGTATCCGTCATGGCAGTTCGGCCGCACTAGTCCTTAACCCTATCATTGACGGATTCCACCTAACACGAGTCCTCATGGACGGTGGCAACAACCTGAACCCGCTCTGTCAGAATACAGTGTGCAAAATGGGCATCGATCCCTCAAGGATCAAACCCACCAAAACCACCTTCAAAGGTGTCGTATTAGGCATAGAGGCCTATTGCACGGGCTCAATAACACTGGAAGTGGTCTTCGGATCTCCTGAGAACTTTCGAAGTGAGGAGTTAATCTTCGATATCGTCCCCTTCCATAGTGGCTACCATGCACTGCTCGGACGAACCGCATTTGCTCGATTCAATGCAGTGCCACACTACGCTTATCTCAAGCTCAAGATGCCCGGACCTCGCGGTGTTATAAAAGTCAATGGAAATACAGAGCGCTCCCTCCGTACGGAGGAGCACACTGCGGCCCTTGCAGCAGAAGTACAGAGCAGCCTTCTCAGGCAGATCCCCAATTTGGCAATAAAGCCCCCAGACACCATCAAGCGAGTCCAGAGTACTTTGCAACAGGATCGTCCGGCCCGTCTAGAGCTTGCCTAGCAATTCGGCCTCCGTCCCAGTCCCAGTCAAGCGGTGAAATTCGCGCCGCGGGTACATAATTACGCACTTAAAATACCATGGGCATTGGCGGAGGCACATCTACAATGCGGTCCACAACGCGGCTCAACCGCCCCAGGACCCGTATACCTTCACCCCTTTCCTTCTTTCAGGTCCCTATCTTCTTGAGGCTCTTCCGATAACCTGATTATTGGACCCATCACGGGACGGAAACACCAAGGAGGCAAGAAGCTTTGACGTACGAGGGAATCCCCAGGTGGTCTCTGATAACGATCATAATACCTGTTTTTACATACCCACACGCAGCTCGCTCTTGGTTAGGACATGTCAAATAGTCCTATTTTGCTTATCGCACTACTTGTATACATATGCCTTGACGTATCATTCAAATAACAATGGAAAATAATGTGCAGCGTCAGCTTATTACTACATTTCTTTTTCTCTTTTCCTTGACTATTTATTTATTACAAATTGCACCTGTACATTCTGGTACGGTCAGTTTGCTAGGGGCTTCAGTGTACCCCATAACACGACAATAAAAGTCCGAACACTTTCGACAGTGCGGCACCCCGAACTTATAGCATTATATGCATCAGCTCCGAATCATGTCTTGGGTCAATAGTTGGGTTGCCCGGCTCCTATGTTTTGCTGCCTTACGTTCCGCTATATCGGCTAAGGTGGCACAGGGAGAACTACTGCGATTGTGTCCCGGTTCTTTCGGACGAGCACCCCAGTAGAGAAAGCCAAAAACTGACTGTCATGATGCGGCAAGAGCTGGTCGTGTTCGAGAGGTTTCAAATCCTTAAAGATATTTTCTGCTTTGGGTGAGGAGTCGGTCTTTGTCTGATTTAGGCATGTATAGCGCCCCAAGTTCGGCCTTCCTAATACCAGGGGCTACGCCAAAATTTAAAATTATAGAACTTCTATGGCTAAGTGAGGGTGATAAAGTTGTATAGTCCGATTGCCTTGTTCGTTGCGCTAAACACCTCCTTAAAGGACCAAAAAATTTGGATAAAGAATGTTTAGATATATCCCGAACACCCTTGTACTAGTTACATGGGGGCAGAAGCCGACGACTGGCCAACTCTCAGATTTTGTAAACGGCCCCACAGAAGGTAAAATTTTAAATCAACAAGCGTTATATTGCGCAAATGAACTTCTTTACATATTACAGGATAAAATGAGTACATTCACTCAAAGATTACATCCTTAGCACATTGCTCCGCCACAGGGCGGGAGCCCTTTAGGACACTGTCATAATACTTTTCGGGATGGCGATGCTCCTTGCCCTTCGGTGGCCCCTCCATCATCAGCTTCTCGACATCCATCTTCGCCCACACTTTCGCGCGGGCGAAGGCCATGCGTGCACCTTCAATGCAAACTGACCACTTTATGACTTCAAGCCGCGGGCATGCATTTACAAGCCACTTCACAAGGCCGAAGTAGCTGCTGGGCAGAGGCTCGGCAGGCCACAGCGGGACTATGAGGTCCTTCATGGCCAGTTTGGCCGCCTTGTGCAGTTCGACCAGTTGCTTCAGCTGGTCGCTCAAGGGCATCGGATGTTCTGTCCCAAGATACTAAGACCAGAACAACTTCTCCGACGAGCTCCCTTCTTCGGCTCGGTAGAACTCTGCGGCATCAGATATGTTGCGCGATAGATCTGCGAACGCTCCTGGAGAGCTCCAAATTCGGGTAAGTAAAAGGAAAGTCTCCTTCACATGCTTGCTTTGCATAATGAATGCCTTACCCGCCGCAATCTTCTTGACCGCCTGAATCTCCTGGAGGGCCTTTTCGGCTTCGGCTTTGGTGTCTTGCACGCTCTGGAGGGCCTTAGCAAGCTTGGACTCTTGAGTCTTAGAGTCACGCTCCAAGGACTCGTATTTCTTGACGAAATCCTAGAGCTCTTGCTGGACCTCGTTGACCCGGGCCTCTTGCTTCTCACGCTCAGCGCGTTCCTTGGCCGCTTTGATTTCGGCCTCGGTCAGCGCCTTCTTAAGGGTCGCCACTTCCGTCGTGGCCCCTATTAAAGTTCATGATGCTTCTATTAGCAGCAACAATTTTTTCCTTTATAAATATACAAACGGGGTATTGTGTACCTTTGTTTTCCTTGAGCTGCCTCTTCACGAGGCCGAGCTCTCCCTCAGTCCGCTCCAGGTCCTGCTTCAGCCCGGAGACCTCCGCAGTACGAGCGGCAGCGGCCAGCATCGACGCTTGCTTATTCACATAGACATCTTCTGTTAGACTCCTGTGGATGTTATTTGATCCTCTGGCCTTTCTTTCCGAACACCAAACAGAGCATCAGGGGCTACTGTCTATACTGTGATATTTTCTTACAATTTTATTACTTACCACAAGGCCTATTACGAGGCTGGCGCAGGCTTTGGTCAATCCGCTTTTGGCGGACCGGACCTTCTCAATCACCGCACTCATAATAGTACGGTGTTCTTCATCAATGGAAGCGCCGCGGAGCGCTTCCAGCAAGTTGTCCGATGCCTCTGGATGGACAGAGGTCATCGGTACAGGCGGCTCGCCCCCCTTAGAGAGAGGATGCGTGCCTAATTTCGGAACCACTGGGGGTTCCGGAGTCATATCCGGCTGGGGGCCAAACTTGCTGCGGCCCCCGTTATCGGAGTCCATGGGGGTCTTCCCCCCCATGTGCCCGGCGACTGGGATTTCGCCTGGGGGCGTCTCCAGAACTATCTCCCCTTGGTCCGGTATCCTCTGAGACAGCACCTCGGTGTCATCCGCGGGCATGGGGGAGGAGGCTGTCGGGAGTGAATCATTATTCATCGCCGACGGGCCCAGAGACACATCCGAAGAAGATACATCGATGTGGGATTTGGCCGGACTGCACATGCATGTTCGGTGCGATAAGAAGCAATAAAGGAAAACATACCGGAAATATTACAGCGTCCGGATACTTACGACTTAGCCAGGGGCTTGTCCCCGGGCAACCACTCCTCACCGCTGTAGGTGGCTGTGGTGGAGTGGTCCAGAAGGAAGGTCTTTCCCTTCTTGGACACCTCGGCCTCCCTATACGGGGTGGCCTTCCTCTTCTTCTCCCACGGTTGGGGGGGGGGAGGGATTTCCTCTTCCTCCTCCTCATCTTTCTTGGAGGAGTGCGCCTTGGTGTCTTCGAACGTCACGTCCGATGCCACCTTGCACCGGAGACCTTTCCTGGTCCCCGCGACCTTATTCTTGGCCTTCTTCTCCGGCACCTCATAGGGCGCCGGAAACAACATCTTCGTTAAGAGAGGCGATGCTTGATCTTCGGGTAGTGGAGCCGGACAGTCAATCCGCTCCGCTATCAATACCCAGTCCTGATTGAATCAACATGGAGACTTAGTTTCCTCCCACGGATGTGCTGGTAAAAGGCACATCTAGCAAAATGTAAAAACTCACTGGATGGGCTTGGCGTTTCGTGCTGAGTCCGCGATATTTGGTTATGGGTGGGGGGACCTCGGTGGCCTTGAAGAGTACCTTCTAGACGTCTTCGTGCGTCATGTTGAAGAGCTCTCGCAGCACTTGGTGTTTGGCCGGGTCGAACTCCCACAGATTGTAAGCCCGTCTCTGACACGGAAGGATCCGGCGGATGTGCATGACCTGGACCATGTTGACCAGCTTGATTTTCTTGCCTATCATATTTTGGACGCAGGTCTGGAGTCTGGTCAGCTCCACCGCTGAGCCCCAGGCTAAGCCCTTCTCTTTCTAGGAGGTGAGCCGCATGGGGACGCCGGATCAAAATTTAGGGGTCGCCGTCCAGTTGGTGTCGGGCGGCTCGGTGATGTAGAACCACCTTGATTGCCACCCCTTCACGGTCTCCACATAGGAGCCTTCGGGCCAGGTGACATTGGGCATCTTGCCCACCATGGCGCCACCGCACTCCGCTTGCTGGCTGCCCACCACCTTCGGCTTCACGTTGAAGGTCTTCAGCCATAGGCCGAAGTGGGGCGTAATGCGGAGGAAGGTCTCGCACACGATGACAAACGCCGAGATGTTGAGGATGAAGTTGGGGGACAGATCATGGAAGTCTAGCCCATAGTAGAACATAAGCCCACAGACGAACGGGTGGAGGGGGAATCCCAGTCCGCGGACAAAGTGAGAGAGAAACACTACCCTTTCCTGGGGTTTTGGGGTAGGGATGATCTACCCTTCGGCCGGAAGCCGGTGTGCGATGTTTGCAGCCAGGTATCCGGCCTCCCGAAGCTTTGTGATGTCCTCCTTCGTAACGGAGGAGACCATCCACTTGCCTCCCGCTCCGGACATGTTCGGAATGACTTTGCGGAGAAGGTGAAGGCTTGGGTGCTGGATCTCGAGCGAGAGGGAATGGATGAGCAGAGGAAGAAGAAGGCATGGGCAAAAAAGGGTAATCCTTATCTCTTTATAAAGGCGCTAGAAACCATGCACCTCCCCACTTGCCCTAGAAACTCGCTTATTCCCAAACACCGTGTTGATGGTGTGGTTGGGTTACCCACACCCGTATTGATGAGTATCCCGTGATAAGGGGACACGATCTCTGCTTCGACAAGACGTGCCTATGAAATCGCCTCGCAAGATGTGCAGTAGCAGGTTTAGACAAACGGTTCGAATAATGACCGGGCCGCAGCGTGATGTCACGCTATGAAAAGTTGTCAGCAGATTAGACTTGTGGAATATTGTGCTCTCTACGGTGGTATGCAGAAATTGTTTTGCAGAGCCGGACACGATCCTTGTGTTCAAAATCTTCTTCGGAGTATTTGGAGAAGGAACCCGCCTTACAATGGCGAAGACAATCTGTGCGCCGGACTCATCGTCATTGAAGCCTGGTTCAGGGGCTACTGAGGGAGTCCTGGATTAGGGGTCCTCGGACAGCCGGACTATATGCTTATGCCGGACTGTTGGACTATGAAGATACAAGATTGAAGACTTCGTCCCGTGTCCGGGTGGGACTCTCCTTGGTGTGGAAGGCAAGCTTGGCAATTCAGATATGTAGTTTTCCTTCTTTGTAATCGATTCTGTTGTAACCCTAGCCCCCTCCGGTGTCTATATAAACCGGAGGGTTTAGTCCGTAGGACAAGAACAATCATAATCATAGGCAAGCTTCTAGGGTTTAGCCTCTACGATCTCGTGGTAAATCTACTCTTGTAATACTCATACCATCAAGATCAATCAAGCAGGAAGTAGGGTATTACCTCCATAGAGAGGGCCCAAACCTGGGTAAACATTGTGTCGCCCGCCTCCTATTACCATTAGCCTTAGACGCATAGTTCGGGACCCCCTACCCGAGATCCGCCGGTTTTGACACCGACAATGATGAAAGTGACTAGATGAAATTCCCGTGTACCCTCAAGAACACCTTTCTTATCATAAGAGACCGTTTTGGCCTGTCCTTTGCCTCAAAAGGATTGGAATACCTTGCTTCACTTTTGTTACTACTACTATTACTTGCTCGTTACAAATTATCTTGCTATCAAACTACTCTTCTACTTACAATTTTAGCACTTGCATACATTACCTTGCTGAAAACCACTTGTCATTTCCTTTTGCTCCTTGTTGGGTTCAACACTGTTACTAATTGAAAAGGCTACAATTGACCCCATATACTTGTGGGTCATCAAGGCTATTTTCTAGCACTGTTGCCGGGGAGTGAAGCACTTTTGGTAAGTGGAAATTGGTAAGGAAACATTATTACAGCATGCTTAAATTTATTGTCACTTGATACTATGGAAAACAATCCTTTGAGGGGTTTGTTCGGGGTATCTTCACCTCGACCGAACCACAATTAGTTGCCCCTCACCCTACTGCACCTTCTGAAAATATTGAATATGAAATTCCTTCGGGTATGGTAGAACAACTGCTAGCTAATCCTTATGCAGGAGATGGAACTGTACATCCCAATATGCACTTCATATATGTGGATGAAATTTGTGGATTGTTTAAGCTTGCAGGTTTACCCGGAGATGAAGCTAAGTAGAAGGTTTTCCCTTTATCTTTGAAGGTAAAAACATTAACATGGTATACGCTATGCGATGATCTTAGATCTTGGAACTAGAATCGGTTGAAATTGGAATTCCATCAAAAAATTATCCTATGCATCTAGTTCATCGTGATCGGAATTATATATATATATAACTTTTGGCCTCGTGAAGGATAAAGGAATGCTCTAGCTTGGGGGAGGCTTAAGTTAATGTTACATTCATGCCCCAATCATGAGCTCTCGAGAGAAATTATTATTCAGAATTTTTATGCTCGGCTTTCTCGTAATGATCAATCCATGCTCGATACTTCTTGTGCTGGTTCTTTTAGGAAGAAGACTATTAATTCCGATGGCATCTTGTAGAAATAATTAAACGCAACTCCGAAGATTGGGAACTCGGCAAAGGTAAAGAGTCAGGTATTGAACCTAAGTTTGATTGTGTTAAATCTTTTATGAATATCGATGCTTTTCAAAAGTTTAGCACTAAATATGGACTTGACTCTGAGATGGTAGCTTCCTTTTGTGAATCTTTTGCTATTCATGTTGATCTACCTAAGGAGAAGTGGTTTAAATATCACCCACCTATTAAAGAAGAAATTAAGGAACCGGTAAAAGCTAAAGAAGAAACTATCATTTACAATGTCGATCCAGTTGTTCCCACTGCTTATATTGAAAAAGCACCTTTCCCTGTTGTAGCGATGACGATCCCAATGGACTGAAGTCTCTGTGCTTAAGTGTCATCCCTGGATCGGTAATGCTAACACACACAGAGTACTCGAGGAATTATAATAGAGTTCAATCACACACTTATCACATCGAGGTCCTCATAAAGAGTATGATTACACAAATAATATGGCCGAAGGCCATCTAAACTAAATAACTGTGGAAGCTTCAAAGGTAAATGAGTCCATCAACTCCAACGGCATAGCTGAGTGCATGACAACGACCTATCGCACCTTATTCATTGTCTGACTAGTCTGCAACATGAGACGTTGCAGCCGTGTAGGTCAGCACATTGAATATGCTGGTAGAGTTACACTGTAAAGCAATGAATGCAAGAACTACATCTACATGCAATATTTGGCTGGTGGAGGCTCTAAGTTTAAGGTTTTTTATAAAGCTAGTTTTTCCCTACAACAAAGGAATAAATTTATTTACTACTCCCAAGTTGTACCAATATTTGAGAAGGTTCCTCCAAGTCAAATCCCAATTAAACAAGTGTCATCATTAAACCCAATTCAAATAATTTAAGAGTGATGAGATCAACAATAATATCCAATTCCAGATACTCAAGATGTCCATAACCAGGGACATGGCTAACCATGATTAGTTTATACACTCTGCAGAGGCTGAGCACTTTTCCCCGCAAGACTCGACCGCATCCATGATCGGAAGATCGAGACATAGTCTTTCTAAAGCATTAACTCTCTACTCCGCGCAGACCAGTACACCTACTTTCTCCTACATCTGCTCGTCCACCTCTTCGAGAGCTCACGCAACTTACTGATACGTCTCCAACGTATCTATAATTTTTGATTGTTCCATGCTATTATATTACCCGTTTTGGATGTTTATGGGCTTTACTTTACACATTTATATCATTTTTGGGACTAACCTACTAACTGGAGGCCCAGCCCGTATTGCTGTTTTTTTTGCCTATTTCAGTATTTCGAAGAAAAGGAATATCAAATGGAGTCCAAACGGAATGAAACCTTCGGGAGCATGATTTTTGGAAGAAACATGATCCAGAGGACTTGGAGTGCAAGTCAAGAAGCAGCCGAGGCGGCCTCGAGGGTGGAGGGCGCGCCCCCTATCTCGTGGGCCCCTCGGGCGGCCACCGACCTACTTCTTCCTCCTATATATACCCACGTACCCCGAAAACATACAGGGAGCCAACGAAAAACTATTTCCACCGTCGTAACCTTGTGTATCCGTGAGATCCCATCTTGGAGCCTTCGTCGGCGCTCCGCCGGAGGGGGAATCGACCATGGAGGGCTTCTACATCAACACCATAGCCCCTCCGATGAGTTATGAGTAGTTTACCATAGACCTTCGGGTCCATAGTTATTAGATAGATGGCTTCTTCTCTCTTTTTGGATCTCAATACCATGTTCTCCTCGATCTTCTTGGAGATCTATTCGATGTAACTCTTTTTGCGGTGTGTTTGCCAAGATTCGATAAATTGTGGGTTTATGATCAAGTTTATCTATGAGAAATATTTGAATCTCCTCTGAATTCTTTTATGTATGATTGAGTTATCTTTGCAAGTCTCTTCGAATTATAAGTTTGGTTTGTCCTACTAGATTGATCTTTCTTGCAATGGGAGAAGTGCTTAGCTTTGGTTTCAATCTTGCGGTGTCCTTACCCAGTGACAATAGGGGTTGCAAGGCACGTATTGTATTGTTGCCATCGAGGATAAAAAGATGGGGTTTATACCATATTGCATGAGTTTATCCCTCTACATCATGTCATCTTTCTTAATGTGTTACTCTGTTCTTATGAACTTAATACTCTAGATGCATGCTGGATAGCGGTCCATGTGTGGAGTAATAGTAGTAGATGCAGGCATGAGTCGGTCTACTTGTCCCGGACGTGATGCCTATATACATGATCATGCCTAGATAATCTCATAATTATTCGCTTTTCTATCAATTGCTCGACAGTAATTTGTTCACCCACTGTAATACTTATGCTATCTTGAGAGAATCCACTAGTGAAACCTATGGCCCCTGGGTCTATCTTTTATCATATAAGCTTTCAATCTACTTTTATTTGCATCTTTACTTTTCCAATCTATATTATAAAATACCAGAAATATATTTATCTTATCATACTATCTCTATCAGATCTCACTTTCGCAAGTGGCCGTGAAGGGATTCACAACCCGTTTATTGCATTGGTTGCGAGTTCTTTGTTTGTTTGTGTAGGTGCATGGGACTTTTAAGGAGCCTCCTACTGGATTGATACCTTGGTTCTCAAAAACTGAGGGAAATACTTACGCTACTATTGCTGCATCACCCTTTCCTCTTCAAGGAAAACCAACGGAAGCTCAAGACGTAGCACTTACTCAACTACGCCAGAGCCCATAATGGCTTGTGGCTACACACGGAAGTTTCTAGGCATGAAATATCATATGATCCCTTTGAGCCTGGGTGGCATACCGAGGAAAAATCACATGGGTACTCCATGATTTCCCAAACGGGCTAGCACTGGATTCTCCAGGTGCCCCAACCAATCCACCCAGATCTGTATTAAAGTTGCCACCTTAATGTTATCCAAGATTAATAACTCGCACAACTTCCATGTGTATCACGATCCAATCCCCGTCTACGAGCATGGCTAAGCAATAATAGAGCATAACGTATATTCCCGGGGTGATCAAAGGTATTAGGTTCCTACCTCAAGTACTACAACCAAAGCACAAGTTCCCAATCCTACTCGTGCAAATATTTGAGGGGCAGAACTAATGCATAGTAAAAAATGGGTATAGAAGAGTATGATCAAAGTGTAACTTGCCTTGCTGATGATCTGCAATCTCTAGGGATTCATAGTAATAAGCTTCGCACTCCAGAAAATCTAGCGTAGACAAACAGTATCATACAAAAGCAATCAATCAAACGATGAAAAAGAAATCGAGAAAAGATCCAAATAAAACTTGAAACACGCAAAAAACTAAACCAAACAGAAAACAAAACCTAACAACATTGTTTTCATGTTGATTAGATCTTAACAGTAGGTACATGTGATTATCTACGATTAGCAATAAGAAACGACTCAAATGGAGCTACGAAACTCAAGATACAAACGAAACAAGATCGAATACTAAATCTGAACTAAACTCAAATTTTAAATTGTCAAAACCATGTTCAAGCTGGTTTACTGGAAAGAGGGGACATTACGAAGATTTAGGCGTTGGTTTCATCTAATTTGGATAAACAGGCTAAAAGTTACGCTAGTTTTAAGATCAGGGGCTAAATTGCGATAAAACAATTTGCGGATAGGTCCCTCGCCGAAAATAAACAGAAAAAGAAAAATCTATCGGACGAACGTCCGCTAACAGAACTTAATGAATGAATCTGTTCGTTACATAGGCTAAACGAGTGAACGTCCGCTAAACTAACAGATCTAAAAAAATCGATCCAAACTAACTAACCGAAAAAAACCCGAAAAGAAACGGAGAAAAACCGATCGGTTTTACCGGTTCGGTGACGGCATCGGATCGGGTCAACGACAAGGCAGGGCGGTGGCTCCGACGAGGCTCGGTGTCAGTGGCGGGGCCCCGCGGCGCGGGCGGCGGTGGTGGCGGCGATTGTGAGGAGGAGGGGGTCGGCGGCGGTGCTTATAAAGAGGGACAGGGGTCGCCCGACTTGGGGAGGGGGTCGCCCGGCGGTGGCGGCCCGGACTCGGACTACCCGGAGTCCGGCGGCACTACGGGAAGGCGAAGGCGGCGGCAATCTGGGCCGTGGCCCGGCTTCGGCTGGGCCGGCCCAGGAAACTTTTTTTAAACGGTGTCGCGAAGAAAAATCATAAAATAAATAAAAATAAAGGTCCTAAAATTCCAGAAACAATTTTCACCATCCCTACCTAATATTTGGGACTACGTGAACATTTTTCTAGACTAAATGCAATTTATTAAAAATGCATATTTTTCTCTAATCTCAGCCAAATAAAATAGAAAATAAAATAATTTGACTTCAAAATTTCTTTTCCAATATTTCTCCTATGTTTTGGAGAAGTCATTTTATCTTCTGTTATTTTTTGAATTGAAATAATTGGAAAGAAATTATTGAAAACCAAATTGATCCACTTTTTCAAATTTGAAATAAATTCGAAAAATGAAATTTAAATGAAACCTCAACTCTCTCCTTGGGTCCTTGAGTTGCTTAAGATTTCTTGGATCACAACCAAATGCAATAAAATATGAAATGCATATGAATGATCTATGTATAACATCCAAATTAAAAATTGGGATGTTACAAACCTAGCCCCTTAAGATGAATCTCGCACTCGAGATTCGGGTTGGTCAGCAAAAAGGTGTGGGTGGTCCTTGCGGAGGTCTTCTTCTTGCTCCCAGGTGGCTTCCTCTTCGGTATGGTGGCTCCACTGAACTTTGCAAAACTTGATAACCTTGCTGCGAGTAACCCGAGTGGAAAACTCGAGAATCTTGACTGGCTTCTCTTCATAGGTCAGATCACTATCCAACTTAATTGCTTCCAGTGGCACTGTATCTCTCAGAGGAATGTCGGCCATCTCTGCATGGCACTTCTTCAACTGGGAAACATGAAACACGTCATGAACTCCTGACAATCCTTCGGGCAATTCCAACTAGTAGGCAACTTCTCCCATGCATTCCAAAACTCTGTATTGTCCCACAAAACGTGGTGCTAGCTTTCCCTTGACTCCAAAACGCTTAACTCCTCAACGTGGGGACACACGAAGATATGCTCTGTCTCCCACTTCATAGGCTACCTCCTTGCGTTTAGTATCCACATAACTCTTCTGCCTGGACTGGGCTACCTTGAGTTTGTCTCGAATCAACTTAACCTTCTCCTCAGAATCTCTGATTAAGTCTGGTCCGAACAACTGTCGATCTCCAACTTCATCCCACGAGAGTGGTGTCTTGCACCTCCTTTCGTACAAGGCTTTGAAAGGGGCCATCTTCAAACTGGCTTGATAACTATTGTTATAGGGGAACTCTGCATAGGGAAATTTTTCATCCCAACTAGATCCATAATCTACCACACAGGCTCTCAACATGTCCTCCAGAATCTGATTGACTCTCTCGGTCTGTCCATCTGTCTGTGGATGAAAAGTTGTACTGAACTCTAGCCTGGTACCCAAAGTTTCATGTAAATGATTCCAAAACTTTGAAGTAAATTGTGTTCCTCTATCTGATACGATGGTCCTCGGAACTCCATGCTGACATACAATTTTGGTCATGTATATCTTCGCCAACTTAGCACTCATATAAGTTGTCTTCATAGGTATGAAATGGACTACTTTTGTCAAGCGATTAACTACAACCCGAATAGAGTCATAGCCTGAATGGGTCCTAGGTAATCCAATGATAAAATCCATGCCAAGTTTATCCCACTTCCATTCGGGTATCGACAAAGGCTGTAATAACCCTGCTGGTTTCTGATGCTCTGCCTTAACTCTCTGACATACATCGCATACTTCTACATACTCTGCAATATCCTTCTTCATTTCTGTCCACCAGAAACTTTCCTTCAAATCTAGATACATCTTGGTGTTGCCTGGGTGAATCGAGTAAGGAGAATCATGAGCCTCCTAAAGAATCAACTTCCTGTTCTCAGGGTCATTAGGCACATAAATATGATCCTCAAACCATAAAGTGTCGTGCTCATCCTCACGAAATCCATTAGCCTTTCCTTTACTCATCCTTTCCTTTATCTCAGCAATCTCCTTGTTCATCTTCTGGGCTTCTCTGATCTTACCCAACAAAGTGGACTGAATTTCCAATGTTGCAACATAACCTCTCGGAACTATCTCCGAGCGTAGCTCTCAAAGGTCATCGGCTAACTCCTTAGGTAATCCTCCGGTTATGAGCGTGTTAACATAACTCTTGCGGCTCAACGCATCTGCTATGACGTTCGCCTTTCCTAGATGATAATGCAATTTCATATCATAATCCTTTATGAGCTCCAACCATCTCCTTTGACTGAGGTTTAACTCCTTCCACGTGAAGATTGATAACCCACAAGTATAGGGGATCAATTGTAGGCTCTTTTGATAGGTAAGAGTGTCAAACCCAACGAGGAGCTAAAGGTAGAACAAATATTCCCTCAAGTTCTATCGACCACCGATACAACTCTACGCATGCTTAGTGTTCGCTTTACCTAAAACAAGTATGAAACTAGAAGGACTTTGTAGGTATTGTTGGATAGGTTTGCAAGAATATAAAGAGCACATAAATATAAACTAGGGGCTGTTTAGATAAAGATGCAATAAAGTTAGTATAGCGAGTGTAGAAAAGTGGTGGTAGGAGTTGCGAAAGTGTCCCTAAGCAATTGACTACTTTACTAGACCGATAGCAAGTTTTATGTGGGAGAGGCCACTGCTAGCATGTCATCCCTGACTTGGAATTCTATGCACTTATGATTGGAGCAATTAGCAAGCATCCGCAACTACTAACGTTAATTAAGGTAAAACCCAACCATAGCATTAAGATATATTGCCCCCCCTTCAATCCTGTATGCATCAATTTCTATGCTAGGTTGAAGCTTCTGTCACTCTTGCCCTCCAATACATAGTCCTATCAACATACAACTAACCCTATGGTGTGATCCACGCGCACGCTCATATGATGGGCACCAAAGAACAACAACATAACCACAAGCAAATTAAACCAATCATAGCAATTCACCAATTACCGATAGGACAACGAAAATCTACTCAGACATCATAGGATGGCAGCACATCATTGGATAATAATATGAAGCATAAAGCACCATGTTCAAGTAGAGGGTACAACGGGTTGCGGGAGAGTGGACCGTTGTAGATAGATGGGGGAAGGTAATGGAGATGTTGGTGAAGATGACGGAGGAGTTGGTGTAGATCACGATGATGATGGCCCTGGCGGTGTTCCGACGCCACTGGGAGAGAGGGGGAGAGAGCCCCCATTCTTCTTATTCTTCCTTGACCTTCTCGCTAGATGGGAGAAGGGTTTCCCCTCAGGTCCATGGTCTCCATGGCGTGGGAGGGGCGAGAGCCCTCCGAAATTGGATCTATCTCTCTCTGTTTCTGCATTCCTAGATTCTGCCCTTTCACCATTTCTCATATTCCCAGAGATCCGTAACTCTGACTGGATTGAAACCTTCAACACGATTTTTTCCGAATATTAGCTTTCTTGCGGCAAAAGAAGAGCAACAACCGCCTTACGGGGTGTCCATGAGGGTTAGGGGCGCGCCCACTCCCCTAGGGCGTGCCCCTGCCTCGTGGGCCCCTCGAGCATCGTCTCGCTTTGATTCTTCTTCCCAAAAATCATAAATATTACAAAAATATTCGCCGTTCATTTTTATCCCGTTTGGACTCCGTTTGATATGGGTTTTCTATGAAACAAAAAACACGCAACAAACAGGAACTGGCTGTTGGCACTGGAGCAATATGTTAGTCCAAAAAATATTATAAAAAGTTGCCAAAAGTATATAGAAGTTGTAGAATATTGGCATGGAACAATCCAAAATTATAGATACGATGGAGACGTATCAAAGATGTACTTCAAACTCTTATGATCCGTATATACATCACAACGGTTGCCGATGAGAAAATGTCTCCATGTCTTGAGCGCATGCACTACGACTGCTTACTCCAAATCATGCGTAGCATAATTCAACTCATGAGGTCGAAGCTGTCGTGAGGCATATGAAACAACTCTTTCATCCTGCATAAGCACACCTCCAAGTCCTTGACGTGAAGCGTCGCAATACAGTTGGAAATCCTTGCGTATGTCTGCAGAATCAGCACTGGGGCTGTAACCAAACTTTCAACTCCTGAAAACCGGCCTCACAATCCTCAGTCCATTTAAACCTGGTGTCCTTCTTTAATAACTCCGTCATGGGCTTCACAATCTTGGAAAAATTCTCAGTAAACCTCCGGTAATATCCTGCGAGTCCAAGAAAACTTCTGATCTCTCCCAGTGAGGTGGGTGCCAACCATTTAGTGACAAAAGCAACCTTGGTAGGGTCTACTACTATTCCTTCTCCGGATATAACATGTCCGAGAAATCCAACTTCCTTCAACAAAAACTCACATTTTTCTGAACTTGGCATACAACTGATGTTCCCTGAGCTTCTCCAGAACCAATTGCAAATGTTCCTTATGCTCTTCTTAATTCTTCGAGTAGACCAATATATCATCAATAAACACCACGACGAACTTATCCAAAAACTCCATGAACACTTTGTTCATCATACTCATGAAATAGGCAGGGGCGTTAGTCAAACCAGATGACTTAACTGTATACTCATATAGCCCATACCTCGTGGTAAAAGCTGTCTTAGGTATATCCTGCTCTCGGATCTTCAACTGGTGATTGTCGGATATTGGGTTCCGGCAAAACCCTTAAGGTTCGAACTTTGGGGTGCGCACGAAGATCTACTCCCTACCGATCCACGCCCCAAAACTTCGCCGTGAATCTAAGCTACACGATGAACAACACAAGGGACACGAGATTTATACTGGGTTGGGCCACCGTTGTGATGTAATACCCTAATCTTGTGAGTGGTGTGGTGGATTGCCTCTGGGGATGATGATGAACAGTACAGAGGAAGAACAACCTTGCCAGGGGTGTTCTTGTGGTGGTGTGCTTGGAGAGGAATTGCTCCGTATCTGTTGGCTCTAGGTGAGATCCAGATGCCTTCTACTGTGGTGGCTATCTCTATATATAGAGGCCCTGGTCCTCTTCCCAAATATTGAGCGGGAAGGAAGCCAACAATGGCCATTTTGAAGGGGGACAACTAGTACAAGCTATCCTGACTAAAGTTGGTCTTCGTCTACCAAAGGCGCTGGTGGTGACGCCGTCTTGGGCTCCATGGTGATCTCCGTCCTGCCGTCCTGCTGGTCTTGGTCTCGTCGCACCAATACGGTAACCTTTGCTTGATGCCTCGGTACTCCGCGCCTGCGCTTGCCCCCTTTGCACCAAAGAGGAAACGAGGACACTATGCCGGCTGGCACCCGCCTGGCGCCCGCCTGGTCTTGATCATCATGGCTTGCGTCACGAGCACCTCGTGAGGTACTCCTTGCATTGATCTCTCCACCTCCTCGCGAGCCTCCCTGGCGAGGCCGCCCCTGAGGAAGCCTTGTGTCGTCTGCCCCACGAGGCTTGGCCCCTCGCGAGGGTCTTGAACTTGGGTTGATGAAGATGGGCGTCTTGGGCCATCGCTGAGCCACGCCAGAAGCCGCAGTGCAGCAAGTCCGGGGACCCTGTTCCTGCATGCCGACAAGAGCCCCCGCCTAAAGGCGCCGACTTGGCTTAGCAGCGAAGCCAAAGGGCAAGTGCGGAGCGCTGCAGGCCCCAACAGCCTGCGGCCTTGGTCGCCACGTGGCGGTTGATGGGACATTGGCATCTCCGCTTCCCCATGATGCCTCAGAAACTGCCCGATTTGACGAGTCCCTGTTGCATGAAAAAGAGTCATGATTACTTGTGATCGTGGAGGCCGGCGGTTGGCCTCCCTTGGGCTATAAATGTGGAGGGGCGAAAGCCCCCGCTGCACATCTCCCCTCTCCCTGCCTGCTTATTCTTCCTCCTTGCTCCGGCTGCTTGCCGCATCCCATGGCGCCCGTGAAGAGGTTCTCGGCCACGGAAAAGGGGAAGGCGTGCCAGGAAGGGCCTGGCTCTCCTCCGCCTAAGAGCGGTCGTGGTCATCCCCGCAAGCACCCCGTGACTCCCGCAACGGCTCCTCTTGGTCGTGTGGTGGTCCTTCGCGCGGTGATGGCCGCCCGGTCGGTGGAGGAAGACTTGCCGTGGCCGTGCGGCCTCCCCGGCCACGCTTTCACTCGGCAGAGGTGCTGTCGGACTTTGTCGTGTGGTCGGCAGATCCGGCCGGCAACTAGCTCCAGCTCCCCCGCTTCTTCGCCGGTGAACTGCCGGCCGATGGCCTTGGTGGGCTCTGGCTGCATGCAGACTGCTGCTGCAGCAGGGCTTCCTGAGTCGCGGTGGAGATCTCCATCGCCTAGAACGTGGCCCTGGCCCGCGGCTGGCAGACGTTTGCCCGCGCGTGTGGCCTGTGCTGGCGGTGCACCTTCCACTTCAAGTTCGACGGCGATGCGACCCTCTACGTGAGGGTGTTCGGGGAAGATGGCCGCCGTGCTGGGTGCTGCCCCGAAGCCGACGACGGCGACGAGGTGCTAGGCCTTGGCGACAACGGTGACGAGGGCGAAGGCGAACCCGCTCCTGGCGGCGTCCGCAGCTCGCCGAGCTTCAGCGGCTCCTCCTCCGATGATAGCTCCTCCAGCGGTGGCCGCAATCAGCCACCGCGTCGCCACGCAAGGGTTGTAGCGGGTCGTCCCGCCGCCGTGCCCTGGTGAAGCGCGAGGCAGAGTCTGACTGAGCTCGGGAGGATGGTGCGGATCACTCCTCGCGAACTGTCGCAGGGTGCGCACCGTTTTTATTTTGTTTTCCTCCTTTTCCTGCATTAAGAGAGAGAGGAATATGGAGCCCCGTGGGGGCGTGCAACAGACTATGATTCCCTAATTATCATGCTATTTTTATCGTCCCTGTGCCGTGTTATGGTGTTGCGGTTATGTGCTTGTGCGTAGGAACAACTTAGCTCGGGATGTTTGCCGTAGTTTTCACCTTGCAAGGTACCTGCTTGAGGCCTCGCTGGGCATCTTAAGGTCTGCAAAGATTGGTCGGGAGAATAGTTTTCGAACCTTTGTCGCGAGAGTGGCTAGCTTGGGTCCGGCGCTTGGTGTCGCGATGCCCGTGGGGCATGGACCGGGAGGGGTGCTCCCTTCGTGAACTTGAGCAAGGGGGCCTCGCAATAGCCAGGCTAGGAAGGTCTCATAAGGGCGCCCACGCAATCCCCTCACGAAGCTTAGAGAGAGAGAGAGAGAGAGAGAGAGAGAGAGAGAGAGAGAGAGAGAGAGAGAGAGAGAGAGAGAGAGAGATCGAGCGAGCAGGGCAAAAGCCAAAGACAGAGAACAGGGGCAGAGGATAGTAACCAACACCAGAAGCAACTCCAATAAAAGTTCAAACAAGGGAGAACAAGCCAACTGCGGAAAGCAAATGAAAAGCCGTGCTCGGCACCTAGTCTAGTCTTCGATGTCTTCTCACCAACAGAGAGCTAAGTGCTGCCACTGGCATGGGCGGAGCCCGTGGCCCAAGGGCGGCACTGAGACTCTGTATGTACAGCCCCAACTCATTATTACATGAGAGTGTCACGGGTGGCGAGCTTCACAGGCACTGGGACTTCTTCACAGGCACTGGGCCTTTCTTGGGGCGGCGAGCTTCACAGGCACCGAGCCTTCTTTATAGGCTCTGGGCCTTTCTTCACAAGCACCGAGCCTTCTTCACAGGCACTGGGCCTTACTTCAAGGGTAGAGCCTCTGGAGGTGCTGAATGTTCCACGCGTTTGGGATGGGCATTCCTTCCTGGGTTTCCAAGCACGCGGCACCATGCCTGGAAACATGAACAACCTTGAACGGGACCTCCCACATGGGCAAGAGCTTGTGCAGCCCTTCCCTGGAGAGCACCCGCCTGAGCACGAGGTCACCTACCTCAAGAGTCCTAGGGCGGATGTTGCGGCAGTGGTATTGCCACAGCGCCTGCTGGTATCTCGCTGCTTGTAGCACGGCCTCCCGATGATGCTCCTCCCCCAGCACGAGGTCCATCCCCCGCATGGCGTCCTATTGCGCTTCATCAAACGCTAGGACCCGTGTAGAGCGACGCCTGACCTCGTGAGGGAGGACCACCTCTACTCCGTAGACGAGGAAGAACGGGGTCTCGCCAGTCGACTTGGTGGCGGTAGTGCGGATGGACCACATCACGGACTGGAGCTCATCGTACCAGCCCCTCCGCAGGCCTCTAGCTTCTTCTTGAAGGTCCTGGTTTCGAGGCCTTTCAGGACCTCTGCATTGGCACGTTCGGCCCAGCCGTTACTCCGGGGGTGTGCCACTGAAGCGTAGCATATCTGCGTTCCAAGGTTAGCACAATATGTTTTGAAGAGATTGCTGGTGAAATGCGAACTGTTGTCGGTGATGATGCGATTAGGGACCCCGAATCGGCTCACGAGGCCCTTGATGAATTTGACTGCAGAACCAACCGGGATGGTGCGGACGGCCTCCACCTCTGCCCACTTGGTGAACTTGTCGATGGCGACGTAGAGGTAGCGGTAGCCCCCAGGCGCCCGAGGGAACGGGCCCAAGATATCCAGCCCCCAGACTGCAAATGGCCATGAGAGCGAGATGGTCTGCAGGCCCTGAGCTGGCTTATGGATCTGCTTGGCGTGGAATTGACAGGCTTCGCAAGCCTTTACCAGCTCGACTACGTTGTTGAGTGCCGTGGGCCAATAGAACCCGCTGCGAAATGCCTTGCCAACAAGGGTCCGTGATGATGAGTGGTGTCCGCAGTCCCCACCGTGTATGTCAGCCAGCAACTCCTTCCCCTATTCCCTAGAGATGCAACGCAGGGAAACATCATTTGGCCGCTTCCGGCAGAGCTCTCCGTCTTGGATGCAGTAGGCCGTGGCCTGCCGGGCCACGCGTTCCGTGTCCTCCTCTTTCTCTGGTAGAGTCCCTTGCATCAGGTAGTCCTTGAATTCCGTAGTCCAGCATCCCTCCTGAGGATCCAACGCCAGGAGCAATCGTGCTCCCGAGGTCAGGCCATAGGTCGGGGCTCCCGTGGCAGGTGGTTGAGGGAGTTCTTCCCGAGGTTGCGCTGTGCTTGATAGTGACGGTGCTGCCAAGGGCTTGAAGAGCCGTTCCTCAAAAATGCCAGGATCCTGAGGCAGCCGCCTGGATGCCCTCCTGGCAATGTCATCAGCCTCTTGGTTGGTGCTGCAGGGCACATGCTGCAACTCCAGCCCCCAAAATTGCTTTTCCATCCTACATACCTCTGCAAGATACGCCTCCATGTGCTCGTCCTTTGGCTCGTACACTTTGTTGGAGAAGTTGACGATGAGTTGTGAGTCACCCTTGATGATGAGGCGCTTCACCCCCAGTGCTAATGCAGCTTTTAAGCCCGCTATGAGGCCTTCGTATTTTGCTATGTTGTTGGAGACCTTCTCACCATGCTGGAAATAGAGCTGCACGGTGTAATGGAGTTGTCCTGAGTGGGGGATATAAGCACTGCACCGGCCCCTGCACCATGTCGCGAGAACGCCCCATCGAAGTACATGACCCAACCGTCCGGTTCCTCGCTTCCTGGGGAAAGTGACCGATCTTCGCCTGCTTCAAGCCCTGGCGCCTCTGTCCATTTTGCCACAAAATCTGCAAGTGCGGCTCCCTTGATGACCCTGGTCGTGCTGAATTCCAATTGAAATGCTTGCAGCTCAATGTTCCATTCGGCGACCATTCCAGCGAAATTAGGGCTCCGGAGCACCCTTTCCAATGGGTAGACCGAGACGACCTTGATGGGGTGACCTTGAAAGTAATGCCGCAACTTACGCGAGGCCACCAATAGTGCGAGCAAGAGCTTCTGAGGCATGGGGTATCATGCCCTTGCATCCCGCAGCACTGTGCTAACGAAATGTACCGGATGCTCGACGAGGGTAGGAGCGCTGACAAGGTCCACGTCCTCCGGAGGGTTAGGCGTCTCCTGAGGCGACGGAGCCCCCAGCGCCTGGCCGCTTGGTGAGGCCCCTTCAGCCCTAGGGGTGTCTTCCTGTTGAGGCGGGTCTCCATCTGCCGAGTCCGTGGTCTTCGCGAGGCCTTCCTGCTCTTGTGCTGCCGTGGTCAGGGCCGCGGCCGGCCGCGATGTAGCCTTGACCTGGCGCTCTTCCTGAACTGCCACCTGAGCTGCGCTGGTGGAGTAGGGCGTGGCGGTAAGGTAGAGCACTAGGGGCTCCTGAGGGCGTGGCGCCACCATCACAGGATGGATGGTCAGGTACTTCTTGAGGTCTTGAAACTCTTCGTCGGCCTCCTATGTCCGTTCGAACGGGCCCTTCCTCTTCATCAGCTTGAAGAAAGGCAGGGCGCGTTCCCCCAGCTTGGAGATGAAGCGCCCTAACACAGTTACGCGCCCGACGAGCTTTTGCATTTCTCTGAGGGTTTGCGGCGGATTCATGTCTTTGATCGCCTTGACCTTCTCTGGGTTGGCCTCGATCCCCCTGTGGGACACGAGGAAGCCCAGAAGCTTGCCAGAAGGAACGCCAAACACGCACTTCTCAGGGTTAAGCCGCAGGTCCACTTCACGAAGGCTCGCGAAGGTTTCTTCCATGTCCTGGATCAAGGTCTTCACCTCCCGAGACTTCACCTCAATGTCGTCGACGTAGGCCTCGGCGTTTCTCCCGAGCTGCCGGCCCAAGGTGGTATGCATCAGTCGATGTAAGGTTGCGCCCGCGTTGCGCAACCTGAACGGCATGCAGGTGTAGCAGTACACCCCGCATGGGGTTAGGAAGGCCGTCTCATCCACGTCTTCTATCGCCATCTTGATTTGATGATAGCCTGAAAATGCATCCAGGAAGCACAGCAGGTCGCACTTCGTGGTGGAGTCGACAATTTGTTTGATGCGACGGAGTGGGAACGGATCTTGAGGGCAGGCCTTGTTGAGGTTGGTGAAGTCGACGCACATGCACTCCTTTCCTCCCTTTTTCGGCATGACAATGGGGTTTGCCAGCCATTCGGGGTAGCGAACCTCGCGAATGACACCTTTTGCCTCCAGCTTGCGGGTTTCTTGGATGATGAAGGGCTGCTTCTCAGTGGACTGCCGCCTTGCTTTCTGCTTCACGGGGCATACATTAGGGCACACATTCAGGTGATGCTCAATCACCTGCCTTGGGACCCCCACTAGCTGCTTGGGTTCCTACGCGAACACCTCCTTGTTCGAGCGTAGGAATTTCACCAGTGCCTCCTCCTGGTCGGGGTTGACGATGGCACCTATGGTGAAGGTGGCACCGGAGGATCCATCCTCATCAACTGGTACCTGCTTGGTCTCCGCCTTGTCCTTGGTGAACAACTGCTTCTTCTTGGTTGGCGCAGCCACCTTGGCCTTGGAGGTGTCGGCAAGAAGTGGCTCTTGCAGCCGCCGGGCTGTCTTGAGGGAGAGCTTGAATGCCAGCAGAGCATCTTTGGTATCTCCAGCTATGGTGAGGATGCCGCTGCTCCCGGGATCTTCATGAGGTTGTAGGCCGTATGGGTTGCTGCCATGAATTGGGCTAAGGCGGGGTAGCCGAGGATGGCATTGTACGGGAGGCCGATGTGGGCGAATGTCCAAGTTGACCAGCTCCGTGCGGATGTTGTCGAGGGTGCCGAAGGTGTAACGCCCTCGATGCGGCTATATCTCCCACGTGTCGAAGCACGACTTAGAAGCATAACCGCATTGAAAGAAATGTCGCAAGTGAGGTAATCTTCACACAACCCATGTAATACATAAGGGAAAGAGATACATAGTTGGATTACAATCGCCACTTCACACAATTACATGAATAAAGCATTACATCATCCAGATACAATCAAGGTCCGACTACGGAACCAAAATAAAAGAAGAACCCCAAATGCGACAAAAGGTCCCCGATCTACCCCAACTGGGCTCCACTACTAATCAACTAGAACGAAACAACACAAAGGACAAGATCTTCATCGAGCTCCTTCTTGAGCTTGGTTGCGTCACCTGCTCGATAACATAGGCACCTGCAAACTGGTTTTGGAAGTATCTCGTGAGCCACGAGGACTCAAAGCAATCCCATTACCATGGGTATCAAGACTAGCAAAGCTTAATGGGAAAGGAAGGGGTAAAGTGGTGAGGTTGCAGCAGCGGCTAAGCAAGTATGGTGGCTAACATACGCAAAGAAGAGCGAGAAGAGAACAAGCGGAACGGTCGTGAAGCTATCAATGATCAAGAGGTGATCCTGAACATCTACTTACGCCAAACATAACACGTAAACCGTGTTCACTTCCGGACTCCGCCGAGAAGAGACCATCACGCTACACACTCGGTTGATGCATTTTATTTCGGATCCGTGTCAAGTTATCTACAACCGACATTAACAAATTCCCATCTGCCACATAACCGCGGGCACGGCTCTCGAAAGTTTATACCTGCAGGGTGTCCCAACTTAGCCCATGACAAGCTCTCGCGATCATCGAAGGAATAGACCTTCACCCAGAAGACCCGATCGACTCGGAATCCGGTACATCAAGACATTTCGACAATGGTAAAACAAGACCAGCAAAGCCGCCCGATGCGCCGACAATCCCGATAGGAGCTGCACATATCTCGTTCTCGTGGCAACACCGGATAAGCGAAGCGTCTGAGAACCGACGTAACCCAAGTTGCCAAGGGATGGTCCCGACGGTGCTCTAGTTTGGACCAACGCTAGACAAGCATCGCCCGGGGCTATAAAAGATGACCCTCGAGAGAGCGACTCCCAAGGGAAAAGTAGGTGGTGGTGAGGCAAATGGTAAAAGGCAATGTTGGGCCTTGCTGGACAAGTTTTATTCAAAGCGAACCGTCGGGGGTCCCATAAATCACCCGATCGCGTAAGGAACGCAAAATCTGGGAACATAACACCGGTATGACGGAAACTAGGGCGGCAATAGTGGAACAAAACACTGCATAAGGCCGAGCCTTCCACCCTTTACCAAATATATAGATGCATTAATAATATAAGAGATATTGTGATATCCCAACATAAACCCTGTCCACCATGGAGAAATCTTCAACTTCACCGCAACTAGCAACGCTATAAGAGGGCTGAGCAAAGCGGTAACATAGCCAAACAACGGTTTGCTAGGAATTGTCAAAGGTTAGAGGTTCATGGCAATATGGGATGGCTCGACAAACAGGTAATAGGTAGCGCAACATAGCGAAAAGAACGAGGCAACTAGCATAGCAATGATAGTAGTGAGATCCGTAGTAGCGGTCATCTTGCCCGAAATCCCGCAAGGAAGAAGAACGAGTCCATGAAGAAGACAAACGGACGTAGTCGAACAAATCCTCACAACTCCGAACGAAACCGAAGCTAACGAGAGAAGCAAACCGAAAGAAGCAAAAACATAGTAAACACACAAGCATAAGCATGTCATGATGCACAAACAAGTATGATGCATGTCGGTTTAATGAGGCATGGCATGGCAAAGTGCAAACAAACAACACTACAAATTAGTGGAGCTCAATATGCAACGAGTTGCATATTTAAACACCACACCAATTATTTAGTTCGCTCTCGTTTAAGCTACCCAACAATATTAAATGTTGATTAACATGGCAAGGGGTGAAGCATAACAAAACTACCTAACTAGGCAAGTTTAAATGAGGCTGAAAGAACAAACAACAATTCCGGAAAATCCCCATGTGCATATTTTAAGGTTTGGTACTGTTCTGCCCTAAACACAATTTTAGAGTTGTTAAACATGCAAGATGAGTGCACCATGTTAAACTAGGCAAAATTCTACCCCATTTACATATAAAGAACATTTAAAACCGAGCTACGGTTATTTAGTTATGAAATAAATCATGTTAGCACGGCATTTATGCAAATTAATACAAACAACAATTTTAAATATTTTAACATGAATGAAAGTTGGATATTGTGAAACTAGATAAAATTCTAAGCATTTTACATATATAGTTTGTTTAATTTGGATGCATGCATGATTAGTTATTAGCAAAAACAAAATAGGGGCATTACTGAAATTATGCAAAAGGAAAGAAAAAAACAACAACAGGGGAACATGGGCTGAGCCAGCCACTGTCAATGACGAGGGGGCCCTGGTGCTGAGGTGGCAGGAGTGTGGCCGCATGGGTGTGGAGAGGGGTGTGTGTGGACAGAGAGAATGACGAGGGGGTCCCACTGTCATAGAGGGGATAGAGGCAAAAATTGGGGTTCTAAACATGTTCCCGAGGGGATTCGAACCCGGGTCTCCCCGGTAGAACTCTGCTCACCGATCCACTGCGCTGCTGCTATTATTGTTGACACGATGTGCCACGGCTCCTTTTCAACTAGCTCCACGGCGGACGGAGTTTCTTCTCCTCTGCAACAGAGAAGACATCGGCGGCACCGGCGGGCAACGGTGAAACGGCGGGGCCCAGGAGGCGGCGGCGGGTGTGCGGGATTGGGAGGTGGATGCGCCGCTGCGCGCGTGTCTGACAGAGGCTTGAGCACGAGCTCGTGCTCGTCTCGGCATGACACGGCAAGGCGGATGTGTCGATGGCAGCTTAGCGATCATGGGGAGAAGCGAGGCGTCGGCGCGGGCGGGCGTGCACGAGGGCTTGGCCATGGCTACGCCATGGCTGCCGTCCCGAATAGAGGTGTGCGGGACTCGTGCGCGCGCTTTGCGGCGGGTTCGCACTAGATCATCCATCAAGTCGAGCTTAATCGAACCAACCTGAAGGAACAGAGACAGATTGCGCCGTGGCTGGGCATGCATGGGCGCGGCGGTCTGTGGCGATGTGTGCATCGAGGGTGTCGCGGGTGCATGAGTGGTTCTGCGTGTGTGAGAAGGGGGAACAGAGGAGCCAAGGCAAGAGCTTGAGCTCGTCGTATGCAGCCATGGCGGATTTAACTCGGAGACACGCGAACGATGGATATGCAAACGAGACCAGAGGGATGGATAGGATCGAGCTTCACCGAGTGGTTGCTACCGAGTCGTACAAGGTCGACGGAGATCGGAGACGGTGGGAGGATGCGCTGATCGAAGGGGTGCTCGGCTCCGTGAAGAAGAGGAAGCAGGGGAAGAAGACAGCGACGGGGAGGTAGACGGACTTGGCGATCCTTGGGCGGGGAAGACGTCTGAACGGAAGTAGTCGACGACGAGGAAGAAGATGGACATGCCGGAGATGACCGTGGTGGCCTCCGTCCACGCAGGCAAAGGCGAAGCTCTCGGTGGTGTCCTCTGTTCTCTGTCTCTTGAGGAAGAAGGAGAAACAGGGGAAGGGAAAAGGGGTGGCGGCGGCGAGAGGGAAACCCTAGGGGGCGCGGGCTTGGGGCTATATAGGGGGCGGGCGTCTTGGCCTCGGACGTCTGTGAAGCGAGCTCACGGTGTTGGCGCTCTTGGCGGAGGAGGAGACGGTCTCAGAAGGGAGGCGGTGGCCGTTCGGCTCGGCTGGGCCGGGGAAAGAAAGGCCCAGTTGGGCTGCGGATGGGATTGAGGCCTTCCTTCCTTTCTTTTAATCTACCTAAAATAATTAGACACCTCCAAGATTGAAAAGGCCAGGGGTTTTGGGAAGGAAACTCACAGAGATAAAGATATATATGGAGTCCTAGATTTATGCAGTATTTGAATAAATTGGTGTAGGATCGTTGAAGGCAAGAGTGTCTAGAGGGGGGGGGTGATTAGACTACTCGACAAGATAAAAAATATGCCTTTTGATTAGAACAAGTTTTTAGCAAGTTCACAATGAAGATCAAGTCAAGTATCATGCAAACAAGTCAAGCAACATACTACACATGCAATTCTAGAGTATGGGCAGCGGAAAGTAAATTGCACAAGTAGTAAGGGAGAGATGGAGAAGAGCAAACGCAATTTGGAGACACGGAGATTTTTCTCGTGGTTCCGATAGGTGGTGCTATCGTCAATCCACGTTGATGGAGACTTCAACCCATGGAGGGTAACTGCTGCGAGAGTCCATGGAGGGCTCCACCCACGAAGGGTCCACGAAGAAGCAACCTTGTCTATGCCATCATGGCCTACGTCCACGGAGGACTAGCCTTACTCGGGGTAGATCTTCACGAAGTAGGCGATCTCCTTGCCCTTACAAACTTCTTGGTTCAACTCCACATCTTGACGGAGGCTCCCAAGCGACACCTAACTAATCTAGGAGGCACCACCCTCCAAAAGGTAATAGATGGTGTTGGTGATGATGAACTCCTTGCTCTTGTGCTTCAAATGATAATCTCCCCAACACTCAACTCTCCTCACTGATTTGGCTGTGGTGGAAGAAAGGATTGAGTGGAAAGCAACTTGGGAAGACTAGAAATCAAGTTTCATATGGTGGGAGTGGAGTAACTTGATCTCAACACAAGGGTAGGTAGTTTTCTTCTCGAAATGTAAGGTAGGAGTGGTAGTTCTTTTCGATGGCTCTCTCCACGAATGAAGAGGAGGTGGAGGGTATTTATAGCCTCCACACAAAATCCAACTGCTACACACATTTGACCAATCTCGGTCGGACCGAAGTTGACAACTCGGTGAGACCGAAAGTTCAAATCTTGTGAACGTTGGGATTTTCAGTGGGACCGAAAATACAATCTCGGTTAGTCCGATTCTTCCAAAGTCTAGGGTTTGCCATTCTCGGTGGGACCGACTTTCTCATCTCGGTGACACCGATTTGAGTACGTATGTTCTGAAGGTTGGCAACACTAGTTTCGTATGACCGAGTTTGGAATCGGAAAATCCGAGATTTCTAGGGTTTGGCTATATGGCTGAGGTGGTTCATCTCGGTGTGACTGAGTTTATGGAATCGGTGGGACCGAGATTACTTATGAGTATATGTTGGAATGAAAGATTGCTGATAGTTTGAGAGATAAATCACTAAGCACTTGAGCAACCAGATCATCATCATAACCTCATCCCCTTTAATAGTATTGGCTTTCCTAAGGACTCAATGTGATCTTGGATCACTAAACCAAAATGGAGTCTTGAGCACTTGCCAATCCTTTCCTTAGCATCCTAGGGGTCCACCTTTCCATCCTTTTGCCATGCCGAGTGATTGACTTTCCTGAAACATACTTGATAAAAGCATTAGTCCAACCACAAGTATGTTGTCATTAATTACCAAAACCACCTAGGGAGCAAATGTGCTTTCAATCTCCCCTTTTGGTAATTGATGGCAACACACAAAACAGACATCAAAGCTATCAAGGAAAGACAAGGATTATCATTAAAGCTTTGACAAACATGTAGTACACAGTCTCCCCTTACAAGTGTGCAAGCTTTTCATAGATTATGGTTTTGGACTACCACAAGCACACATGAGAGAAAAGCAAGATGTGCTACATGCAGCTTGGCTATATGCATCAGAGCAGATGAGGATAAATGAGTGATGATGCATATGTGCATGGTGATTTCTTGCAAACAAATATTCACAAGCAAGTCACCATCATGCACATTCTGCAGGATGCATATACTTACCTTGAAGTTCCTTGGCTTTGTACCTGAAGAAATAAGCTTGAGAAAACAAGGTTAGATAACACAAGAGTATTTCTTCATCCAATAGCAAGAACGTCAAGAGTACCAAGCCAGGGATGACATGTATAAAGAGTGTCTCATGATGAGCACTAGCTTGAATCAGCAAACATGTCTCCCAAGACTAAAAGATTTTCAATGAGCTCTGAGAGATTTTGCTTTTCATAAGATACCAATTGTGCTTTTCAGAAGATACCAATTGTGTGAGCAAGAGAAGCAAAATCAAAAGAATAATGCCAAATGTATTATCAAAGTGAAATACGGCAAAGCTTTGATGTGATCCTCTCCCCCTTAAGGTAAGATTATTCTTCTTCTCCCTTTATCCTCCAATCTCCCCCTAAGCTCCCCCTAAATCTTCTCCCCCTTTGACATCAAGTGCCGAAAAGGACAGTAAACTAGGAAGGTCAGAAAGGATGGAAGGAAAGAAGTGGGATCCTTAAGAATCACAATTGAGCAAATTATGTATGCAAAATAAATCAGTTTAGTTGAGCTGCAGAAGATGATATCCTGGTGAATGTAAATCGGTGACACCGAATTGATATGGATCGGTGAGCCCGAAAGTCGAGACTTAGGGCTGATCCTTTTGGTCGACCAAATATGTAAATTGGTGGCCTTGAGTTTAATTCCAAGGAAATATTGAAATAATTCAGCTCACTTTTCAAGGAATGTGTCAAAAGATTTGCAGTGAATTTGTAAAAGGTTTTTCAGGGAATTGATCAGAGCCAAAAGGATATACACAAGAACAGAAGAAATAGAAATGAAAACGATTGCTAGATGAAGTTTTTTTTTTTGAAAATAAGCAAGAACTCTCAATGAGAAAAGCAGAGAAATTCCAGAACATATGTACTTCATCTAGATAAGGATCGGCGACAAAGTCACCTATATTTGAGTATATTGACTTAGGAGTCAAATGAGAGCATTTGATCATAGGTCATACTCATCGTTTAAGCTCAAAATGGGGTTGCCACTTTTCAATTAAGCATTTTGATGTGATCACATCTTATGAAGCTGCTTGTACTCATGTCTTTGAGCAAAGCTCCTTCAAGATGTGAAAAACATACCTTGGGCTTGTTGTTGCTTGTACTCATGTAGGTGAACTTGATGTAGATGCTCATAGAATGTGAAGTTGGAGCATCATTTCCAATTGTATAGTTCATCTTCCTACATGGGTTAGGCAAGCAAGGAAATACTCAAGATTATCCAAAATGACAAGAGTGAAATACTAGATGTATTTGGTGTCAAAAAAGGATATGTGGAATTTTGTTCCTTGAACTCAACATCCCAAAGAGCTGGATACTTGGTCAATGACAAGATTACTCATGATTCGAGTGTGTGTGGTAATCTTGTAGAATGTAGACCATCCAAGTACCTGCAAGGAGTTAGATGCAATACAAGGGGAGCAAATGTGTCCAAGACATATGATCATCATCATAAGAGAAATATCAAGGATTAGTCAATTAGGCTCATGCCTTGCATGCATCAATGGAGTTTTCACTCCAAGTTTGAAGCATCAATGATGTTCAACTCACTCCTTAGGCGACAAAACACTTTCTCATCAAGTGGTTTTGTAAAGATATCTGCAAGCTGTTTGTCAGTACGAATATGCTTAAGATCAATGTCACCCTTAGTAATGTGATCACGAATAAAATGGTGACGAACTTCAATGTGTTTCGTGCGAGAGTGTTGCACGGGATTGTGTCCAATCTTAATCGCACTCTCATTGTCACAAAGCAAAGGAACATGTCTCACATGTATCCCATAATCCTTAAGCGTTTGTGTCATCCATAGCAACTGAGCACAACACGAACCAGCAGCAATATATTCTGCTTCGGCAGTAGATAATGATACCGAATTTTGTTTCTTGGATGACCAAGATACAAGAGATCGACCGAGAAATTGACACGTACCCGAAGTTGACTTTCTATCAACCCTGTCTCCGGCATAGTCCGAGTCGGAATAGCCAACAAGATCGAAAGAGGCCCTCTTAGGATACCAAATGCCAAAGTTAGGTGTATGTATCAAATATCTCACAATTCTTTTAACAGCTTTAAGATGACATTCCTTAGGGGCTGCTTGATATCGAGCACACATGCATACACTCAACATTATGTCAGGACGAGAAGCACAGAGATATAGTAGAGAACCAATCATGGATCGATAAACCTTTTGATCAACAGGTTCTCCATCTTTAGTCAAGTCATTATGTCCACTAGTAGGCATGGGGGTTTTCATACCTTTGCTTTCTTGCATGTTGAACTTCTTGAAGAGATCCTTGGTGTACTTTGTTTGTGAGACAAAGGTACCCTCCTTCGATTGCTTGATTTGCAACCCAAGGAAGAATTTGAGTTCACTCATCATGGACATCTCATACTTCTCCGACATAAGCTTTCCAAACTTCTCACTAAAATGAGGGTTAGTTGAACCAAAGATAATATCATCAACATATATTTGGCACACAAATAGTTCACCATCAACCCTTTTGGTGAATAGCGTTGAGTCTATTTTGCCAATCTCAAATCCTTTTTCAAGAAGAAAGCTAGTCAAGCATTTGTACCAAGCTCTAGGAGCTTGTTTAAGACCATAAAGAGCTTTGTGCAACTTGTAAACATGATTAGGCTTTTTAGGATTCACAAATCTGGGAGGTTGTTTCACAAATACTTCCTCCTCAATTTCACCATTTAGGAAAGCACTTTTAATGTCCATTTGATAGAGAGTAATATCATGGTGGTTGGCATAAGCAAGAAGAATGCGAATGGACTCAAGTCTAGCAACGGGGCATAGGTCTCACCATAGTCCATACCTTCGACTTGTGTGTAACCTTGTGCTACGAGACGAGCCTTGTTGCGGATGACTTGTCCATCTTCATCTTGCTTGTTCAAACACCCATTTGGTTCCAATGACGTTTTGGTCATCATTGGGCTTTCTACCAAAGTCCAAACGTTGTTCCTCTCGGTTGTGTAGCTCTTCGTGCATAGCGCTCACCCAATCCGGGTCTTCAAGCGCTTCTTCTACCTTCATAGGTTCAAGACTAGAAATAAATGAGTAATGCTCACAAAAGTTAGCTAAATGAGTTTTAGAGCCAGTAATTCTCCCGGAGTCGATGTCATTCATCATTTGTTCCACGGGATGATTCTTCTTGACTCTTGCTCGAACTCGTGATAGCTTTTGTTGTGGTCGCGGCTGAGCTTCCTCATCATCCTCTTATTCTTCTTCTTCTTCTTCTTCTTCATTGTTGTTGGTGTTGTCTTGAGGTGGTGGAGAAGGAGGTTGTGGTGGATCTTCTTGTCGCACTTCCTCATCTTGGTGAGTTCCACTTGTGGAGGCCTCCATGTTGCCTTGAGGTTCATCTCTCCGTGAGATAGGGGGCTCCACATATGTAGATGAGGTACTCTCCTTCACTTCCATGGGACGAATCTTTCCAATGGATAAGTCTTGAATGGCTTCCGATGGGTCCTTGTCTCCTACATCAATAGGCATTTGCTCTACTTGCGAGCCATTAGATTCATCAAACTTCACGTCTACCGTCTCTTCAACCTTTCGGGTGAAATTGTTGTAGACACGGTAGGTGTGGGAGTTTGATCCATAACCGAGGAAAAAGCCTTCATGAGTTTTAGGAGCAAATTTAGACCGACGATGCTTATCAAGGATATAGCATTTTGAACCAAAGACACGAAAGTATCCCACTTGGGGTTTGTTACCGGTGAGGTTCTCATATGAAGTCTTGCCGAGGAGCTTGTGAAGATAGAGCCTGTTGATAGCATGACAAGCTGTCTCGACGGCTTCACCCCAAAAGTGCTTCGGTGTCTTGTATTCATCAAGCATCGTTCTCGCCATCTCAATAAGCGTTCGGTTCTTCCTCTCAACAACTCCATTTTGTTGAGGTGTGTACGTAGCCGAGAACTCATGTAGAATCCCTTCCTCATCGAGAAAAGAGTCCACATGGGCGTTCTTGAACTCCGTTCCATTGTCGCTCCGAACTTTCTTGATCTTCACCTCGAATTGATTTTGGGCCTTTCTAGCAAAGGTTTTGAAGATTTTCGAACCTGCGATTTGTCATCAAGGAAAAATACCCACGTAAATCTGGAAAAATCATCAACAATAACTAGACCAAAGGAGTTACCACCAAGGCTTTTGTAAGCATTGGGACCGAAGAGATCCATATGAAGAAGCTCAAGCGGTCTCCTTGTGGTCATGATGTTCTTCACGGGATGACTTCCACCTACTTGTTTTCCTGCTTGACATGCACTACAGAGTCTATCTTTGTCAAAGAAAACATCTTTAACACCAAGAATGTGATCACCTTTGATTAGCTTATCTAGATTACGCATACCAACATGTCCAAGCCTTCTATGCCACAACCAACCTTTAGCAGATTTAGCAATGAAGCAAGTTCTAGGTTGAGCTTTCTTAGTGAAATCGACAATGTATAGGTCACCTCTACGAATACCGGTAAAAACCATGTTATGATTGTCGCGACGAAAAACTTGGCAATCTACTTTGGTGAATAGCACATTGAATCCAAAGTCAGCTAATCTAGACACAGAAAGTAAATTGTATCCAAGTGATTCAACAAGCATGACATTTTTAATGGAGCTATCATGAGATATGGCCACCTTACCAAGGCCAAGTACCTTACCCTTGGAGTTGTCTCCAAAAGTCACGTACTTGCGTGGACCATCGTTCTTTGCAAGCTCTCGAAACATGTCTTCATCTCCGGTCATGTGATCGGTGCATCCACTATCAAGAATCCACTCTTTTCCACCGGATATGTAGTCTCTCAGATTTGCCATAAGACTGAGACTCTTCATGATCTTGTCTAGCTCGGTGTCCGAATCGGAGTAATCGTCATCATGCTCATGCTCATCATCATATTGACCCATAGATAATTCATCATCAATACCTAGGTCAATTTGACAATGACTTGCATCAGTTTTGTCAGAGTGACGATAATCATCGGAATGCAATACAAGAGCATTTCTAATTCGAACATTGATAAAACCGGGATCACCCTTCTTTTTCATAAGATCACGAAGCTCAAAGAAGCATTTATCAAAGTTGGGATCATTGGGGCGCATCATATCAAACTCAATAGTCTTGTATAGAATTTCATCAAGACCTCTCAAAGAGTAGTCCGGATAAAGTTCTTCCAAGAACTTCCACATAGCATAGGCACACTCAAAGTTTGTGACAAGCTCAAGTAAGTTATCGGGCAAACCTCTAATGATGAGATTTACAGTTCTAAGGTTACGAAGCAAATCAAGCTCTTCATCCATAGTAGGGTGCAAGGAGTCAAATGGAGGTACATATGGGGTTTCAACATATTTGCGCAAGTTGTACATCTTAAAGATAGCAAGCATTTCAATCCTCCACGAGTTATAGGACACTCCATCAAGAATAGGCACTCTATGACTAACACTCCCAAACGTAGACACGTCCATCTTCCTCCAATGGTGTGCAAACCAAAGCAATGGAGACCAAAGCTCTGATACCAATTGTAGGATCGTTGAAGGCAAGAGTGTCTAGAGGGGGGTGATTAGACTACTCGACAAGATAAAAAATATGCCTTTTGATTAGAACAAGTTTTTAGCAAGTTCACAATGAAGATCAAGTCAAGTATCATGCAAACAAGTCAAGCAACATACTACACATGCAATTCTAGAGTATGGGCAGCGGAAAGTAAATTGCACAAGTAGTAAGGGAGAGATGGAGAAGAGCAAACGCAATTTGGAGACACGGAGATTTTTCTCGTGGTTCCGATAGGTGGTGCTATCGTCAATCCACGTTGATGGAGACTTCAACCCACGGAGGGTAACGGCTGCGAGAGTCCACGGAGGGCTCCACCCACGAAGGGTCCACGAAGAAGCAACCTTGTCTATGCCATCATGGCCTACGTCCACGGAGGACTAGCCTTACTCGGGGTAGATCTTCACGAAGTAGGCGATCTCCTTGCCCTTACAAACTTCTTGGTTCAACTCCACATCTTGACGGAGGCTCCCAAGCGACACCTAACCAATCTAGGAGGCACCACCCTCCAAAAGGTAATAGATGGTGTTGGTGATGATGAACTCCTTGCTCTTGTGCTTCAAATGATAATCTCCCGACACTCAACTCTCCTCACCGATTTGGCTGTGGTGGAAGAAAGGATTGAGTGGAAAGCAACTTGGGAAGACTAGAAATCAAGTTTCATATGGTGGGAGTGGAGTAACTTGATCTCAACACAAGGGTAGGTAGTTTTCTTCTCGTAAATGTAAGGTAGGAGTGGTAGTTCTTTCGATGGCTCTCTCCACGAATGAAGAGGAGGTGGAGGGTATTTATAGCCTCCACACAAAATCCAACTGTTACACACATTTGACCAATCTCGGTCGGACCGAAGTTGACAACTCGGTGAGACCGAAAGTTCAAATCTTGTGAACGTTGGGATTTTCATGGGACCGAAAATACAATCTCGGTTAGTCCGATTCTTCCAAAGTCTAGGGTTTGCCATTCTCGGTGGGACCGACTTTCTCATCTCGGTGACACCGATTTGAGTACGAAGGTTCTGAAGGTTGGCAACACTAGTTTCGTATGACCGAGTTTGGAATCGGAAAATCCGAGATTTCTAGGGTTTGGCTATATGGCTGAGGTGGTTCATCTCGGTGTGGTGAGTTTATGGAATCGGTGGGACCGAGATTACTTATGAGTATATGTTGGAATGAAAGATTGCGATAGTTTGAGAGATAAATCACTAAGCACTTGAGCAACCAGATCATCATCATAACCTCATCCCCTTTTAATAGTATTGGCTTTCCTAAGGACTCAATGTGATCTTGGATCACTAAACCAAAAATGGAGTCTTGAGCACTTGCCAATCCTTTCCTTAGCATCCTAGGGGTCCACCTTTCCAGTCCTTTTGCCATGCCAGAGTGATTGACTTTCCTGAAACATACTTGATAAAAGCATTAGTCCAACCACACAGTATGTTGTCATTAATTACCAAAACCACCTAGGGAGCAAATGTGCTTTCAATTGGTTTGGCCATTTTTAAAGGTATAAAAATAATTCAAGTTTGAATTAAATTCCAACTTGAGCCATTTTTGAACCCAACCAAAACAACTCCAAAATAGATGACGTTTGACAGAGAGGTTAAGGATGAGGTGCACTAGCATCAGGAAAAGAGTGAACAATTATGGAGGAGGGGAAAAGGTCACTTGCAAAAACATGAAAGAGAGAAGAAGGAGGTGAAGATGCATGGGCATGGTTTGAGAGATAGATGGCAAGGAATGATGCACACACCCATCACAGCAAGATGACTAGCACAATGAACATGATGAACATGGGGAGTGCAATATGACAAGAAGCACAATGCCACAATTATGACCATGATGCAACAACATAGGATGGCAAAATACAATATGACAATGATGGGCATGGCATGTAACAAACAAGGATGGCATAATGCAAAACAATAAAAGATGAACATGTTGCAAGAAGCAAAATAAGACAAGGCACTCAACATGGAGGAATGAAATATGCAAAATAATTATGATAATGCAACAAACAAAATAAACACACGTCAACAACTAAAATAAATGGAAGGGCAACTGAAGCATCGGTCTCGGGGCGTTACAACACTCCACCACTACGAGAGGATCTCGTCCCGAGATCTAGGATGGCACCGGAGAGAAAAGGAAGAGGAAGATAAGAGGTAAACTAAGTTGCTTCTTCGACAAACGAGTGAAACCATGAACCTTGAGAGGTTGAGCAAAATGAAAGAAAGAAAACCACGAAGATGAACAAAGTTGAAAACACTGTGTTAGAAAAGAGGAACAAGGGATACGATGAGAACCAAGAGGTTTAGTGATAAGATAGATATTGAAACCACTCCGGTTAAAACTAGATAGAGAAGGGATAAGATTGATATAATTTGGGCAGCACTCCGACTGGAAGAAGAAGGAAAACTTGATAGGATGAAAAGAACTTGAAGAGATGGCACAACACTCCGGTTAAATGGATAAGCAAGAAAAGAACACGATCCTCACAACTCGAGATGATGAGTGAAGAGAGCAACATCACCATGCCTCCGGAAGAACGAAAAGAAGATAGATCATTGGAATAAAATAACGGAGAAGAAAATGACAACTTCTACCACAATTGAATTTGGAAGGCATCCTTGCAAGAAGGTTAGAATAGAGTTGTTGGAAGACCAACAACGAAAAGAATAAGTTTGTAGTGGGCTTATGGAAAACATCTCAAGACTATGAGGTGACAACCGGCCACTAATGGAAACCATTGATTTGATTGAGAGCACCAAAGAGATGAAAAACTTTTTCACCGAGATGAGAAGGAGAAAATTGAATCATTGATAAGCACCACAAATAGCTACATTCCTTAGGGAAGGTTGTAGGTGAGATATAACCCAATATAACTCCAACAAAAGATTGATGGATTTAAACTACCTCATTCTTGACAACATATGAATCATGAAACATGAAGGAAATTGTCAAGAATGATATAACACCATCTCAAAAGATAAGGTAGGAGAATTGCACTTTAGAATGCAAGATGAAGAATGCTTGAACTCCACAAAACAAAACATGTGTTGAGCACCATGTTTAATTTTTGAGTATAGCTTGGCGGATCATAACTTCGAGCGAAATCTTGAAGAACAATTGAAGAATGAAAAGAATCCTTGACGACCCACCATTTAGAGCCTCCATGAAGAACTCCGGTAAACAAAAGGAATGAAAAGAAAGAGAAATTGAAAACACAAGGTGAAGCCTTGCAATGATTTAGATGGAGCTTCGCGATTATATAACCGAGAGAACTTGGAACTCCGAAAAAGAAGGATGAGCAATTGAAACCAAGAATTTTTGATGAACCTCCGGAATAAGGAATTGAATTTACTCGATGAAACAAGAATAAGAATTACATTATGCTTATCCCTCATCAATTAAATTGATGACAAGCAATGGATTTGGCATACTACTTATTCCCATTGAAAAAGAGGATTAAGAGAGATATAGCGTAAACTTGAGAAGGTATTGATGGAACCACCGGTGGGATTTGGAAACAACGAATGAATTGATATGGTAACAAAGGAACTGAAATCTCGAACGAACCACCGTAAAAATTGGAGAAGAGAGTAGCAAGGGCACAATTCACCGGAAAGAATTTGAAAACAAAAGAGGATACTTGAAGGAATTTAGATACATGAGAACGAAGAGAATATGAACTGATTAGAGGATATTTGAACGATGCACCGGTAAGATTTGGAGAACGATAGCTACACGTTGAGAATGAAGAATTATGACATGATGGCCTTCGGAGGAAAGAAATGGAAACAACTCATGAAATGCTCCGGATGGTAAGAAAAGAATTGTCACAACCAAAACAATTATGAGGATAGCATGAAGCCAGATCCATGAATACTCAAGAGAATGGACCAAGATTTAGGAGAAATCCTTCTTCAGTCTTCAAATGTTGAGAATGACGATGAGAACCACCATGAATTGTATGAGATACTCCGGGAGAATGAAAAAAAACAAGGTTGTTGAGCCAACAATGAAAAAATATTTGAAAGCGATCTTGGAGATGGCATGTGACTGATGAAAATTCATTCTTACATCAAACTTGGAGAAGAATTTAGGATAGCTCCGGAATAATTAGAAGAGTCAGGTAAGATCCTGGGAAAAGACCTGTGGGTTAGGGCCCACTCAAAAGAAAACACCGTTAGAAATGATTTAAAAGAGATGTTGCACCGGTTTAAGTTAATGACTTGAATGAGATACCAATCTCGAAAGAGCTTGAACGAATGCAGAGTGAAAACACGAATCTTCGAGATATCTTGAGCACTCCGGAACAAATGGATAGGAAGAAGTGAATGATTAAGAGGTGCATCGGCATGATAAAGCATTAGAAACGAGGAAAGGAAAATTATCAACACTGAAAGCTTGAATAGGATCCACTGGAGAAGAATAAAAATTATGAAGGATGATGAACTTGAAACTGTTGAGCATCTTCATGGGAAATCGCCAGATAAGAACATTGAAAGAAAAGAATGAAGAGACTTCACATGAATAAATGGATACTTGATTAAGAAATCTATGTCCTTGAAGAAAAAGGGTGGGAGGGCGGGAAAACAAAGGCAACTTGGGACGGATGAAACAAACACCGTTGAGAAAACTTAGAAATGATCTTGCGGATGTTGAAAATGATCGGATCCACTTGAAGAGAAACACACCGGTTGGAAAAGAATTAACATGACAACCTCAATGATCAAAAGGATTAGTATTCACATAGCAATATGAGAACACCGTTTAGGAAAAGGTATAGATTCAACATTTGACTTCGAAGCAACTCGAATACCACAATTAAAACAAAACAAAGGATTGGCTTGCAGAATAAGCCGGAACAAACATATGATAGAGATTTACCCAATCCCATATCATGCATCTGTCGGAAAGATATTCTAGGAGCTACTTGAATTCCCACCTATAAAACTCCCGAAACTTTCTGGTTATGCAATCGGTGTTGGGGATATAGGGAAGCAATATATCTCACCCAAACTAACAATCCCTACATCCATTGTATCCATCCGTCAACACATAACCAAGAAACCTTCGAAATCGTCTACCTCAACCTTGAAAAGCATCCGTTATACGAAGTCATGGCAATACTCCGTACTCACCTCAAGATTGGGTTAGCGGGTTATCTCACCAACAAGCGCATAAAAGAGATTTTCGATGTCACAGATTAAACTCGGTATTCGAATCGCAACGATAAAATTATGACGACAACACCTCGGAGCTCAACTCCCGGACACCGCCACAACCCCTAAATGTCGAGGCACCAAGAACAATGTTCTCGTCATAAGAATATCGGAACGATTCCAAGATACCCGCGTGATCCTAAAAAAAAATTTAGTGAAATTTGAGAAGAGAAAAGTCAAAACTCTACGTCGGAGACCTCACCAGAGCGATTTAAGGACCGAGGAGTAAAAAGAATTCTAACTCTCCGATATATATAATCCTAAATGACTCAAAACATTTTTCTAGACACAACTCGCCGCTAAAAACAATCAAGCGGTGGGGCTCCTAAGGTCGGGAAGGCTCGATTACCAACTTGTAACGCCTCGATGCGACTATATCTCCCACGTGTCGAAGCACGACTTAGAGGCATAACCGCATTGAAAGCAATGTCGCAAGTGAGGTAATCTTCACACAACCCATGTAATACATAAGGAAAGAGATACATAGTTGGCTTACAATCGCCACTTCACACAATTACATGAATAAAGCATTACATCATCCAGATACAATCAAGGTCCGACTACGGAACCAAAATAAAATAAGAACCCCAAATGCACAAAAGGTCCCCGATCGACCCCAACCGGGCTCCACTCTTGATCAACTAGAACGAAACAACACAAAGGACAAGATCTTCATCGAGCTCCTTCTTGAGCTTGGTTGCGCCACCTTTCGATAACTTAGGCACCGCAAACTGGTTTTGAAGTATCCGTGAGCCACGAGGACTCAACAATCCCATTACCATGGGTATCAAGACTAGCAAAGCTTAATGGGAAAGGAAGGGGTAAAGTGGTGAGGTTGCAGCAGCGGCTAAGCAAGTATGGTGGCTAACATACGCAAAGAAGAGCGAGAAGAGAACAAGCGGAACGGTCGTGAAGCTAGCAATGATCAAGAGGTGATCCGAACATCTACTTACGCCAAACATAACACGAAACCGTGTTCACTTCCGGACTCCGCCGAGAAGAGACCATCACGGCTACACACTCGGTTGATGCGTTTTATTTCGGATCCGTGTCAAGTTATCTACAACCGACATTAACAAATTCCCATCTGCCACATAACCGCGGGCACGGCTCTCGAAAGTTTATACCCGCAGGGTGTCCCAACTTAGCCCATGACAAGCTCTCGCGATCATCGAAGGAATAGACCTTCACCCAGAAGACCCGATCGACTCGGAATCCGGTACATCAAGACATTTCGACAATGGTAAAACAAGACCAGCAAAGCCGCCCGATCGCGCCGACAATCCCGATAGGAGCTGCACATATCTCGTTCTCGTGGCAACACCGGATAAGCGAAGCGTCTGAACCGACGTAACCCAAGTTGCCAAGGGATGGTCCCAAGACGGTGCTCTAGTTTGGACCAACGCTTAGACAAGCACGGCCCGGGGGCTATAAAAGATGACCCTCGAGAGAGCGACTCCCAAGGGAAAAGTAGGTGGTGGTGAGGCAAATGGTAAAAGGCAATGTTGGGCCTTGCTGGACAAGTTTTATTCAAAGCGAACTGTCGGGGGTCCCATAAATCACCCGATCGCGTAAGGAACATAAAATCCGGGAACATAACACCGGTATGACGGAAACTAGGGCGGCAATAGTGGAACAAAACACCAGGCATAAGGCCGAGCCTTCCACCCTTTACCAAATATATAGATGCATTAATAATATAAGAGATATTGTGATATCCCAACATAAACCCTGTCCACCATGGAGAAATCTTCAACTTCACCTGCAACTAGCAACGCTATAAGAGGGGCTGAGCAAAGCGGTAACATAGCCAAACAACGGTTTGCTAGGAATTGTCAAAGGTTAGAGGTTCATGGCAATATGGGATGGCTCGACAAACAGGTAATAGGTAGCGCAACATAGCGAAAGAACGAGGCAACTAGCATAGCAATGATAGTAGTGAGATCCAGGGTAGCGGTCATCTTGCCTGAAATCCCGCAAGGAAGAAGAACGAGTCCATGAAGAAGACAAACGGACGTAGTCGAACGAATCCTCACAACTCCGGAACGAAACCGAAGCTAACGAGAGAAGCAAACCGGAAAGAAGCAAACAACATAGTAAACACACAAGCATAAGCATGTCATGATGCACAAACAAGTATGATGCATGTCCGGTTTAATGAGGCATGGCATGGCAAAGTGCAAACAAACAACACTACAAATTAAGTGGAGCTCAATATGCAACGAGTTGCATATTGACGAAACACCACACCAATTATTTAGTTCGCTCTCGTTTAAGCTACCCAACAATATTAAATGTTGATTAATAAGGCAAGGGGTGAAGCATAACAAAACTACCTAACTAGGCAAGTTTAAATGAGGCTGAAAGAACAAACAACAATTCCGGAAAATCCCCATGTGCATATTTTAAGGTTTGGTACTGTTCTTCCCTAAACACAATTTTATAGTTGTTAAACATGCAAGATGAGTGCACCATGTTAAACTAGGCAAAATTCTACCCCATTTACATATAAAGAACATTTAAAACCGAGCTACGGTTATTTAGTTATGAAATAAATCATGTTAGCACGGCATTTATGCAAATTAATACAAACAACAATTTTAAATATTTTAACATGAATGAAAGTTGGATATTGTGAAACTAGATAAAATTCTAAGCATTTTACATATATAGTTTGTTTAATTTGGATGCATGCATGATGAGTTATTAGCAAAAACAAAACAGGGGCATTACTGAAATTATGCAAAAGGAAAGAAAAAAAACAACAGGGGAACATGGGCTGAGCCAGCCACTGTCAATGACGAGGGGGCCCTGGTGCTGAGGTGGCAGGAGTGTGGCCGCGTGGGTGTGGAGAGGGGTGTGTGTGGACAGAGGGAATGACGAGGGGGTCCCACTGTCATAGAGGGGATAGATGCAAATATTGGGGTTCTAAACATGTTCCCGAGGGGATTCGAACCCGGGTCTCCCCGGTAGAACTCTGCTCACCGATCCACTGCGCTGCTGCTATTATTGTTGACACGATGTGCCACGGCTCCTTTTGAACTAGCTCCACGGCGGACGAAGTTTCTTCTCCTCTGCAACAGAGAAGACATCGGCGGCACCGACGGGCAACGGTGAAACGGCGGGGCCCAGGAGGCGGCGGCGGGTGTGCGGGATTGGGAGGTGGATGCGCTGCGACGCGTGCATACAGAGGCTCGAGCACAAGCTCGTGCTCGTCTCGGGCATGACACGGCAAGGCGGATGTGTCAGTGGCAGCTTGGCAGTCATGGGGCAAGAAGCGAGGCGTGCTGCGGGCGTGGGCGTGCGCGAGGGGCTTGGCCATGGCTACAACCATGGCTGCCGTCTGGAATAGAGGTGTGCGGGACTCGTGCGCGTGCTGCGGCGGGTTCGACACTAGATCATCCATCAAGTCGAGCTTAACTGAACCAACCTGAAGGGAACAGAGACAGATTGCGCCGTGGCTGGGCATGCACGGGGCACGGCAGTGCGCGCGTGTGTGCAGCGAGGGGTGTGCGCGGGTGCATGAGTGGTTCTGCGTGTGTGAGAAGGGGAGGAACAGAGGAGCCAAGGCAAGAGCTTGAGCTCCTCGTATGCAGCCATGGCGGACGAACTCGGAGACGCGCGGAACGATGGATATGCAAACGAGACCAGAGAGGGATGGATAGGATCGGAGCTTCACCGAGTGGTTGCCGCTGGAGTCGTACAAGGTCGACGGAGATCGGAGACGGCGGGAGGATGCGCTGATCGAAGGGGTGCTCGGCTCCGTGAAGAAGAGGAAGCAGGGGAAGAAGACAGCGACGGGGAGGTAGACGGACTTGGCGATCCTTGGGCGGGGAAGACGTCTGAACGGAAGTAGTCGACGACGAGGAAGAAGATGGACATGCCGGAGATGACCGTGGTGGCCTCCGTCCACGCAGGCAAAGGCGAAGCTCTCGGTGGTGTCCTCTGTTCTCTGTCTCTTGAGGAAGAAGGAGAAACAGGGGAAGGGAAAAGGGGCGGCGGCGGCGAGAGGGAAACCCTAGGGGGCGCGGGCTTGGGGCTATATAGGGGAGCGGGGCGTGCTGGCCTCGACGTCCGTGAAGCAGAGCTCACGGCGTTGGCGCTCTTGAAGGCAGAGGAGGGAGACGGCGCTGTAGCGGAGCAGGTGGTCGTTCGGCTCGGCTGGGCCGGGGAAATAAAGGCCCAGTTGGGCTGCGGATGGGATTGAGGCCTTCCTTCCTTTCTTTTAATCTGCCTAAAATAATTAGACACCTCCAAGATTGAAAAGGCCAGGGGTTTTGGGAAGGAAACTCACAGAGATAAAGATATATATGGAGTCCTAGATTTATGCAGATTTGAATAAATTGGTTTGGCCATTTTAAAGGTATAAAAATAATTCAAGTTTGAATTAAATTCCAACTTGAGCCATTTTGAACCCAACCAAAACAACTCCAAAATAGATGACGTTTGTGAGAGAGGTTAAGGATGAGGTGCACTAGCATCGGAAAAGAGTGAACAATTATGGAGGAGGGAAAAGGTCACTTGCAAAAACATGAAAGAGAGAAGAAGGAGGTGAAGATGCATGGGCATGGTTTGAGAGATAGATGGCAAGGAATGATGCACACACCCATCACAAGCAAGATGACTAGCACAATGAACATGATGAACATGGGGAGTGCAATATGACAAGAAGCACAATGCCACAATTATGACCATGATGCAACAACATAGGATGGAAAAATACAATATGACAATGATGGGCATGGCATGCAACAAACAAGGATGGCATAATGCAAAACAATAAAAGATGAACATGTTGCAAGAAGCAAAATAAGACAAGGCACTCAACATGGAGGAATGAAATATGCAAAATAATTATGATAATGCAACAAACAAAATAAACACACGTCAACAACTAAAATAAATGGAAGGGCAACTGAATCATCGGTCTCGGGGCGTTACAGAAGGTCACCGAAAGGCGGATCTGCCCCAGGGAGCCGGAGGAACCACCTCCGACGCCCGAGAAGGGTTTGCCGGGCTGGAGTCGTTCCAGCGACACATGGAGGAGGCTGAAGGCCTCCACCGAGAGCACGTTGAGGCCAGCACCGCTGTCGATGAGGGTCCTGGTGATGGCCACCTGGCAGATGGTGGGCGTGCAAAGCATTGGGAGCACACCCTAGCAGGCGGTGTTGACGGGGTGATCGTCCGAGCTGAAGGTCAGGTCGGCCTTGGGTGCCGCTAAACCCAGAGGAGCTCCGTGCCGCATGAGGGTGGCGCCGATCTGGCGAACGAACGGCTTGACGTGGCGGCCCGAGGGCGGCGCCTGTGAGCCGCCCAGGAGAGCTGCAACGACCGGGGGCACCGGTGCAGCGTAGTGGGTGAGGAAGAGGTTGCGCAGCTCCTCCCAGGAGGCCACAAAAGCCGTTGGCAGGTGGAGCAGCCACATGCGCAGGACGCCGGTGAGGGCCATGGGAAGCCAGTTGGTCATCACCTTATCGTCGCCCCCAGCCTTGAGAATGGCCTGCTCGTACGCCATTAGGAAAACCAGCGGATCTGTCGCACCGTCGTACCGCGGCGACATCTCTGGCTTGAACTTGTGCGGCCACTGTACCTCTCGCAAGGCAGGGGCCAATGCTCGGAGCCTCTTGGCCCCAGCACTGGCATCGACCGCTGGAGCCGGCGGCGCGTTGTCCGCCATGAGGGCGAAGCGCGGTGTTGGTGGAGAGCGAGCCACGGAAGGGAGAGCTCCGGCGCACCCCTACCTGGTGCGCCAAATGTCGGATATCGGGTTCCGGCAAAACCCTGAAGGTTCGAACTCTGGGGTGCGCATGAAGATCTACTCCCTACCGATCCATGCCCCAAAACTTCGCCGTGAATCTAAGCTACACGATGAACAACACAAGGGACACGAGATTTATACTGGTTCGGGCCACCGTTGTGGTGTAATACCCTAATCCAGTGTGTGGTGTGGTGGATTGCCTCTGGGGCTGATGACAAACAATAAAGAGGAAGAACAGCCTTGCGAGGGGTGTGCTTGGAGAGGAATTGCTCCGTCTCTGTTGGCTCTAGGTGAGATCCAGATGCCTTCTACTGTGGTGGCTATCTCTATATATAGAGGCCCTGGTCCTCTTCCCAAATATTGAGCGGGAAGGGAGCCAACAACGACCATTTTGAAGGGGGACAACTAGTACAAGCTATCCTGACTAAAGTTGGTCTTCGTCTGCCAAAGGCGCTGGTGGTGACGCCGTCTTGGGCTCCATGGTGATCTCCATCCTACCGTCCTGCTGGTCTTGGTCTCGTTGCACCAATATGGTAACCTTTGCTTGATGCCTTGGTACTCCACGCCTGCGCTTGCCCCCTTTGCACCAAAGAGGAAACAAGGACACTGCACCGGCTGGTGCCCGCCTGGTCTTGATCGTCATGGCTTCCGTCACGAGCACCTCGCGAGGTACTCCTTGCATTGATCTCTCCGCCTCCTCACGAGCCTGCCTGGCGAGGTCGCCCCTGAGGAAGCCTTGTGTCATCCGCCCATGAGGCTTGGCCCGCGAGGTCTTGAACAGGTTGATGAAGACAGTCGTCTTGGGCCCGCTGAGCCCACGCGGAGGCCGCAGGCAGGCAAGTCTAGGGACCCCCGTTCCCAGAACGCCGACAGTGATAACCTGATCGAAGATCGATCTTGGAGAAAACCTTAGCTCCTTGCAGCTGGTCAAACAAATCATTGACCATCGGCAGGGGTATTTGTTCTTGATCGTCACCTCATTCAGCGCACAATAATCAACAACCATCCTCAAAGATCCATCCTTCTTCTCAACTAGAAGCACTGGGGCTCCCCAAGGCGATGAACTTGGTCGAATATAACCTTTCTCTAGTAACTCCTTAATCTGCTTCTTAATTTCCTCCAGATCATTTGCGGGCATCCGGTACGGTCTCTTTGATATTGGTCCAGTGCCTGGAAATAACTCAATCAAAAACTCAATATCTCGATCTGGTGGCATGCCTGGTAACTCTTCCGGACATACATCGAGAAAATCCTTCACCACTGGTACTTCCTCCCGAACAACTCCAGATAAGAATTCACATGAGTCCACCTCGGCACATGCCTAGACACATACTTGATCCTCTTTACTTCCGGGGTGGTGAGAAGAATTGATTTACTGGCGCAATCGATGTTTCCTTCAAACTTGGATAGCCAATCCATGCCTAGTATCACATCCAATCCTTGTGACTCCAGGATAATCAGGTCGGTGGGGAAAACATGCCTACCTATGATTACCAGCAACTGATAGCATCCCCTACAAGCCATATACTCCGTTGATGTCTACTACGCAATCATCTCCTTGTAGACGTTGTTGGGCCTCCAAGTGCAGAGGTTTGTAGGACAGTAGCAATTTTCCCTCAAGTGGATGACCTAAGGTTTATCAATCCGTGGGAGGCGTAGGATGAAGATGGTCTATCTCAAACAACCTTGCAACCAAATAACAAAGAGTCTCTTGTGTCCCCAACACACCCAATACAATGGTAAATTGTATAGGTGCACTAGCTCGGCGAAGAGAAGGTGATACAAGTGCAATATGGATAGTAGATATAGGTTTTTGTAATCTGAAAATATAAAAACAGCAAGGTAACAAGTGGTAAAAGTGAGCATAAACGGTATTGCAATGCTAGGAAACAAGGCCTAGGGTTCATACTTTCACTAGTGCAAGTTCTCTCAACAATAATAACATAATTGGATCATATAACTATCCCTCAACATGCAACAAAGAGTCACTCCAAAGTCACTAATAGCGGAGAACAAATGAAGAGATTATTGTATGGTACGAAACCACCTCAAAGTTATCCTTTATGACCGATCTATTCAAGAGTCCGTAGTAAAATAACACGAAGCTATTCTTTCTGTTAGATCTATCCTAGAGTTCGTACTAGATAACACCTTAAGACACAACTCAACCAAAACCCTAATGTCACCTAGATACTCCAATGTCACCTCATGTATCCGTGGGTATGATTATACGATATGCATCACACAATCTCAGATTCATCTATTCAACCAACACAAAAAACTTCAAAGAGTGCCCTGATGACCCACAAGTATAGGGGATCTATCTTAGTCCTTTCGATAAGTAAGAGTGTCGAACCCAATGAGGAGCAGAAGGAAATGATAAGCGGTTTTCAGTAAGGTTTTCTCTGCAAGCACTGATATAGTAGGTAATAGATAGTTTTGTGATAAGATAAATAGTAATGAGCAAAAGGTAAATAAAGTAAATAAAGTGCAGCAAGGTGGCCCAATCCTTTATGTAGCAAAGGATAAGCCTGGACAAATTCTAATAATGAAGAAGGAGCTCCCGAGGACACATTAGGAATTATCGTCAAGCTAGTTTTCATCATGTTCGTAAGATTCGCGTTCGGTACTTTGATAATTTGATATGTGGGTGGACCTGCACTTGGGTACTGCCCTAACATGGACAAGCATCCCACTTATGATTAACCCATATTGCAAGCATCCGCAACTACAAAAAGGAGTATTAAGATAAACCTAACCACATCATTAAACATATGGGTCCATATCAACCCCTAACGAAGCAACGCATAAACTAGGGTTTAAGCTTCTGTCACTCTAGAAACCCATCATCTACTTATTACTTCCCTATGCCTTCCTCTAGGCCCAAATAATGGTGAAGTGTCATGTAGTCGACGTTCACATAACACCACTAGAGGAAAGACAACATAAATCTCATCAATATATTGAGCGAATACCAAATTCACACGACTACTAATAGCAAGACTTCACCCATGTCCTCTGGAACAAACGTAACTACTCACAAAGCATATTCATGTTCATAATCAGAGGAGTAATAATATGCATAAAGGATCTAAACATATGATCTTCCACTAAGTAAACCAAATAACATCAACTACAAGGAGTAATCAACACTACTAGCAACCCACAGGTACCAATTTGTGGTTTTGATACAAGATTGGATACAAGACATGAAACTTGGTTTTGAGAGGAGATGGTGCTGGTGAAGATGTTGATGGAGATTGACCCCCTCCCAATGAGAGGATCGTTGGTGATGACGTTGGTGATGATTTCCCCCTCCCGGAGCTAAGTGTCCCCAGCAGAACAGCTCCGCCAGAGCCCTAGATTGATTCCGCCAAGGTTCCGCCTCGTGGCGGCGGAGTTTCGTCCCGTAAGCTTGCCCACAATTTTTTCCAGGGTAAAAGTGATGATATAGCAGAAGATGGACGTCGGAGACCCACCAAGGGGAGATAGGGGGCCGCGCCCTACCGGGGGGGGTGTGCCCCCCGTCTCCTGGACAGGGTGTGGGCCCCCTGGCCTATTTCTTTTGCTCATAAATTCTTATAAAATCCAAAAAGTTGTTTCATGGAGTTTCAGGATTTTTGGAGTTGTGTAGAATAGGTTTCCAATGTTTGCTCCTTTTCAGCCAGAATTCCAGCTGCTGGCATTCCCCCTCTTCATGGTAAACCTTGTAAAATAAGAGAGAATAGCCATAAGTATTGAGATATAATGTGTAATAACAGCCCATAATGCAATAAATATTGATATAAAAGCATGATGCAAAATGGACGTATCAACTCCCCCAAGCTTAGACCTCGCTTGTCCTCAAGTGGAAGCCGAAATCGAAAAATATGTCCACATGTTTAGAGATAGAGGCGTCGATAAAAATAAAATACGGACATGAGGGTATCATGATCATTCTAATAGCAGTAACATATAAGGATTTTGTCATATGATTTCCTATGCTCAAGTAATAAGCAATTCACAATGTCAAGTATGGTTCAAAAACTTCATTGGGAACTAACAAACTATAATCTCAGTCATTGAAGCAATTGCAATTCATCGAAACATCAGAAAGAGTCAACAATAGAGCTTTTCAGCAAGCTCACATACTCAACTATCTCGTAGTATCCTATAATTGTTAACACTCACACAATACTTGTGGTTATAGAGTTTCAGCCGGACACTGAGAAAGATAGGGGCTTATTGTGTTGCCTCCCAACGTATTCACCTTTAGGTGATGTCAACAATAATAGCCTATGCCAACTTACATCCAATTGGATATATGCATCATGATCTTTCAAACACGAGGAGCTTGCTAAAGGATAAAAATAAAAAGGGAAAGGTGAGCATCACCCTGACTCAAGCATAAAGTAAAAACATAAAGTAAAAGATAGGCCCTTCGTAGAGGGAAGCAGAGGTTGTCATGCGCGTTTAGGGTTGATGCATAAAATCTTAGTGCAAAATAATGTCACTTTATATTGCCCCTTGTATGTGGACCTTTATTATGCAGTCTGTCGCTTTTATTACTTCCACAACAAGTTAGTACAAAGTTTATTTTCTTTGCACTAATAGGTCATACATATTTAGAGAGCAATTTTTATTGCTTGCACCGAAGACAACTTACTTGAAGGATCTTACTCAATCCATAGGTAGGTATGGTGGACTCTCATGGCATAACTGGGTTTAAGGATATTTGGAAGCACAAGTAGTATCTCTACTTGGTGCAAGGAATTTGGCTAGTATGAGGGGGAAAGGCAAGCTCAACATGTTTGGAAGGTCAATGACAATATACTTTAACTGAGATGTCAGAAAACATAAACCATTACATTGTCTTCCTTGTCCAACATCAACTCTTTTAGCATGTCATACTTAATGAGTGCTTCACAATCATAAAAGATGTCCAAGATAATATATTTATATGTGAACCCCTCTTTCCTTATCACTTCCTATTAATTGCAACGATGACCAAGGCTACGTTCATCAACTCTCAACATTTTTATGCCTCATACTTTCTATGTGTGAAGTTATCACTATCCATAAGATCAATATGAACTCTTTTGTTCTTTCTACTTTCTCAAGATCATTGCAACATAGCAAAGCCCTTGACTCAACACTAATCTTTATTATAGATAGCACACAGACTCGATTACATAAAGAGATCACAAACCAAAACTCAAAACTACTTGATATCAAAACTTCAAACTACTAGATCAAGATACTACTAAAAGGATCGAACTAAATAAAGCGGTAAAGATAGGAGTGTGATGGTGATACGATACCGGGGCACCTCCCCCAAGCTTGGCAGTTGCCAAGGGGAGTGCCCATACCCATGTGATTATTTCTTCAGAGGTGGTGAAGTAGGAGTTGTTGATGATGCAGGCTTGTCGTCCGTCTTCCACGGCATAGGCTCTCCATCATAAAAGGATGATCGAGTCTCCGGGATCCTTAAATCTGCAGCCAAACTCATCCTTTTGAATCTATATTCATACTCTCAGTTCTGGTTTTGCAGGTCATAAATCTGGGCTTGGAGGTGCTCGATTTTCTCTTGAAGCTTGAAGATGGTCTCCCCAATGACTTTGGCATCCAGCTTGTGGTTGTTAGTGAACTCCGTGATTGTCATCTGGTTGGCGTTGAGTCCACGCTCCACCATCCCTTGACACTTGAAAACTTCTTGCTCCATGGCTTCGAGATTTGTCTCCACACTCCCGGCACGCCTTGGTCCCTCCACATCGCGGATGTGCAACACCCCCTCACGCATCTCAATGGTTTGAGGATGATGTAGCACCTCCGCGAGATAGGGGTTGATAACCCTCTCGAAAAACTTGTCCTTGGGAGCGCTTGGAGACGACATGATGCTCTAGATCTGAAACAGAAACAGCTCGAAACGAAAACATAGGATATTTGCGTGATACGGTGGTCAAAACCTTCGGGTGTATATATAATGAATTTTTACCGACCAAAATACGTAACATATAAGAAAACGGAGTCCGGGAGGCACACGAGGTGCCCACGAGACAGGGGGCGTGCCCTACAGGGGGGGGGGGCGACGTCCTCTCTCGTGGGAGCCTCGTGTCCCTTTAGGACTACTTCTTTCTTCCTAAAATTCTTAAATAATTCAAAACTGATAAAAATTGCCATTAGAGTTGTTTTGGAGTCGGTTTACTTACCGTACCATGTACCTATGCCTTTTCGGAGTCTGGAACGTTCTGGAAAGTGTCTCTTATTTATTCCTCAGGGGTTATGGTTTCAATAATATTAGTTTCAACATTGATAGGATTACCTGAAATATAATGTTTAATTCTTTGACCGTTTACCACCCTCAGATTTGTGCCTTCGAAGTTGTTGATTTTTATAGCACCAGAACGGTACACCTCCTCGATAACGTAGGGACCGTCCCATTTTGAGAGAAGTTTTCCTGCAAAAAATCTTAAACGAGAGTTGAACAATAACACATAATCTCCTACGTTAAACTCACGCTTTTGTATCCTCTTATCATGCCAGCGTTTGACTTTTTCTTTGAAAAGCTTGGCATTCTCATATGCTTGGGTTCTCCATTCCTCAGGTGAGCTAATATCAAATAACCTTTTCTCACCGGCAAGTTTGAAGTCATAGTTGAGCTCTTTAATAGCCCAATATGCCTTATGTTCAAGTTCAAGAGGTAAATGACATGCTTTTCCATAAACCATCTTATATGGAGACATACCCATAGGATTTTTGTACGCAGTTCTATAGGCCCATAATGCATCATCAAGTTTTTTGGACCAATTCTTTCTAGATCTATTCACAGTCTTTTGCAAAATTAATTTGAGCTCTCTATTGCTAAACTCTACCTGACCACTAGATTGCGGGTGATAAGGAGATGCGATTCTATGATTGACATCATACTTAGCTAGCATCTTAGGGAAAGCACCATGAATAAAGTGTGAACCATCATCAGTCGTAAGATATCTAGGGACTCCAAACCTTGGAAAAATAACTTCTTTAAGCATTTTAATAGAAGTGTTATGATCAACACTACTAGTTGGAATAGCTTCTACCCACTTAGTAACGTAATCAACAGCAACTAAAATATGTGTATAACCATTGGAGGCAGGAAAAGGTCCCATATAATCAAAGCCCCAAACATCAAACAGTTCAATAACAAGAGAATAATTCATAGGCATTTCTTGACGTCTACTAATGTTACCTATTCTTTGACATTCATCACAAGATAAGACAAATTTACGAGCATCTTTGAAAAGAGTAGGCCAATAAAAACCAGATTGTAGTACCTTGTGTGTAGTTCTATCTCCAGCGTGGTGTCCTCCATAGGATTCAGAGTGACACTTGCGTAGGATTTGTTCCTGTTCATGCTCAGGCACACAACATCTAATAATACCATCTACTCCTTTATAAAGGTGTGGATCATCCCAAAAGTATTGTCTTAAATCATAGAAGTACTTTTTCTTTTGCTGTTATGTGAAACTAGGCGGTATATATTTAGCAACAATGTAATTAGCATAATCAGCATACCAAGGAGCAGTTCGAGAAGCATTGACAACCGCTAATTGTTCATCATGGAAACTATCATTAATAGGCAGTGGGTCATCAAGAACATTCTCTAACCTAGACAAGTTGTCTGCAACGGGGTTCTCAGCTCCCTTTCTATCAATAATATACAAATCAAATTCTTGGAGCAAGAGAACCCATCTAATAAGTCTAGGCTTAGCATCTTTTTTTCCATAAGATATTTAATAGCAGCATGATCAGTGTGAATAGTAACTTTGGAATCAACAATATAAGGTCCAAACTTATCACATGCAAACACAACTGCTAAGAACTCTTTTTCAGTGGTAGCATAATTTCTCTAGGCAGTATCAAGAGTCTTACTAGCATACTGGATAACATTCAATTTCTTATCGACTCTTTGCCCTAAAATAGCACCTACAGCATAATCACTAGCATCGCACATAATTTCAAAAGGTAAATTCAATCGATCAATTTGAACAATAGGTGCGATGATCAAAGCTTTCTTAAGTGTTTCAAATTCTTCTACACAATCATCATCAAAGACAAAAGGGATATCTTTTTGCAATAAATTAGTCAGAGGCCTAGAGATTTTAGAAAAGTCCTTAATGAACCTCCTATAAAAACCAGCATGACCAAGGAAACTTCTTATACCTTTTATGTCCTTGGGACATGGCATCTTTTCAATAGCATAAACTTTGGCTTTATCAACTTCAATACCTCTCTCGGAGATCTTGTGCCCCAAGACAATGCCTTCATTAACCATAAAGTGACACTTTTCCCAATTCAGGACGAGACTAGTGTCTTCGCATCTCTGCAAAACTCGATCAAGGTTGCTCAAACAATCATCAAAATAGGATCCATAGACGGAGAAGTCATCCGTGAATACCTCACAAATCTTTTCAGAAAAATCAGAAAATATAGCCATCATGCATCTTTGAAAGGTAGCAGGTGCATTACATAAACCAAAAGGCATACGTCTATAAGCAAAATTACCAAAAGGGCAAGTAAAAGTAGTTTTAGATTGATCCTTCGTGGACACAGGTATTTGAGAGAAGCCGGAATAACCATCTAGAAAGCAAAAATGTGTGTTTGGGTAGCCTTTCTAGCATTTGATCAATAAAAGGTAAAGGGTAATGATGTTTCTTAGTGGCTTTATTAACTTACGGAAATCAAATACCATCCTACAACCTGTGATAATTCTTTGCGGGATCAATTCATCTTTATCATTAGGAACAACGGTAATACCTCCCTTTTTAGGGACACAATGGACAGGACTTACCCATTCACTATCAGCAACGGGATAAATAATACCTGCCTCAAGGAGCTTTAGTATCTCCTTTCTTACCACTTCCTTCACTTTGGGATTTAATCGTCTCTGAGGATCTCTAACTGGTTTGGCATCTTTCTCCACTGAAATTTTGTGTTGACATAATGTGGGACTAATGCCCTTAAGATCATCCAGAGTATATCCAATAGCAGCTCGGTGCTTCTCCAGAGTTTTCAATAATCTTTCTTCTTCTTTCTCTGAAAGGTTAGCACTAATAATAACATGATATATTTCTTTTTCATTGAGATAAGCATACTTAAGATTATCAGGTAATGGTTTGAGTTCGAACACGGGATCACCCTTGGGTGGAGGGGGATCCCCAAGAATTTCAACGGGAAGGTTAGGTTTCAGCATAGGTTCCTGTTTAAGGAACACTTCATATATTTCTTCCCTTTCCTTCATAAACATATCGTTTTCATGGTCTAGAAAATATTGTTCTAACGGATCAGTTGGAGGAACAGCAATGGAAGCAAGACCAATAATCTCATCCTTACTAGGTGGTTCCCTTTCACAAGATTGTCTACTAAACTTAGCAAAATTAAACTCATGAGACATACCATCTATGCCAACGGTGACAATATTCTTTTCACAATTAATCTTAGCACTAGCAGTATTCAAGAAGGGTCTACCAAAAATAATGGGACAAAAATCATCTTGTGGGGAACCAAGAACAAGAAAATAAGCAGGGTATTTAACCTTCCCACACAAAACTTCAACATCTCTAACAATCCCAATAGGTTTAACGGTATCCCTATTAGCAAGCTTAATAGTAACATCAATGTCTTCTAATTCAACGGGTGCAATGTCGTGCATAATTTATTTATATAGATCATAAGGTATCGCACTAGCACTAGCACATATATCACATAAGCCATGAAAACAATGATCTCCTATTTTAACAGAAATAACAGGCGTGCCTACAACAGGTCTACGTGTCTAAGTATCGGGTCTAGCAATATTAGCAGTTTCACCCAAGAAAGAGATAACATGCCCATCTAAGTCCTCATCCAAGAGTTCTTTAATCATAGCAATACCAGGTTCAACATTAATTTGCTCAGGAGGTGTATAGGTTCTAGTATTGCTCTTACGAACAACAGTCGAAGCTTTAACATGATCTTTTATCCTAACAGGAAAAGGAGGTTTTTCGACATAAGTAGTAGGAATAATAGGATCACTATATGTAATAGTCTTTTCTTCGAATGTAATAGGTGCAACTACTTTCACTTCAACAGGAGGATTATATTTAAACCACTTCTCTTTAGGGAGATCAACGTGAGTAGCAAAAGTTTCACAAAAAGTAGCTACTATCTCAGAGTCAAGTCCATACTTAGAGCTAAATCCACAGAAAACATCGGTATCCATAAAAGATTTAACACAATCGAACTTAGGTGTCATACCTGACTCCTTACCATCATCAGAACCCCAATCTTCAGAGTTGCGTTTAATTCTTTCCAATAAGTCCCATTTGAAATCAATAGTCTTCAGCATATAGGAACCAACACAGGAAGTATCGAGCAAGTTGCGATTATCAAGGGAAAGTCGAGCATAAAAATTCTGAATAATCATTTCCCGAGAGAGCTCATGATTGGGGCATGAATACAACATTGACTTCAGCCTCCCCCAAGCTTGAGCGATGCTTTCCTCTTCGCGAGGCCAGAAATTATATATGTAATTACGATCACGATGAACAAGATGCATAGGATAGAACTTCTGGTGAAATTCCAACTTCAATCGCTTATAATTCCAAGATCTCGTATCATCACATAGCCTATACCATGTCATTGCATCTCCCTTCAAAGATAAAGGGAAGAAATTCCTTTTGACAACATCATCAGGAATACCTGCAAGCTTAAATACTCCACAAACTTCATCCACAAAGATAAGGTGTAAATCGGGATGCAATGTTCCGTCTCCTGCAAAAGGATTAGCTAGCAGTTTTTCTATCATACCCGAAGGAATCTCAAAGTGAATATTTTCATAAAGTTCAGTAGGTTGAGGAGCATCTATTTGCTCTTCTGGTTGGGGTGAAGATACCCCAAACAAGCGACTCAAAGGATCAATTTCCATAGTGACAAGTAACAGAAAATTTCAGCACACTATATAAATGTTTCCTTACCAAGTTCCACTCACCAAAAGTGCTACACTCCCCGGCAACGGCACCAGAAAAGAGTCTTGATGACCCACAAGTATAGGGGATCTACCGTAGTCCTTTCGATAAGTAAGAGTGTCGAACCCAATGAGGAGCAGAAGGAAATGATAAGCGGTTTTCAGTAAGGTTTTCTCTACAAGCACTGAAATAGTAGGTAATAGATAGTTTTGTGATAAGATAAATAGTAACGAGCAAAAGGTAAATAAAGTAAATAAAGTGCAGAAAGGTGGCCCAATACTTTATGTAGCAAAGTATAAGCCTGGACAAATTCTGATAATGAAGAAGGAGCTCCCGAGGACACATTGGGAATTATCGTCAAGCTAGTTTTCATCACGTTCGTAAGATTGGCATTCGGTAAATGTGGGTGGACCGACACTTGGGTACTGCCCTAACATGGACAAGCATCCCACTTATGATTAACCCCTATTGCAAGCATCCGCAACTACAAAAAGGAGTATTAAGGTAAACCTAACCACAACATTAAACATATGGGTCCATATCAACCCCTAACGAAGCAACGCATAAACTAGGGTTTAAGCTTCTGTCACTCTAGCAACCCATCATCTACTTATTACTTCCCTATGCCTTCCTCTAGGCCCAAATAATGGTGAAGTGTCATGTAGTCTACGTTCACATAACACCACTAGAGGAAAGACAACATACATCTCATCAAAATATCGAACGAATACCAAATTCACATGACTACTAATAGCAAGACTTCACCCATGTCCTCAGGAACAAACGTAACTACTCACAAAGCATATTCATGTTCATAATCAGAGGAGTAATAATATGCATAAAGGATCTGAACATATGATCTTCCACCAAGTAAACCAAATAGCATCAACTACAAGGAGTAATCAACACTACTAGCAACCCACAGGTACCAATTTGTGGTTTTGATACAAGATTGGATACAAGAGATGAACTAGGGTTTTGAGAGGAGATGGTGCTGGTGAAGATGTTGATGGAGATTGACCCCCTCCCAATGAGAGGATCGTTGGTGATGACGTTGGTGATGATTTCCCCCTCCCGGAGGGAAGTGTCCCCGGCAGAACAGCTCCGCTAGAGCCCTAGATTGATTCCGCCAAGGTTCCGCCTCGTGGCGGTGGAGTTTCGTCCCGTAAGCTTGCCCATGATTTTTTCCATGGTAAAAGTGATGATATAGCATAAGATGGACGCCGGAGGCCCACCAGGGGGCCTAGGAGATAGGGGCTGCGCCCTACAGGGTGGGGCGCCCCCTGTCTCCTGGACAGGGTGTGGGCCCCCTGGCCTATTTCTTTTGCTCATAAATTGTTATAAAATCCAAAAGGTTGTTTCGTGGAGTTTCAGGATTTTTGGAGTTGTGCAGAATAGGTTTCCAACATTTGCTCCTTTTCCAACCAGAATTCTAGCTGCCGGCATTCCCTCTCTTCATGGTAAACCTTGTAAAATAAGAGAGAATAGCCATAAGTATTGAGATATAATGTTCAATAACAGCCCATAATGCAATAAATATTGATATAAAAGCATGATGCAAAATGGACGTATCATGCCCCAAAGTTTCTACTGGAGAGTCAAGACGAAAACGTGTGCCAACCCCTATGCATAAGGTCACAAGGTCACTGAACCCGCAAGTTGATCACCAAAACATACATCAAGTAGATCACGTGATATCCCATTGTCACCACAGATAAGCACATGCAACACATATATCAAGTGTTCTCAAATCCTTAAAGACTCAATCGGATAAGATAACTTCAAAGGGAAAACTCAATCCATTACAAGAGAGTAGAGGGGGAGAAACATCATAAGATCCAACTATAATAGCAAAGCTCGCGATACATCAAGATCATGCCAAATCAAGAACACGAGAGAGAGAGAGAGAGAGAGATCAAACACATAGCTACTGGTACATACCCTCAGCCCCGAGGGTGAACTACTCCGTCCTCATCATGGAGAGCACCGGGATGATGAAGATGGCCACCGGTGAGGGATCCCCCCTCTGACAGGGTGCCAAAACAGGGCCCCGATTGGTTTTTGGTGGCTACAGAGGCTTGCAGCGGCGGAACTTCCGAACTATTGTGCTCCCGGATGTTTAGGGTATATGGACATATATAGGCGAAAGAAGTCAGTCAGGGGAGCCACGAGGGGCCCACGAAGGTGGGGGGCGCGCCTCCATGCCTCGTGGCTTCCTCGAAGCTTCCCTGACGTCTACTCCAAGTCCCCTGGATTGCTTCCATTCCAAAAATAACTCCCTTGAAGGTTTCATTCCATTTGGACTCCGTTTGATATTCCTTTTCTTCAAAACACTGAAATAGGCAAAAAAACAGCAACTTGGTTAATAGGTTAGTCCCAAAATGATATAAAAGTGTAAAGTGAAGCCCATAAACACCCAAAACATGTAATATAATAGCATGAATACTTCATAAATTATAGATACGTTGGAGACGTATCATCCGCTCCTTGGGAACTCACTAACATAGGTGACTTAAGGGCTACTGTTGTCAACTTATACTTATCCACAAATCCCCTTGATATGAATGAATATGATGCACCAGTATTGAAAAGGACAAGTGCTGTAAATGCATTAATCAAAAAACTTACCGACAACTGCGTCGGGCTGCTCCTCAATCTCCTCCACACTGACGTGGTTCACCTGACCTTTGGTGAACGGGTTGGGCTTCTTTGCAGAACTTCCATTGCCATTTCCATTCTTTGCTTCAGGACATTCAATGGCGTAATGTCTGGTCTTCCCGCACTTGAAACAAGTAATGTGACTCAGATCCCATTTGGATGGTGTCGCGGGGTTGAACGGTTCTGATTGTTGCTTCCTCCATTCCCATTTCCGTCCTTAGGGCCACTGTGGTTGTGTGAACTCCCTCCATTGTGCGTATGTCCTCCATGGTTATGGTGTCCATGGTTATGAGTATGTCCTCCCAAGTACGGGGAATAGTGGGGCTTCTGCTGAGCTCCAGAAGTGTGCCTCCTCTGTCCATACTTCCTCTTGCGATTATCAATCTGTTGCTGCTTGCCTTCTATCATGAGGGCCCTGTCTACCAACTCCTGGTAGTTGTTGAAAGTTCACACCATCAACTGCATGCTTAGCTCATCATTGAGTCCCTCAAGCAACTTCTCCTGCTTCGCGGCATATGTGGCCACATCATCTGGGGCATAACGTGCTAACTTGCTGAACTCATCCACATACTGTCCCACTGTACGACTCCCTTGGCGCAAGATAGGGGCGTAATGTTTTGCCTCCCAACTTACTTATCATATAGATAATTGTCAACAATAATAATTCATGATCAAATATATTTGAATGGCCATATCTGCTTAGATCTTTCACCATCGCATGATGCTTGCCAACTTAAGAGTAGGTTGGAATGAGAAGGAATACTACTGACTCTTGCATAAAAGTAAAAAGATAGGCCCTTCGTAGAGGGAATCAGGGATTTGCAGAGGTGCCATAGCTTGAAGCTTTTAAACAGAGATGAAAATAATTTGAGAGGTATGCTTTCATTGTCAACATAACAACCAAGAGTTCCCAATATCTTCCATACTAGATACATTATAGGCGGTTCCCAAACAAAAAGGTAAAGATATTACTCCCCCTCCACCAACGATCACACTCCACGGCTTGTCCGAAACAACGGGTGCCATCCAACTATAAACAATCCTGGGGGAGTTTTGTTTAAATTATTTGCGAGTTGTTTTTGATCTTTGATCATAGGACTTGGCATCCCAGTTACCAGCCATTTTTCTTGTGAATGATGAGCGGAGTTCACTCATCACAATCATAGAAGATGTGTAAGATAGTATATTTATATGTGAAATCTCTCTTCCTTTAATATTCTTTCATGAATTGTTCAAGTGATTAATACAATGTTTGCTAACCTTCAATGAATTTACCACCTCTACTTCTTAGATGTGAAGTCATTACTCCCCGTGGGATAAGCATATGAAACATATGTAATTTCGGATTTATAATATTCAAATCATTCAACCATTTACTCATAGGATATAAGTGAAGCACACGAGTAAATGACAAACTACTCAAAAAATATATAAGTTAAGATCATTGAGTAGTTAAATAATTTTGTAGCTATGTGAAGACTTTCTCTCATTTAAGAATTTCAGATCTTGGTACTTTATTCAAACAACAAGCAAAACAAAACAAAATAAAATGACGCTCCAAGCAAAACACATATCATGTGGTGAATAAAAATATAGCTCCAAGTAAAGTTACCGATAGACGAAGACAAAAGAGGGGATGCCTTCCGGGGCATCCCCAAGCTTAGGCTTTTGGTTGTCCTTGAATTTACCTTGGGGTGCCTTGGGCATCCCCATGCTTAGGCTCTTGCCACTCCATTAGTCCATCGAATCTTTACCCAAAACTTGAAAACTTCACAACATAAAACTCAACAGAAAACTCATAAGCTCCGTTAGTATAAGAAAATAAATCACCACTTAGGTACTGTTGTGAACTCATTCTAAATTCATAATGGTGTAATATATACTGTATTCAAACTTCTCTATCGTTCATACCCTCCGATACTACTCATAGATTCATCAAAATAAGCAAACAACACATAGAAAATAGAATCTGTCAAAAACAGAACAGTCTGTAGTAATCTGTATCATTAGAATACTTCTGTAACTCCAAAAATTCTGAAATAAATTGGTGGACCCGAGGAATTTGTCTATTAATCATCTTCAAAAAGAATCAACTTAAAATCACTCTTCTGTAAAAAATGGCAGCTAATCTCATGAGTGCAAAAGTTTCTGTTTTTTACAGCAAGATCGCAAAGACTTCACCCAAGTCTTCCCAAAGGTTCTACTTGGAACAAACACTAACTAAAACATAAAACCACATATAACCAGAAGCTAGATGAATTATCTATTACTAAACAGGAGCAAAGAATGAAAATAAAATTGGGTTGCCTCCCAACAAGCGCTAACGTTTAATGCCCCTATCTAGGCATGATGATTTCAATGATGCTCACATAAAAAGGATAAGAATTGAAACCTAAAGGGAGCATCATGAAGAATATGACTAGGACATTTAAGTCTAACCCACTTCCTATGCATAGGGAGTTTGTGAGCAAACAACTTATGGGAACAATAATCAACTAGCATAGGAAGGCAAAACAAGCATAACTTCAAGATTTTAAGCACATAGAGAGGAAACTTGATATTATTGCAATTCCTACAAGTATATATTCCTCCCTCATAATGATTTCCAGTAGCATCGTGAATTAATTCAACCATATAACCAGCACCTAAAGCATTCTTTTCATGATCTACTTGCATAGAAATTTTACTACTCTCCACATAGGCAAAATTCTTCTCATTCGGAATAGTGGGTGCATCATAAGAGACTCGAATACTATAAATCATTTCCATATTAAACGAGTAATGTTCAGAAAAGGGTAATCATAATCATGACAATTTTTATAAATATAATCATCATTATTTTCATAACATAAGTGTCATCACAATAATCATCATAAGTAGCAACTTTGTTCTCATCATAATAAATTGAAACCTCTTCCAAAATACTGGATTCATCACTTTATAAAGTTATAACCTCTCCAAATCCACTTTCATAATTATCACAATAATATTCAACATCCTCCAAAATAGTGGGATCATTACTTCCTTAAGTTGACACTCTTCCAAACCCACTTTCATTAATATAATCATCATAAATAGGAGGCATGCTTTCATCATAATAAATATTCTCATCAAAACTTGGGGGACTAAACATATAATCTTCATCAAACATAGCATCCCCAAGCTTGTGACTTTGCATATTGTTAGCATCATGGGTATTCAAATAATTCATACTAACAACATTGCAAGCATGCTCATCATACAAAGATCTAGTACCAAACATTTTAATGCATTCTTCTTATAGCAATTGAGCACAATTTTCCTTTCCCTCATTTTCACGAAAGATATTAAAAAGATGAAGCATATGAGGCAAACTCAATTCCATTTTTTGTAATTTTCTTTTATAGACTAAACTAGTGAAAAAACAAGAAACTAAAAGATTCGAGTGCAAGATCTAAAGATATACCTTCAAGCACTCACCTCCCCGGCAACGGCGCCAGAAAAGAAATTGATGTCTACTACGCAACCTTCTCCTTGTAGAAGTTGTTGGGCCTCCAAGTGCAGAGGTTTGTAGGACAGTAGCAAATTTCCCTCAAGTGGATGACCTAAGGTTTATCAATCCGTGGGAGGCGTAGGATGAAGATGGTCTCTCTCAAACAACCCTGCAACCAACTAACAAAGAGTCTCTTGTGTCCCCAACACACCCAATACAATGGTAAATCGTATAGGTGCACTAGTTCGGCGAAGAGATGGCGATACAAGTGCAATATGGATAGTAGATATAGGTTTTTGTAATCTGAAAATATAGAAACAGCAAGATAACAAGTGGTAGAAGTGAGCGTAAACGGTATTGCAGTGCTAGGAAACAAGGCCTAGGGTTCATAATTTCACTAGAGCAAGTTCTCTCAACAATAATAACATAATTGGATCATATAACTATCCCTCAACATGCAACAAAGAGTCACTCCAAAGTCACTAATAGCGGAGAACAAACGAAGAGATTATTGTAGGGTACAAAACCACCTCAAAGTTATCCTTTCTGATCGATCTATTCAAGAGTCCGTAGTAAAATAACACGAAGCTATTCTTTCTGTTCGATCTATCCTAGAGTTTGTACTAGATAACACCTTAAGACACAAATCAACCAAAACCATAATGTCACCTAGATACTCCAATGTCACCTCAAGTATCCGTGGGTATGATTATACGATATGCATCACACAATCTCAGATTCATCTATTCAACCAACAAAAAGAACTTCCAAGAGTGCCCCAAAGTTTCTACCGGAGAGTCAAGACGAAAACGTGTGCCAACCCCTATGCATAAGTTCACAAGGTCACTGAACCCGCAAGTTGATCACCAAAACATACATCAGGTAGATCACGTGACATCCCATTGTCACCACAGATAAGCACATGCAAGACATACATCAAGTGTTCTCAAATCCTTAAAGACTCAATGAGATAAGATAACTTCAAAGGGAAAACTCAATCCATTACAAGAGATTAGAGGGGGACAAACATCATAAGATCCAACTATAATAGCAAAGCTCGCGATACATCAAGATCATGCCAAATCAAGAACATGAGAGAGGGAGTTCAAACACATAGCTACTGGTACATACCCTCAGCCCTGAGGGTGAACTACTTCCTCCTCGTCATGGAGAGCGCCGGGATGATGAAGATGGCCACCGGTGAGGGATCCCCCCTCCGGCAAGATGCCGAAACCGGGTCCCGATTGGTTTTTGGTGGCTACAGAGGCTTGCAGCGGCGGAACTCCCGATCTATTGTGCTCCCCTATGTTTTTAGGGTATATGGACATATATAGGTGAAAGAAGTCGGTCAGGGGAGCCACGAGGGGTCACGAGGGTGGGGGGCGTGCCCGGGGGGTAGGGCGCGCCTCCTTGCCTCGTGGCTTCCTGGAAGCTTCCCTGACGTCTACTCCAAGTCCCCTGGATTGCTTCCATTCCAAAAATAACTCTCCCGAAGGTTTCATTCCGTTTGGACTCCGTTTGATATTCCTTTTCTTAGAAACACTAAAATAGGCAAAAAAACAGAAACTTGGTTAATAGGTTAGTCCCAAAAATGATATAAAAGTGTAAAGTAAAGCCCATAAACATCCAAAACATGTAATATAATAGCATGAATACTTCATAAATTATAGATACGTTGGAGATGTATCATCCACTCCTAGGGAACTCACTAACATAGGTGACTTAAGGGCTACTGTTGGCAACTTATACTTATCCACAAATCCCCTTGATATGAATGAGTGAGATGCACCAGTATCGAAAAGGACAAGTGCTGTAAATGCATTAATCAAAAAACTTACCGACAACTGCGTCGGGCTGCTCCTCAATCTCCTCCACACTGACGTGGTTCACCTGACCTTTGGTGAAGGGGTGGGGCTTGTTTGCAAAACTTCTATTGCCATTCCGATTCTTTGCTTCAGGACATTCAGTGGCGTAATGTCCGATCTTCCCGCACTTGAAACAAGTAATATGACTCAGATCCCTCTTGGATGGTGTCGTGGGGTTGGAACGGTTCTGACTATTGCTTCCTCCATTTCCATTGCCATTCTTAGGGCCACTGTGGTTGTGTGAACTTCCTCCATTGTGCGTATGTCCTCCATGGTTATGGCCTCCATGGTTATGAGTATGTCCTCCCGAGTACGGGGAATAGCGGGGCTTATGCTGAGCTCCAAAAGTGTACCTCCCCTGTCCATACTTCCTCTTGCGATTATCAATTTGTTGCTGCTTGCCTTCTATCATGAGGGCCATGTCTACCAACTCCTGGTAGTTGTTGAAAGTTGGCACCATCAACTGCATGCTTAGCTCATCATTGAGTCCCTCAAGAAACTTCTCCTGCTTCGCGGCATCTGTGGCCACATCATCGGGGGCATAACGTGCTAACTTGCTGAACTCACCCACATACTATCCCACTACACGACTCCCTTGGCGCAAGTTGCGAAACTCGCGCTTCTTCATGCTCATAGCTCCAGCTGAAACATGGGCGGTGCGGAAAGCCTGCTGAAACTGATACCATGTAACTGTATCAATGGGGTAAGTGGTGGTGAAATTCTCCCACCAAGATGCTGCGGGTCCATCAAGCTAATGTGCGGCAAAGCGCACTCTCTCCACATCAGTGCATCCTGCAGTATGCAGCTCCCTTCCAATCTTGCGGAGGAAATCATCTGCAACAATCGGCTCGGTGCTGCTAGAGAACACCGACGAATTCAACCTCAGAAAATGGGCTAGGTTGTCAACAGGGGGTGGTTGCGGTGGTTTTTGTTTTTGTTGCCTTGGTTCTGATTCTGATTTTGAACTAGCATCTGCATCAAGGCATTATACTGCTGGATCAACTGGGTGAGCTCCGGTGGGAACACGAATCCGGTGTCACGTCTCGGAGGCATCTGATGGGTTAGAGGGGGTGAGAAAACAGAATAGAATGAGGTCTAAGAGAGATTTCACTACCCATATGCACATGAGGCAAAACAAACAATTCACTTCATTCAATATCAAACAAGGTTCACACAAACGATCTAACTGCGATTACAAATCAATCGATGCTAACTACTTGGGAGAATACTACTAGCAACATGGTGGTCGTCTAGAAATTTTGATCGGTGGAAGACTCCATGATATGTGCTCCAGCTTCGTCTACATAGTCATCATCACTGTCATCATTTGCATCACTATCCTACTCGGTGTCGTCCAAGATGGTGTAGTCCTCCGAACGGGTCTCCACTTCAGGTTCTCGCTTATGACTCTCCACGGTTAGTCCTAGTTTCCTCTTCAAATCTTCATGCTTCTCTAGTAGTACAACAATTTCTTCTTCATATCCATCGTGTGTTGTCTTGAGTTCCTCTTCTAGCTTGATATTCTTCTTCATCAGCTTCTTGGTCTTCTTCATGATGGAGCACATCTGATTCTCGTATCGGCGAATGTACTCTCCCATCTCCTGAATGTATGCTGCAATTGATCCATCCTTCCTGGTACGAATCATCTCCCATTCCTCATCTCGGCGTCCACATATCTGATAGACAGTGTCTTCAAGCTCCTTAAGGTACACCTCACATATGCGTCCAAAAGTGATGTGGTCTGCCATGCTCTTTCCCAAGTTCCAACTTGGTGCATCCAAGGTAAAATCAATGGGCTCCGTTGTTGGTGCAAATGTCCTCCCAGGTACACAAACTTTGATCCTCCAGCGCTCCTCTTCGGGTAAAGTTGCAGAGAAAGTCCCCGTGAAACTTGGTAGTCCGATGCTCAGGTACTTAGTGACTTCCTTCAAGTGTCGTCCGAAAGGGGTGTCGTCATCCGGCTGAGTGAAATTGTTCCTGGGGTCCGCCATCTATAGAGTAGAAATAGAGGAGAATTAGAAATGAGCAAAGAAGAAAAATCTTGTGGCTTTTCCTAGTGGTCGCTTCCTACAGTCAGTGTGTGCTCTGCTACCATCTTGTAGCGACCATGATCCCAGTGGACTGAAGTCTCTGTGCTTAAGTGCCATCCCAGGATCGTAATGCTGACACACACAGTACTCGAGGAATTATAACAGAGTTCAATCACACACTTATTACATCGAGGTCCTCATAAAGAGTATGATTACACAAATAATATGGCTGAAGGCCATCTAAACTAAATAACTGCGAAAGCTTTGAAGGTAAATGAGTCCATCAACTCCAATGACATAGCTAAGTGCATGACAACGACCTATCGCACCTTATTCGTCGTCTGAGTAGTCTGCAACATGAGATGTTGCAACCATGTAGGTCAGCACATTGAATATGCTCGCAGAGTTACACTCTAAAGCAATGAATGCAAGAACTACATCTACATGCAATATTTGGGTCGTGGAGGCTCTAAGTTTAAGGTTTTGCATAAAGCTAGTTTTTCCCTACAACAGAAGAATAAATTTATTTACTACTCCCAAGTTGTACCAATACTTGAGAAGGTTCCTCCAACTCAAATCCCAATTAAACAAGTATCATCATTAAACCCAATTCAAATAATTTAAGAGTGATCACATCAACAATAATATCCAATTCTAGATACTCAAGAAGTCCATAACCGGGGACACGGCTAACCATGATTAGTTTATACACTCTGCAGAGGTTGAGCACTTTTCCCCACAAGACTCGACCGCATCCTTGATCGGAAGATCGAGACATAGTCTTTCTGAAGCATTAACTCTCTACTCCGGGCAGACCAGTACACCTACTTTCCCCTACATCTGCTAGTCCACCTCTTTCTCATGCAACTTATTGAACTACGCCAGAGCCCATAATGGCTTGTGGCTGCACACGGAAGTTTCTAGGCATGAAATATCATATGATCCCTTTGATCCTGGGTGGCGAACCGAGGAAAAATCGCACGGGTACTCCGGGATTTCCCAAATGGGCTAGCACTGGATTCTCCAGGTGCCCCAACCAATCCACCCAGATGTGTATTAAAGTTGCCACCTTAATGTTATCCAAGATTAATAACTCTCACAACTTCCATGTGTATCACGATCCAATCCCCGTCGACGAGCATGGCTAAGCAATAATAGAGCATAACGTATATTCCCAGGGTGACCAAAGGTATTAGGTTCCTACCTCAAGTACTACAACCAAACCACAAGTTCCCATCCTACTCATGCAAATATTTGAGGGGCAGAACTTATGCATGGTAAAAACTTGGTATAAAAGAGTAAGATCAAAGTGTAACTTGCCTTGCTGATGACCTGCAAACTCTAGGCATTTGTAGTATTCGCACTCCGGAAAATCTAGCGTAGACGAACAATATCATACATAAGCAATCAATCAACCGATGCAAAGAGAATTTGAGAAAAGATCCAAATAAAACTCGAAACAAGCAAACAACTAAACCAAACATAAAACAAAACCTAACAGCATTATTTTCACATGGATTAGATCTTAACAATAGGTTCATGTGATTAGCTATGACTAGCAAAAAGAAACTACTAAAACGGAGCTACGAAACTCAAGATATAAACGAAACAAGATAGAATGCTAAATCTGAACTGAACTCAAATTTTAAATTGTCAAAATCATGTTCAAGTTGGTTTACTGGAAAGAGGGGATCATTACAAAGATTTAGGCATTGGTTTCATCTAATTTCAATAAACGAGCTAAAAGTTACGTAGTTTTAAGATCAGGGGCTAAATTGCGATAAAACTATTCACGGATAGGTCCCTGACTGAAAATAAACAGAAAAAGGAAAATCTATCGGACGAACGTCCGCTAATAGAATTTAACAAACAAATCTGTTCATTACAAAGGCTAAACGAGTGAAGTTCGCTAAACTAACAGATCTAAAAAAACACGATCTAAACTAACTAACCGAAAAAAGAACCGGAGAAAAACCGATCAATTTTACCGGTTCGGCGACGGTAGCGGATCGGGTCAAGGGAAGGCAGGGCGGCGGCTTCGGCGAGGCTCGGCGTCAGTGGTGGGGCCCCTTGGCGCGGGCGGCGGTGGTGGCGGCTTTCGGCAGTGGCGGTGATTGTGAGGAGGAGGGGGTCGGCGGCAGTGCTTATAAAGAGGGGCGGGGGTCGCCCGACTTGGGGAGGGGGTTGCCCGGCGGTGGCGGCCCGGACTCGGACTCCCCGGAGTCTGGCGGCGATACAGGAAGGCGAAGGCGGCAGCGATCTGGGCCGTGGCCCGGCTTTGGCTGGGCCGACCGAGATAACTGTTTTTTAAACGGCGCCGCGAATAAAAATCCTAAATAAAAAATAAAAATAAAGGTCCTAAAATTCCAGAAACAATTTTCACCATCCCTACCTAATATTTGGGACTACGCGAACATTTTTCTGGACTAAATGCATTTTTTAAGATGCATATTTTTCTCTAATTTCAACCAAATAAAATAGCAAATAAAATGCAAATAAAGTAATTTGACTTCAAAATTTCTTTTCCAATATTTCTCCTCTGTTTTGGAGAAGTCATTTTATCTTCTCTTTTGTTTATTGAATCGAAATAATTGGAAAGAAATTATTGAAAATCAAATTGATCCACCATTTCAAATTTGAATACATTTAAATGAAACCTCCAACTCTCTCCTTGGGTCCTTGAGTTGCTTAAGATTTCTTGGATCACAACCAAATGCAATAAAAATATAAAATATGAAATGCATATGAAGGATCTATGTATAACATCCAAATTGAAATTGGGATGTTACACTTGTTAGGATGAAGGAACAAGCTAAAGTGTCAACTGTGGTCAACAAAAGTTATATTAGAACACCTAAACCAGCTGAACAAATCAGAGTTGAACCTAGTGTTGCTATGGTTAAAGATCTCTTGGTCGATAATATTGATGGTCATGTTATTTACTTCTGCGATGAAGCTTTTAGAATTGCCAAACCCGATGAAAAAGATAAACATAGACCAGTTGTTGGCATGCTTGTTGTCTCAGTCAAGATAGGAGATCACTGTTATCATGGTTTATGTGATATTGGTGCTAGCGTGAGTGCTATTCCTTTTTCCTTATATGAAGAAATTAAGAATGAAATAGCACCTGCTGAAATAGAAGACATAGATGTTACTATTAAACTTGCCAATAGAGATGCTATATCACCAATTGAGATTCTTAGAGATGTTGAAGTCTTGTGTGGAAAATAAAATACCCTACTGGTTTTCTTGTTCTTGGTTCCCCACAAGATGACTTTTGTCCCATTATCTTTGGTAGACCTTTCTTGAACACCGTCAATGCTAGAATATATTGTGAGAAACAAACTGTCGGTGTTAGCTTTGGTAATGGATCTCATGAATTTAATTTTTCCAAGTTTAGTAGAAAACCTCATAAAAAAGATTTGCCTAGTAAGGATGAAATTATTGGTCTTGCTTCTATTGTTGTACCTCCTACTGATCCTTTAGAACAATATTTGCTAGACCATTGAAATGATTTGCATATGCGTGAAAGAAATGAAATAGATAGAATCTTGTTCGAACAACAACCTCTGCTTAAACACATCTACCTATTGAAACTCTAGGAGGTCCTCCTCCACCTAAAGGTGATCCTGTGTTTGAATTAAAACAATTGCCATACACTTTGAAATATGCTTATCTTGATGATAAAAAGATATATCCTATTATTGTTAGTGCTAACCTTTCAGAACATGAAGAAGAAAGATTATTGAAAGTTCTAAGGAAGCACCGAGCTACTATTGGATATACTTTTTATGATCTTAAGGGCATTAGTCCCACCCTATGTCAGCACAAGATTAATATGGAACCTGATGCTAAACCCGTTGTTGATCACCAATGTCGGTTAAATCTAAAGGTGAAAGAAGTGGTAAGAACGGAAATATTGAAACTTCTGGAAGCAGGTATAATCTATCCTATAGCTGATAGTAGATGGGTAAGTCCCGTTCATTGTGTCCCTAAGAAGGGAGGTATAACTATTGTTCCTAATGATAAGAATGAACTTATTCCACAAAGAGTTGTCACAGAATATAGAATGGTAATTGACTATAGAAAATTAAACAAAACAACTAGAAAAGATCATTACCCTCTGCCTTTTATTGATCAAATGCTAGAAAGATTATCTAAGCACACACATTTTTGCTTCCTTGATGGATATTATGGTTTTTTCACAAATACCTATTTCACAACCTGATCAAGAAAAGACCACTTTTACTTATCCTTTTAGAACTTATGCTTATACACGTATGCCTTTTGGTTTATGTAATGCACCTGCTACCTTTCAAAGATGCATGACTGCTATATTCTCTGATTTTTGTGAAAAGATTGTTGAGGTTTTCATGGATGAATTTTCTATTTATGGCAAGTCTTTTGATGATTGTTTAAGCAACCTTGATTGAGTTTGCAGAGATGTGAACAAACAAATCTTGTCTTGAGTTGGTAGAAGTGCCACTTTATGGTTAATGAAGGTATTGTTTTGGGCCATAAAATTCTGAAAAAGGCATTGAGGTGGACAAAGCCAAGGTTGATGCAATTGAGATTCCTAAAGATATCAAAGGTATTCGTAGTTTCCTTGGTCATGCTGGTTTCTATAGGAGGTTTAACAAAGACTTCCCTAAAATTTCTAGGCAACTTACAAATCTTTTGTAAAAGGATATTTCTTTTCTGTTTGATGATGATTGTTTGGAAGCCTTCGAAACATTAAAGGAAGCCTCAATTACTACACCTGTTGTTTAACCACCTGATTGGACCTTGCCTTTTGAGATTATGAGTGATGCTAGTGATTATGCTGTTGGTGTTGTTCTAGGACAAAGAGTTGATAACAAATTAAATGTTATCCATTATGCTAGTAAAACTCTAGACAGTGCTTTACGAAATTATGCTACTACTGAAAGAGAATTCTTAGCAGTGGTGTTTGCTTGTGATAAATTTAGATCCTACATTGTTGATTCTAAAGTGATTGTTCACATCGATCATGTTGCTATAAAATATCTTATGGAAAAGAAAGATGCTAAACCTAGACTCATTAGGTGGATTCTTCTGCTACAAGAATTTGATTTGCATATCACAGATAGAAAAGGAGCAGAGAACCCCGTAGCTGGTAACTTGTCTAGGCTTGAAAATATTCTTGATGACCCACAACCTATTAATGATAGCTTTCCTGATGAACAGTTAGCTGCAATAAATGTCTCTAACAGTACACCTTGGTATGCTGACTATGCTAATTATATTGTTGCTAAATACATACCACCTAGCTTCACATACCAACAAAAGAAAAAAATTCTTCTATGATTTAAGACATTACTTTTGGGATGACCCACATATTTATAAAGAAGGAGTAGATGATATTATTAGATGTTGTGTACCTGAGCATGAACAGGAACAAATCCTATGGAAATGTCACTCTGAAGCTTATGGAGGACATCACGCGGGAGACAGAACCGCTCATAAGGTATTGCAATCTGGTTTTTATTGGCCTACTCTCTTCAAGGATGCTTGTAAGTTCGTCTTATATTGTGATCAATGCCAAAGAATAGGTAATATCGGTAAGCGTCAAGAAATGCCTATGAATTATTATGTGCTAATGAACCATTTGATGTTTGGGGATTTGATTTCATGGGACCTTTTCCTTCCTCTAATGGGTATACTCATATTTTGGTTGCTGTTGATTATGTTACTAAGTGGGTAGAAGCTATTCCAACTAGTAGTGTGATCACAACACCTCTATTAAAAAGCTTAAGGAAGTTATCTTCCCAAGGTTTGGAGTCCCTAGATATTTAATGACTGATGGTGGTTCACACTTTATTCATGGTGCTATTCGTAAAATGCTTGCTAAGTATGATGTTAACCATAGAATTGCATCACCTTATCATCCTCAGTCTAGTGTTCAAGTTGAACATAGCAATAGAGAAATAAAATTAATTTTACAAAAGACTGTCAATAGGTCTCGGAAGAATTGGTCTAAGAAACTAGAGGATGCACTTTGGGCTTATAGAACAACATATAAAAATCCTATGGGTATGTCTCCTTATAAAATGGTTTATGGAAAAGATTGTCATTTGCCTCTTGAGTTAGAACATAAAGCATATTGGGCAATTAAAGAACTCAACTATGATTTCAAACTTGCTAGTGAAAAGAGGTTATTTGATATTAGCTCATTAGATGAATGGAGAACCCAAGCTTATGAAAATGCAAAGTTATTCGAAGAAAAAGTTAAAAGATGGCATGATAAAAGAATCCAAAAGTGTGAGTTCAAGGTTGGAGAATATGTTCTTTTGTACAACTCTCATTTTAGATTCTTTGTTGGAAAACTCCTCTCCAAATGGGAAGGACCCTATGTTATCGAGGAGGTCATATCGATCTAGAGCTATCAAAATAAATAATGCCGAAGGAACTACCCGAAGGTTGTCAATGGGCAACGACTAAAACATTATATCTTAGGTACTCCCATTAATGTTGAAAGCAATCTTATCCAAACTATGACACTAGAAGAACACATAAAAGAAACCTTCTGGAATACTCCAGAATTGTGAAAAAAAGGGGGGTACGTGATACGGTAAGTAAATGGACACCGAAAAATCCGCAAAAATATTTTTTGTCAGTTTTGGAATATTTTAAAATTTAGGAAAATAAGAAACTACCAGGAAAGTGACCCTAGTGGGCACAAGACACCAGCCAGGTGCGCCCAGGTGGGTTGTGCCCACCTCGGGTACTTTCCGGACTTCATTTTTCTTCCGTTTTGCTTGTCCCCCAAGATAAAAAAATCTTTATATACACCCGAACCTGTTGACCTCTGTATCGCGGAGAAATCTCTTGTTTTTCTTTTCTTGTTGTTTTATGCCAGATCTAATCCACCATGGCCGCTTCAAGGTCCTCTAAGGACAAGTTTTTCGAGAAAGTCATCAACCCATATATGCGGGAGGTGATGCAGCACCCTCAAGATATCCAAATGTGCGATGGGGTGCTGCACATCCGCGATGTCCAAGGCCCCAAGGGAACTAGATCCATGGAGGCCAGGCTAGAAGCTATGGAGTAGGAAGTCTTCCGATGCAAGGGGATGGTGGAACATGGACTCAATGCCAATAACCTCATGATCGCGGACTACACCCGTGATCTCAAGGTGGATGGCAAGTCCATGAAGGACATTGTCTTCTCCTTCAACGAGCAAATCAACTTCTTCAAGAGCCAGATCTATGACCTCCAAAACCAAGTCTTTGAATATGAGGCAAGGTTTAAAGGTATGAGTTTGGCTGCCACTTGCAGGACCCGGGAGACTCACTCTTCATCTTATGATGGTGAGCCTCTGCCGTGGAAACCCGAGGACAAGATCGCTTCTACTTCATCACCACCACCTCCTTCGTCATCACCAAAAGATAATTGTGTATCGGGTATGGGCATTCCCCTTGGCTTTCGCCAAGCTTGGGGGAGGTGCCCCGGTATCGTATCATCTCCACTATCTTTTGCCTTTACTTTTCTTAGTTCTATCCATAGTTATCTTTTGCTTTAGATGAATAAAAGTTAGTTAGATCCTTTCTTTTCGATAGTTTGCTTAGTGATACATCTTTGTAATCATGTGTGAGATATATAATAAAGTTTAGTTTGAGTTTTTCTTTCTTTACTTTCTTGTTTCAATAAAAAGAAAGGAAATAAATGAAAAAGATCATATGCTAATCTTATGGTAAGTGATGACATCACATAAGGAAAAAGTATAAGTAGTAAATCTTATTGTAGATTTACAAACATAGCATTGGTCAATGATGCAACTCATGAAAGAATTAATAAGGGAAGAGCAGATTCCCATGCAAATACACTATCCTGGAAATCTTTTGTGTTTGCGAGCACCCATCAAAATATTATATGCCAAAATTGTTGACGTTGGACAAGGAAGACAACATAATGATTTATGTTTGTTCATATTCACATAGAAGTTATATTGTCATAGATCCTTCAACATGTGGTGCTTGCCCCTATCTTTGCTAGCCAAAAAATCCACACGAAGTAGAGATACTACTTGTGCATCCAAAACCCTTAAACCCAAATATTATTTGAGAGTCCACCATACCTACCTATGGATTGAGTAAGATCCTTCAAGTAAGTTGTCATCGGTGCAAAAAGGCAATAAAAATTGATTCTAAAAGTCTGAGATCATTTAGTGTAAGGGAAAATTGAGTGTTGTAAAAACTTGTGATGGTAAAGAATAAAAGTGACAGATTGCAAAATAAAGGTTGCCATCATAAGGGGCAATATAACGTGACGTTCTCTTGCACTAAGGGGTTGAGCATACAAACAAAAAGCGCATGGCAACCTCTGCTTCCCTCTGCGAAGGGCCTATCTTTTACTTTTATGTATTTACTTTCATGCAAGAGTCAAAGTTATTCTCTCTATTCCTTTTTATTTTCTCCTTTGGCAAGCATCATGTGGTGAGGAAAGATCTAGGCACATATATCCAGTTGAATATGGGAAGCATGAGTTATTATTGTTGATATCACCCTTGAGGTGAATACGTTGGGAGGCAAAATTATAAGCCCCTATCTTTCTATGTGTCTGGTTGAAACATTTTGCTCATGTGTACGCGGTGAGTGTTAGCAATCATAGAAGACTAAATGATGGTTGAGTGTGTGTACTTGCTTAAAGGCTCCGATACATGACCCTTCATGAAAAGATGATGAATTGTAGTTGCAAAGTTGACTGAGAACATAGTTTGTTGGTTTCAAATAGAGTTTAGGCTTTATACTTCGATATTGTGATGAATTATCACTTATTCATGAAAAGTTCTATGATAAAAGTTTTATATTAAAGTTTGTTGCTATTATAATAAGTTACATGATGCTGCTATGTCCGTATTTTTGTCTTTATCGACACCTCTCTCTCTAAGCATGTGGACATGTTTTTCGATTTCAGTTTTCGCTTGAGGACAAGCGAGGTCTAAGCTTGGGCGAGTTGATACGTCCATTTTTCATCATGTTTACCTACTATTATTTATGTTGTTTTATTGCATAATAATGCTTTTTGGAGTAATTCTAATGCCTTTTCTCTCATAATATGCAAGGTACACATGAAGGGGGAGGATTCTGGCAGCTGGAAATCTGGACCTGAAAAAGCTACGTCAGGCTACCTATTATGCACAACTCCAAATGAGCTGAAACTTTACGAGGATTTTGTATGGAATAAATAAGAAATATTGGAGCAAATAAGTATCGGAGGGGGCCATCCTGGTGAGCACAAGACACCAAGGCGTGCCTGGGCCTCCAAGTGCGCCCTGGTGGGTTGTGCTCATCCAGGCCCACCTCCGGTGCCCCCATTATGGTACATAAGTCATTTTGACCTAGAAAAAAAAAATGAGAAGATGACTTTCAGGACGAAGCGCCGCCATCTCAAGGCGAAACCTGGGCAGGAGCACTTTTGCCCTCTGGCGGAGTGATTTCGATGGGGGAACTTCCCTCCCGGAGGTGGAAATCATCATCATCATCACCAACAACAACTCTCCCATCTTGGGGAGGGCTATCTTCATCAACATCTTCAACAAGACCAACTCATCTCAAACCCTAGTTCATCTCTTGTGTTCAATCTTTGTACCGGAACTATAGATTGGTGCTTGTGGGTGACTGGTAGTGTTGATTACATCTTGTAGTTGATTACTATATGGTTTATTTGGTGGAAGATTACATGTTCAGATACATTATGCTATTTAATACCCCTCTGATCTTAAGCATGGTTATCATTTGTGAGTAGTTACTTTTGTTCTTGAGGTCGCGGGAAAAATCACGCTGCAAGTAATCATGTGAACTTGATATGTGTTCGATATTCTGATCATATGTATGTTGTGATTCCCTTAGTGGTGTCATGTGAACATCGACTACATGAAACTTTACCATATTTGGGCCTAAGGGAATGCATTGCGGAGTAGTTATTTGATGATGGGTTGCGAGAGTGACAGAAGCTTAAACTCTTGTTTATGCACTATTCCGTAAGGCGCCGATTGGATCCAAAAGTTTAATGCTATGGTTAGAATTTATTCTTAATACTTTTCTCATAGTTGCGGATGCTTGTGAGGGGGTTAATCATAAGTAGGAGGTCTGTTCAATTAAGAACAACACCTAAGCACCGGTCCACCCACATACCAATCAAAGTAGCAAACAGGAATTAAGCCAACATGATGAAAGTGACTAGATGAAATTCCCGTGTATCCTCAAGAACACCTTGCTTATCATAAGTTACCGTTTTGGCATGTCCTTTGCGTCAAAAGGATTGGGCTACCTTGCTGCACTTTTTTTTACTACTACCGTTACTTGTTCATTCCAAATTATCTTGCTATCAAACTATTCTGCTACTTACAATCTTAGCACTTGCAGACATTACCTTGCTGAAAACCACCTATCATTTCCTTCTGCTCCTCGTTGGGTTCGACACTCTTACATATCTAAAAGGCTACAATTGACCCCATATACTTGTGGGTCATCAGGGGTATAAGCCATGGAGAAGTTAGAATACAATAGTTATAATGAAGAAAAAAATATGAATGGGTTTGCAAAAATACTTAAAGTAGTGATTTGCTTTATTATACTAACAAATCTCACGAGGTTTTGTTTGATTGAAGTTTTCAAGTTTTGGGTGAGATCACGATGGATGAAGGAATAAGGAGTGGCAAGAACCTAAGCTTGGGGATGCCCGAGGCACCCCAAGGTAATATTCAATGCCTCCCAAGCAACTAAGCTTGGGGATGCCCCAGAAGGCATCCCCCACTACAAAAAAAAGACACATCCGTGACATTTTGGGCCGAACAAATTTTTTTCCTGTCATACTTATGACACTTCTATGACGATAACTGTGACAAAAACCGGTATCATCATAGATGTGGTGGGCTCCTACTTCTATGACAAAAAATCATGACAAAAAATGGGCTTTTAAGTCACAGGCGGGCGGAGACACACGGTGCATGACATTCTTTGGGCCGTCCATGACGGAAAAAATCATGGTAGAAGCAAGGGCGAGGAAAATATCGGGGTGTTCCCGGTTACGATGGGTGGTCAGGGCCAAGCGATGCATGGAGGTTTGCGTGTTTCTCTCATACACGCACGCGCGTGGGTGCGAGGCGTTGGGCTCTAACTGAACCTGAGCGAGGCATTCGCCTACTAAACCCGAGCGATTGCACTACAGGCTACGCATTACTGAACCCGAGCGATCAATCGATGGCTGTTAACTAAACCTGATCGAGCGATTCCTTCGCTACTGATGCTAACTGAAACCGATTGATGCTATCTTTGGATGAACAGTGAGCATTGCAGGGGGGTTTGGATGAACAGTTCCCAGTGGGGGTGGATGAACAAGATCCCCGTGGTGTTGCCTCTGGTGAATAGGACACCAATCGATCGAGCCGGTTGGGGCTGGATGAATAGGACCCCGTGGAGGGCTGGATGAACAGGACGACCCCGTGGAGGGCTGGATGAATAGTAGATGGTGGAGGGGTGGATGAACAATAGCCCGTGGAGGGGTGGTTGAATAGGAGCCCGTGGAGAGGGCTGGTTGAACAGTAGCCGGTGGAGTAGCACGCGGTGGAGGCTGGATGAACAGGAGCCCGTGGATGAACAGTCGCAGGTGGAGGCTGGAGGAGGTCGACGGTAGATGAACAGTAGCCCATGGAGGCTGGAGGAGGTTGGCGGTGGAGATGAACAATATCCCGTGGAGTCCCGTTTTGCGGTATGCCACACCCCTCCTGATGAACAGGACCCCTGTTTCGACCATAGCGCTCCAACACAAGTTAGTTACCTCCATTTTGCAGTACGCCACACCCCTCCCGATCAACAGGACCATGTTTCGACCATAGGAGGTCCAACACAAGTCCGTTTCCTCCGTTTTGCGGTACGCCAGACCCCTCCCAATGAACAGGATTTCGTTTCGAATGTGGCCGGTCGAACACAAGGCCGTTTCCTCCGTTTTGCAGTACGCCAGGCCTCGTTTCCATCAGCTGTTCCGTCCAAGCCGGTTGGCTCCCACACATTTCGTTGCCTCCTGATGAACATGACGCATTCTGTTGCCTGCCAATGAACACGACGCATTCCGTTGGCTCCCCATGAACACGACGACGACGCAGTTTCTCCGTTCTGACCCAGCCATGTACATGGGCCTGGCGCCACGTGATCTTGTGTAGGCGTTCGAGACCCCTTTGTATATGCGTATGTGGCGATTTACTTTCTTGCACCCTGGCCGCTGTACATATGTGTATATGCTAAGTGCGCGCCTCTACTACGACACGTGCGCGCCTCTACATCGACCAGTATGTACGTACACATTCGCGACCAGAATGACAATGCTACGTATGCTTCGACAAGGTGGGTCCCGACTGTCAGGCACTTCCTTGCGTGCAAAGATGTAGCTAGTGGGTCCCACCAGTCAGGGGCAAATCATTTGTTTTTCCCATAATATGGACGCACTTCCTTGCATGCGAAGATGTAGCTGGTAGGTCCCAACAGTCAGGGGGGAAACATTTTTTTCACGAAATATAGTGGCTCGTCCGGTGGGTCCCTGCTGTCAGGTGGAGGAATCATTATTTTCCACATAATAAGGAGGCAGTTCCTTGCTGCGACCGTGGACCCAGCTGTCAGCCTCTCCACGTACAGTCCACGTCTGATGGAAGTCGTTCCGTGACCATGTTGACCACGCCGCGTCGAGAGCACCAGGTCGGTGGACGACGACGAGGCCTAGGAAGGGGACAACACGGAGCCAGGGGAAGACGCGGCAGTGGAAGCCCACACGGAGAGGAGTATGAGGGTTCACTAGTTCGACTGCGGTGTGAGGCTGCCGTCTCCGCAGGGACTGGCTAGCGGTGGGAGTAGTAGTGGCGGTGAGGCCTCCACGGCAGCACAGCCGGCCACGGGAGGCAGGAGCAGGCGGCACGACCGGCGCTGCTTTGGTATTTGGAGCAAGAAGAACAGAGGTTGAAGAAGCACTACGGCCGTTGGATGAACATCGTACGGTAACTAGAGCTAGAATCATTCATATTGACTGAGTTGACAAAGCCCTCCGTCTCTGTCAACTTAGTAGGCCCTAAGTCGACATCCCACTATCTTTGGGTCCCCGCTAGCAGGGGGAGTATTCTTTTTTTGTGCGTAATAAGGAGGCACTTCCTTGCGTGCGAAGATATAGCTGGTGGGTCCGACCTGTCAGCAGGGGGAACATTTTTTTGGCAAAATACAGAGGCCCTTCCGGTGGGTCCCAGATGTCAGCTCGAGGAATCATTATTTTGTACGTAATAAGGAGGCATTTCCTTGCGTGCGGCCGTGGACCCAACTGTCAGTCTCTCCACGTACAGTCCACGTCCGATGGAAGTCGTTCCATGACCATGCTGACCACGCCTCGCCGAGAGCACCAGGGCGGTGGACGATGGCGAGGCCAAGGAAGGGGACGACGCGGAGCCGGGGAAGATGCGGTAGTGGATGCCCACACGGAGAGGAGTACGAGGGTTCACTAGTTCGGCTGTGGTGTGAGGAAGTCTGCGCGGCATCACATCGGGCCACAAGAGGAGGGAGCAGGCAGTCCCGCCGGCGCTAGTTTAGGCAGCTGGAGCAGGAAGATCAGAGATCGAAGAAGCACGTCGGCCGTTGGATGGACATCCAACAGTCACTCCTGCTAGAATCATGTGTTGACTGACAAAGCCTTGCGTAAACAAGTCAGCCTCAGAATCTATGGCGTGTACAGCCCTTTTGCTATTATTTTTATATATTTTTTCTCATTTTCTAATTCATATGGAATTTATTGCAGCCCGTTTTCCATTTTCAGAATTGCTGCCCATTTTCTGGTCAGTACTAGGGTTAAAAAATTAACTAAATATGTGCGAAATTTTGAAAATTCGCAAATTTTTGCTGGGGAACAAAATATTCTTAATCCAAAAATTAGTAGCCATACTAAAACAAATTTAAAAATAAATTAGTACTATCTCATGTTAAATCCAATGAAATACTATAAAATATCAGTCAAGAACAAAAACAAAAAAATAAACTAATATCCCATTTGCTATAATGTTTTTGGAATTTTCAACCCCTTTGATATTACTTTTAATAGACACTGACCATACTCTTTGGCCAGGCCGGACTGCATCCCTCCTCGTCCTGGAAGATTTGCAGCCCAGTAAGTCGGAGAAAACAAATAGGCCTAGCTTGGGTATTCTTCAAAAAGAAATACTGGGCTACCTATTTTCCCAAAGAAAAACCTGCTACGCTGGTCATGTTGTTAGACGGGCCACAGAGACCGCACAACCCAGTTTATAGTCTGCTCCTCCGAATTACTACTCAAAAAAAGTTGTGCAATTATGTCGTTAATTGACTATACGTTGAAAATGATGTGGGTCCCAGATATCAGCAAGGTGGATTAGAGTAAAAAAATGAGGGGTGCATCTGAGTAGTAAAAGAGGCACTTGCTTGTGTTCGGGAGTGGACCTGGTGGGTCCGTACTGTCATACTCGCAACTACAGTTCTCTCCCGATTCACTATGTTGATAGGGACCGTTTCGAAAAAAACTATGTTGACAGGGCCGGACGGCGGTGCCGCAGCGAGCGCACCAAGGCGGAGGATAAAGTGCTGTCGCCAATGTGCTGGGCTGGGTTGGGCATTCTTATCGAAAAATAAAAATGGACCGGAACTATTTACGATGTTGACTACGATTTGCATGGGTCCGCTGGTTGCAGGACTGGAAGAAAGAAGACTGGTCGATATCTTTGCCTAAGAATAATATCGACTGAATGTAATGACACTATCATATGAAATAATATCCTCCTGTTAAATCTTGAATTTAAAGAACTGGTGCATGAGCAATTAGCTTTATTTATTTATTTACTTATTTATGTTTAGGGGACCATGAGCATGTACCTGGGCCGGATTCATGTGAGAGCCTCCCTTCCAGTTAATTATGGGCTCCTCCATTGGGCCTTCACCAGTGGGTTGCATGTTATCAACAAGTGGAAAAGGTGTTTCGTACGAAAAATAGTATGCGCTATGTACGGTACGGGGCACTAAGGATCGAACCGTGCGACGACTTCCAAAACATTGTGTTTATCGTTCTAACAACACATTTATTCAACCAATGAGACGAAATATACTCTCGATTGTACATTGAAAACAGCAGCAAGAACAACCAGGGCTAGGGTGCAATGAAGCGAAGCGAGGCCGTAAGAGTGAAGGCGCAGCTCTCTCTTCCAAACCAAACATCAGCCATTCTTACAAAAGGGCTACCAAAAAGAACAAGTGTATGCATCAAACTAAATAAAGATCCTACTACACCAAGTGTGCGCATCTAACTAAGCGGCTCGGTTAGGCGTCACTATTTATTGTGTGGAGATTGGTGACGGCTTGAACCAGATGGGTGCACGATGGGGAAACTCCACCCGGCGGTCGAAGTCGATACTTGCGACCCTCTCTCCTACTTTGGGCTGCGAGCGTGGCGGCACATATCAGGGTATGGTGCATGCAGAGACGCATGGTATGCTGTGTACACACAGTTTTGCCTAATGAACGAAACTGTGCTACCATCATGATCCTTGCCGTTCGTTATCTCCTGGTTAATCATATAATTCAGTCCGACAAATAGAGACCATGTACCAAGGCTACTTACCAGCCTCCAGTAAAAAATTCCTGAAGGCCCAGAGAAGCTGGGATCCTGCTCAAAGACCTTGCAGTGACTGTGATTCTATTCCACGAAACAACATGTCCGGTACGTGCGAACGATCATCAATCGTTCTCCATCATCTGATCGAGCCATGAACCACCTGCAACTGCCATGCCACTTTTCTTTGAAAGGCTCTGGGATTAGGAAGGGTAGGGACACTAGGCGGCCTACAACATTATATCAAGTTGGAATCAAATAAAAAAGGGCTCTTGATGTAGTCAATCTTAAGAACAACATGTTATGAGCATCAATATTTTTTCAATAAATGTTGACAGTAATATAAGCAAGCCATCATGATATCATAGGAAAGTAACATACTGCTGTAACAGCCGTTTGTAGTGATGACTGGAGTAGGCCAGCAATACGTTCAACCATAGAAGGAGTCAACAGCGTAAATGAAGCCCTTGTGTTCAATGGCATCAGAGAACCATGGAGGATGTATGATCCTGCGATGGATGTGCAGATTTATCCACTTACCGCAGTGACCTGTCAGATAGGCGAGACCGCGGTTGAAGAACGCAATTAGCTTGAAGTCTTTATAATTGGCAGATCTTGTGGGCACTTGGCAGATTACAACCTTGAGCAAATCAAACTTGGTATCATGTTGGCTACTGTAAGATTCCGAGTATTTTGGGTCGCGGTGCCAAAGAAGTGCAGTGTTAATCGAAGGAAGGGGGATCAATCGCCGGGTGTAGACCTCCACGAGAATCCAACTGCCACGACCGTCGACGAGCACCATCCAAGACGTGTTCATGCCGACCCAATACATACCATTAATGTAGTTGAGGGTGACGGGGATCAGATCGCAGTCAAGGGGGTTGATGCTCGCCACCCTATGATCGTTATGCTGTGTGACACACCGTTTCTAAAGATTAGGTGGCATTAGCAAGCAAGGAGCTGGCTTAAAAAGCTCCGGCCTGAGGGCTTTGAGTAAATGGTACAACCCCGACGAGCACGCAGCGAGTGGCATGGTACTGAGATTGTCCACACGTGAAACAATGAGCTTGATTACCTCTGTGGGGAGTGAATTCCAGCCACTCTTTCGGCGGATCCTTCTCGGTTCTGCAATTGTTAGTGCTTGGGTTTCGGATGAGGGAGGGAGGCGCCTTAGCGGGGATGGAAGATTGGACGAGATTATGTGCGGACAAAGATGCAGAAGCGAATATGTGTTGTGGGAAGTGGACAGGTGATGATGACTACAACACGCCGCTTGACTTACGAGACACATACCAGCAGCACAGGGTCATATCGATGCCAGACAACTTGCTTGAGTGATCACAGTACTGGTACTCCCTACAGTACCTACTACTATGCCCTAACTTGCTTGAGTAGAGTAGTAGTGGAGTAAGACTCTGCTCTACTACTAGCACCGGAGGAGTAGTATATTCTAATCTAAAATAGTTACAAACTTCAATGCCCGAGCGTAGAACGACTACGAACCACCATCGGTGCTAACTCCAATCCCCAGCAAATGTTTGCTAGGAGACATGGCAGTTGCAAATGCCCGCGACACAGTTATAGTACGTGTGTAAGGGTGGCGGTTTTTAGAAATACTATGGCTTAAAAACAGGCACCGTCAGATGGAAATCTGACAGTTACGTGGGATTCGCCAGGATTGAGCTCGTGCCAAACAATCGCCAAATATCATTACTAAAAAAAGGTTAAAACACCCGGGGCTATAACTTGCACCGGATGACCACTAACAATGATACTAACACAGTTGTAAAATGGTCAAAGACCGTGTATACGTGGTGTTTGGAATTATATGCAAAAAAATTAGCAAGATGCCCGTGCATTGCACAACACACCATCATCACCAACTCGGTTTTTTCTCTACTCCTACCCCTATAAAAGACTAAGTTGGTGATGATGGAGGCGAGGAGGCGTGTTCAGCCGGCGCGTGCAGTGGACGGCGCAGTACTATTTGATTTGTTATAAAAAAACAAAGAAGAGTAGTAGAGATAGAGATAAGAGTAGCGATAGAGACTTAGGGAGGAGCACCATCTACTGCTTCGTGTGCTACTCCTGCACTCCATTCGGCGGCCGCAACGTCCCCTATAGCCACTCCCTCCCGCGCTCCATTCGGCGTGTGCTGTTGAAATTTGGGGAGCACACTCTCGCGACTGCTGGCAGCCACGACTTCACCGACGATGACTTCTTCCCCAACCTTGGCAACCTCTTCCTCAATGACATGGGCGACAACCTCAACGCCAACGGTGCTGCTCCCGTTGCACCATATGTGTTTCTGTCCTTCCTGTTCGAAATCGTGGTAGAATTCATGTTTCCACTCTATATCCTACTACTATGCTAGTCCACATGATTAGTTTAATCTCTGTTATAGCCATCATGATTTATTTTGTTCTTATTCGGATTAAATCTTGTAGTAACTTGCTCATATATTCAACTGGCGTAACGTCCCCTACAACCACTCCCGTTTCATGGACGGCCTGGTCGATGCCTCCAAGGAGCCCTTCATCTACTGCTATGATTACCAGATGCCATTTCGGGGCTCGACGACGGACATCGAGCATCACCTCACGGATGCGTGCAGCGGTCACTACTGGCCCTTGGCGGAGAACATCATGTACGACACGTGCTACCCGTTCACCATGCCGGAGTCGCTGGAGGATCACCGCCGCCTGCTAGTCTCGGAGGAGGACGGCAGCGTCTTCCTCTTGATCGTGGGCACCGGCGAGACCCGCGCAGTCCGCCGCCCCGTCTCTGTAGTGTGCGCCAGGGGCGACGCTGCTGACGCTGACACTGACACGAGGCCGATGTACGGGTGCGTGCTCATTGCTACTACCCCTCCCAGTTACGTGGGCGGCGACACCGGCTACATCAAACTGACTTGGACTCTGCCGAGCTGGCACCTTCCTGTCGATGTGGACATGGAAAACGCATGGTATTATTTACCCCCCAACGCGGTGCACGGGGACTCCAAGGAGGTTCACCTAGACATATGCATTATCAAGTTAAATGTTGATCATTAGTCTTCGCTGAATGTAATCCGCTGTTAAGCATGTGGAGACTTCCATGCATGATCTTGCTCTATTGGAGTATCACGCATGAATAAAAGTGTATCCGTTTATGGTTTAGTCTAGAATCTTCCATGTATGAACTTTTACTATAGTACTAGTGAAAGACTTACTATGAACCATTTCTTACATCTCCTCTGCCCCTACCAAGTCATCCTGATTTAATCCCTCCGTCTAGGTGTATAAGGGCATGGTTAATACTTAATAGTATAGCCAACTGTTGACTACAAGAAAGTGCCATGTCATCTGTAGCCAACATGTATAACAATCGATACTCAAAAACTAATTCTTAAAGATCATTTCGTGCAAAGCACAATAAGTGTTATTTCTTCACAAGTTTTGGATGTAGGTTGAACAGTTGAACGCTTTTGTTTGCAAAAGATACCTTTTTATCTATTTCACCTGGACGTTTGTGATCTCTAGAGATGAAATAATATCCGAAGAAACCTATCGATACCCGTTACACATGAGATGACACCCACATACTTTGTCAAAATAATCAACTCCCCGATCAATGCATTTCATTCTTCCGTGCAACGCACGTGCACCTTACTACTATAGATTAGTACGACCAAAAATTGAACTAACATTACATACAGTGTGATAAATGCTGATGCATGTAACGCCCCGGATTTGATGCGCCAGGTGTCTTCCAGTTAATCGCCATCCTTGCCATGTCATGTGCTTGCGTGTTGCATTTTTCCATGTCATCATCTGCATTCCATATCATGTCATCATGTGCATCTCTTTGTGCATACGTGTTCGTCTCATGCATCCGAGCATTTTCCCCGTTGTCCGTCTTGCAATCCGACACTCCTATGTCCCCCAGCGTCCCCCCTTTTGTCTCCTATTGTGAGCGGGTGTTAAACTTTCTCGGAATGGTCCGAGGTTTGCCAAGTGGCCTTGGTATACCACCGGTAGACCGCCTGTCAAGTTTCGAGCCATTTGGAGTTCGTTTGATACTCCAACGGTTAACCGGGGAACCGCAAAGGCCTGTTTTGTGTGCAGCCCAAACCCCCTCCAAAGTGGACCAATAACCCATCCAAACCCCCTCCATGCTCTCGGTCGTTCGATCACGATCGTGTGGGCAAAAACTGCACCTCATTTGGACACTCCTACCTCCTCCTACCTATAAATATGCGTGTCTCCCCGAAATTTGCGCAGATGAAACCCTAGCCCTGCTCCCCTCGCGCCGCCGGACACGTCCAACTCCGGCCGGACATGTCCAGCCTCCACGTCGCCCGGACCAATCTCGGGGCGACACGTCACCCCGCCGCCGCTCCCGGCCAGTGGCATCGCGCCACGTCGCCCCCAGCTCCTCTCCCCCGCGCCTCCTCTCTCTCTCCGCTGCCCGCGGCCGCCCACGGGGCCGGATCCGCGCCGCCCGCGATCGCATGGCGCCGAGCCGTGGCTCCGCTCACCGGCGATCGCGGCCTCCTCCGCCGCCTTGCTTCTCCTCGCGCCGCCGCCCGGTGCCCGCTCTGCCGCCAACTCCATCTGCGGCGCCTCGTCGGAGTCGTCCGGTCACGCCGCCGCCCCCACCGGCGAAGCTCCGCCACCGGCGCCGCCAAAGCCGCCGACCGCGCCCTCCGTCGCCTCCTCGCCGCCAAGGTTCGCCGTTCCGCGCGCCTCCGCCGCCCCTGGCCGATCCCGCCACCTCCACGTCGTGGTCCGGAACCTCCCCGTGGTCCCCGTCATCGCCGGAGTTCGCGGAAGCTCGCCGGAGCTCCACTCCGGTCGGATCTACCCTGGGTGGATGAGATCCACCGGGAGTCAAACCAAATAGCACCCGCGCCCTGGATCCCTCCGTCCCGGATATCCTCGTCCTGTTGACTTCCGGAGGGCATAAATTTCACTAAGTCCCTGAGATTTTTGCATTCTGGTCCCGTGTTCATCGCATCATATCTCATCATCCATAGCTCCGTTTCATGCATATGATATATCAAAATATAGTTGTGACATGCTATTCTTTTCATTACATTGTGCCATGCTTGTTTGAGATCATTTTGATGCCCGAATCATCGTTGCAAGAGTGCTATGTGATGTTAACCTGCTGAAACTGTTATAACTTGCTGTTTTGTCTTTTTCGTTGCATTTTGTGTGTGCATCTTATGAGCTTGATGTCTACATGTGTTTTGTGCTACATCAAGCTATATTTAAAGGGGTGCTTGTCTTGTATTTTGGTGAGTTTTGTAGTGAGTGCATTGAGCTTGTTAATAGGGTACTTGTTGTTGCTGTTTTGGTAGTCTGAATATGCTATATCATGATGCTATGTAAACCTGCTGCTACAAGTCATTCTATGCACAATCTGGAGATGTTCACTAAGGATGTTTTGTTACACGTGTCATGGTCTATCCATTCATGCCCCTGGTTGCATTTATAGCCTGATGCAACTTGTTGTTATCTTGCTCCAAACTTGCTAAATAATGTTGTTGTCAGCCTGTTAACATTAAGTTCAATCTTGCCATGAGCTTTGCTAGTGATCCATGCACCCTATGAACTTATTCTTGCTATTCTTAGCTTCATAAACATGTATTCTTACTGTTGGTTACCTTGTCATGCCATTAATTGCTCTTTGATGAGTGATACAAGCTCACCAACATGCCGTCTTATTGTTGTTCCTGCCATGTATGAATCTGTCATATCATTTGCCATGTTTGCATGGATGATTCCATCTTTTCTCTTGTTATTTAGAATTAGTTCAGTAAGGGAGTTGTGTTCTTTGTATTTAGTATTAGCATGCCATGCATTAGTTTGCCATGTTAAGTTCCTGTAACATGTTGTTTGATAGCTCTAAACATTGCAACCTGATGTTATTTCTGCTAAGTCTGAAACGGTTATACTTTGAAATCTTGCCATGTCCTTTTGTGCATGTTATAGTGTTTTCTGGAGATAGCTCGGTGTTCATGATTTGTCATGCTTTACCTGTACATCATGAACAAGCCTTTTGTTCTCATGTTGAGGTGCTGTAGCATATTGTTTTGATGCTTGCTAGATGCCTAGTTGCTGTTTTGGACAGCTTGTCCTTTAAAGTTGTATAGGGTGTATGTGTTGAACCGTTGCTCCGTTTTGAGTGTGCTCTATATGAAACTTGCTTGATTTTGCATGTAGTTTTATATTATCATGTTGCATCCTTGATTTGAGGTGTTTGCTTGATGTTTGTATGCATTTTGCATCAATGCCATGTGTTAACTTGTTTTGCTCATATCTTCTAGGTCGTAGCTCCGAACTAAATGAACTTTATATGTAACTTCACTAGAATTTCATGCAGATCCTCTTGGTGCTCTGTAACTTGCTGTTTAACAACTAGAACTTAATGTTTGTTCAGATATGGACCAATTTCTAAATTTGCATATGAGGACTTACCGGAATTGTTATATGTTGTTCCCGGCCTCATTTAAACTTGTTTTGATGTGTTGCTCTTGTATGCATCATCTCTTGCCATGAGTAGCTTCATGTAGCCTTATCATGCATCATACTTGGTTGAGCATCATGCCTTGTCATTTGTGGTGTGTTTACGATGTTGTGTGCTTCTTCTCGAGAGTTCCTATTTCGTTGCAATCGTGAGGATTCGTTCATCTACCCTTGGTTCGGCTTCATCTGTTCGTCTTCTTCATGGACTCATTCTTCTTCCTACCGTGATTTCAGGCAAAGTGACCGTCACCTTAGATCTCATTACTATCATCGCTATGCTAGTTGATTCGTTCTATCGCTATGCTGCGCTACCTATTATTTGCTCTTCAAGCCTCCCAAATTGCCATGTCAGCCTCTAACCTTTTCACCCTTCCTAGCAAACCGTTGCTTGGCTATGTTACCGCTTTGCTCAGCCCCTCTTATAGCGTTGTTAGTTGAGGTGAAGTTGAAGATTGCTCCATGATGGACATGATTATGTTGGGATATCACAATATCTCTTATTTAATTAATGCATCTATATACTTCGTAAAGGGTGGAAGACTCGGCCTTATGCCTGGTGTTTTATTCCACCCTTGCCTCCCTAGTTTCCGTCATACCGGTGTTATGTTCCTTGATTTTGCGTTCCTTATGCGGTTGGGCGATTTATGGGCCCCCCTTGACAGTTCGCTTTGAATAAAACTCCTCCAGCAGGGCCCAACATTGGTTTTACCATTTGCCTCACCTAGCCCTTTTTCCCTTGGGTTTCCGGAGCTCGAGGGTTATCTTTATTTAACCCCGCAAGCCAGTGCTCCTTCGAGTGTGAACTGAGCTGCCTGCGGGTCCACCTCGGGGAAACTTGAGGGTTGGTTTTACTCGTAGCTAGTCTCATCCGGTGTTGCCCTGAGAACAAGATATGTGCAGCTCCTATCGGGATTCGTCGGCACATCAGGCAGCTTTGCTGGTCTTGTTTTACCATTGTCGAAATGTGTTGTAAATCGGGATTCCGAGACTGATCGGGTCTTCCTGGGAGATGGAATATCCTTCATTGACCATGAGATCTTGTGATGGGCTAAGTTGGGACACCCTTACAGGGTATAAATTTTCGAAAGTCGTGCCCGCGGTTATGTGGCAGATGGGAATTTGTTAATGTTTGGTTGTAGATAACTTGACACCAGATCCGAATTAAAACGCATCAACCGCGTGTGTAGCCGTGATGGTCTCTTTTCAGCGGAGTCCGGGAAGTGAACAAGGTTTTGAGTTATGTTTGACGTAAGTAGGAGTGCAGGATCACCTCTTGATCATTGCTAGCTTCACGACCGTTCCGTTTGCTCTCTTCTCGCTCTTATTTGCGTATGTTAGCCACCATATATGCTTAGTCGTTGCCGCAACCTCACCACTTTACCCCTTCCTTCCCCATTAAGCTTTGCTAGTCTTGATACCCATGGTAATGGGATTGCTGAGTCCTCGTGGCTCATAGATTACTACAACAACAGTTGCAGGTGCTGGTTATGCGATAATCACGACGCGAGAGCGATGTTTGCTTGTTTGGAGTTCTTCTTCTACTTCTTCTTCGATCAGGGGATAGGTTCCAGGTCGGCAGCCTGGGCTAGCAGGGTGGATGTCGTTTGAGTTTCTGTTTGTGTTTCATCCGTAGTCGGATGGTGCTCCTATGTAAGATGATGTTGTATTCGTGTGGCATTGTATGCCTTTTGTATGTATCCCCATCTATTTATGTAATGTTGATGTAATGATATCCACCTTGCAAAAGTGTTTCAATATGCGGGTCTATCCTTGGTGGTACCTTCGAGTTCCACTTGGATAGGGTCGCATATTGGGCGTGACAAGTTGGTATCAGAGCCTCGACCGACCATAGGAGCCCCCTTGATTGTTGGCCGTTGTTGAGTCTAGAAGAAAAACATTTTGAGTCTTAGGATTATATATATCGGAGAGTAGAATTCTTTTTACTCCTCAGCCCCTTCGTTGCTCTGGTAAGGAATGTTGACGTAGGTGTTTTGAATTTCTCCTCTTCCCCTTCAAATTTTCTTTAGGATCACGCAGTTGGTTTTTCGATCGTTGTTCCTCAGCTCCTTTCATCTGGTGCTTTTCTCGTCAAGTTGACTCGAGCCTCTTCATCTTTGAGTTCAATCCTTAGTTGTTTTCTTTTCCCACCCGCCCACCCCTTCTTCTTCTTGAAACTGAGTCTGTAATCGAGTATCCATCCTACTCGTGCGAAGTCTTTGCTTTCTTTCCTCAATAATGCCAACTGGTGTTTTCTCTTCAAGTTATTCGTTGGTTCCCCCGTCCTAGTTGCCTTTGTTTTTCCTACCATTCCACCCTCTTCTTCCCGGAGCCTGAGTCTCTTTCGAGAATCAATTTCATTCGTACGGAGCCTCTTTAGTCTTCCCTCAGTTATTTCAACCGCTGAATTCTCTTTTGTTTGACATTCTTCATGTCTTTTTCTTTTCCGGTGGACTCAATTCAAGTTTTTTGGGTTGATCATATTCTTTTCCTCGGCTCAAGTGTTTTCCCCTTGCTCGTTCACCTCTCGCCAGTTTATCTTTTCAGAGTGCTCAAGACATCTCAGGAGATTCGTCTGTGTTCCAATTAATTCGAGGTTGTCACCTCATTCAAATATTTCAATTGTTCTGGTGCATCATTTATCTGTTCAACAATCCTTTTTTTCAATGGTGTTTCCTTTCAGTGGGCCCTAACCCACAGGTCTTTTCCCAGGATCTTACCTGACTCTTCTAATTATTCCGGATCCATTCATAATTATTTTAGGACTCCGACGTAAGAATGAATTTCATCAGTCAGATGCCTTCTCCAAGATCTCGTTCAAATTCTTTTCATTGTTGGCTGAACCTCTTCGTTTTTCATTCTCTCGGGGTATGTCAGTAATTTTGGTGGTGTTTTCCGTCGTCATTTGAAGACCGAAGAAGAGCTTTTCCTCTAAATCTTGTCTGTTCTCTCGAAGATTCGCGGTTCTAGTCTCTTGTTATACTCTCGAATTATTCATTTGTCAGATATTGTTTTTCTTACCCATCCGGAGTATGTCAGAAGTTGTTTTCCCGTTTCTTTTCACCAGAGGCCAACGTTCCAGAAGAATTCTTCATCCTCACATTTCAGCTAATGTTATCCAATTATCCCGGTGCTCCGTTCAAGTGTTCTTTAATCAGCTCATGATCTCTTTGTTCTTTTGCATCTAAATCCCCTCGACCATATTGGTTATTCTAATTCTTCCCGGTGATCCAGTCTCTTTCATCAGTCATTTTTGATTTTTTACGGTGGTTCGTTCAAGATTTCACTTCCTTCGTTATCATATCAAATATTCATTGTTCCCAAATCCCACCGGTGGTTCCATCAATACATTCTCAAGTTTGCGCTATATCCCTCTTAATTCTTTCTACGAGAATAAGTAGTATGCCAAATCCGTTGTTTCTCATCAATTTAAATTGGTGAAGGATACACATAGCGTAATTCCTATTATTGTTTCATCCAAGTGATCTAGTTTCTTCTTTCCAGAGTTGTTCATCATGTCACATTTCTCGGTTCGAGATGTTTCATCTTTTCTTTTCCTGAGTTCCAAGTCTTCCGCATTATATCATCGCGAAGCTCCATCTAAATCATTGCAAGGCCTCACCTTCTGTTTTCAACTTCCCTTTCTTTCTATCATCCTTTTATTACCGGAGTTCTTCATGGAGGCTCTACATGGTGGGTCGTCAAGGATTCTTTTCATTCTTCAATTGTTCTTCAAGTTTTCTCTCGTGGTTATGATCCGCCAAGCTACACTCTAAAATAAACATGGTGCTCAACACATGTTTTGTTTTGAGGAGTTCAAGCATTCTTCATCTTGCATCCGAAGTGCAATTCTTCCTACCTTATCTTTTGAGGCAGTGTTATGTCATTCTTGATAATTTTCCTTCGTGTTTCATGATTCACAAGTTTTCAAGACTGACATATTTAAATCCATCATTTTCTGTTCGTTCAAGAGATCTTTTCAACCAATCAATCTTTTCTTGGAGTTATATTGGGTTATATGTCACCTACAACCTTCCCTAAGGAATGTATCTATTTGTGGTGCTTATCAATGATCCAATTTTCTCCTTCCCATCTCAGTGAAGAAGTTTTTCATCTCTTTGGTGCTCTCAGTCAAATCAATGTTTTCCATTAGTGGCCGGTTGTCACCTCATAGTCTTGAGATGTTTTCCATAAGCCCACTACAAGCTTATTCGTTTTGTTGTTGGTTTTCCAACAAATCCGTTATAACCTTCTTGGAAGGGTGCTTTCCAAGATCATTTGTGGCAGAAGTTGGCATTTTCTTCTCCATTCTTTTATTCCAATGATCTATCGTCTATTCTTTCTTCCGAAGGCATGGTGATGTTGCTCTCTTCACTCATCATCTCGAATTGTGAGGATCGTGTTCCTTTCGTGCTTATCCATTTAACCGGAGTGTCATGTCCTCTTTTCAAGTTCTTTCATCTTATCAAGTTTTGCCCCCTTCTCAACCGGAGTACTGTCTGAAATCTTTCTTACCCCTTGTGCCATTCTTTCAATAGTTCCGGAGGTAGTGTGTTGTTGATTTCATCAAGTATCCTCTCAATCTCGTGTTCTATTCCTCCATGTTTCACCCGGAGTGATGCCTAAATCCTTTCAGTCTTATTCGTTTCTTATCTCGTTCTAATCGGAGTGGTTTCAGAGTTTGTCTTCTTCTTGAGCTTTTCATTCTCTTCATATTCGCCGTTCATCTTTTTTACCCGAGTGCTCTCGACTTTGTTCATATTTTCTCTTGAGTTCTTGTTTCAACTCATCCCTCATCCTTTTCCCTTCCGTCTCGGTCCTAAGATCTCGGGACGAGATCTCTTGTTAGTGGAGGAGTGTTGTAACGCCCCGGATTCCATGCGCCAGGTGTCTTCCAGTTATTCGCCATCCTTGCCATGTCATGTGCTTGCATGTTGCATTTTGCCATGTCATCATCTGCATTTCATATCATGTCATCATGTGCATCTCTTTGTGCATACGTGTTTGTCTCATGCATCCGAGCATTTTCCCCGTTGTCCGTCTTGCAATCCGACACTCCTATGTCCCCCGGCGTCCCCCTTTTGTCTCCTGTTGTGAGAGGGTGTTAAACTTTCTTAGAATGGTCTGAGGTTTGCCAAGCGGCCTTGGTATACCACCCGTAGACCGCCTGTCAAGTTTCGTGCCATTTGGAGTTCGTTTGATACTCCAACGGTTAACCGGGGAACCGCAAAGGCCTCTTTTGTGTGCAGCCCAACCCCCTCCAAAGTGGCCCAATAACCCATCCAAACCACCTCCATGCTCTCGGTCGTTCGATCACGATCGTGTGCGCGAAAACCACACCTCATTTGGACACTCCTACCTCCTCCTACCTGTAAATATGTGTGTCTCCCCGAAATTTGCGCAGATGAAACCCTAGCCCCGCTCCCCTCGCGCCGCCGGACATGTCCAGCCTCCACGTCGCCCGGAGCAATCCCGGGGCGACACGTCACCCCACCGCCGCTCCCTGCCAGTGGCGTCGCGCCACGTCGCCCCCAGCTCCTCTCCCCCGCGCCTCCTCTCTCTCTCCGCCTCCGCGGCCCGTGGGCCCGAGGCTGGCCCGCCGGAGCCGGATCCGCGCCGCCCATGACCAAGGCGCCCGAGCAGCAGCTCCGCTTCGCCGGCGACGCGGCCGCCACCGCCGCCTTGCTTCTCCTCGCACCGCCGCCCGGTGCCTGCTCGCCGCCAGCTCCACGCGGCACCTCGCCGAGTCGTCCGGTCACGCCGCCGCCCGCTTCCCGAAGCTCGCCGAGCGTCGCCGCGCCCCACAGGCGAAGCTCCGCCACCCGGGCGCCCGCCACGCCGCCGACCCCGCCCTCCCGTTGCCTCCTCGCCGCCCAGGCTCGCCATTCTTCGCGCCTCCGTCGCCCCTGGCCGGTCCCGCCACCTCCACGTCGTGGTCCGGAACCTCCCCGTGGTCCCGTCGCCATCGGAGGAGTGGAAGCTTCGCCGAGCTCCGCTCGGCGGATCTACCCTGTGGATGAGATCCACCGGTAGTCGAACCAAACAGCACCCGCGCCACGGATCCCTCCGTCCTGGATATCCTCGTCCTGTTGACTTCCGGAGGGTATAAATTTCACCTAGTCCCTGAGATTTTTGCATTCTGGTCCCCTGTTCATCACGTCATATCTCATCATCCATAGCTCCGTTTCATGCATATGATATGTCAAAATGTTCGTTGTGAGATGCTCTTCATATCATAACATTGTGCCATGCTTGTTTGAGATCATTTTTATGCCCGACGCATCGTTGCAAGAGTGCTATGTGATGTTAACCTGCTGAAACTGTTATAACTTGCTGTTTTGTCTTTTTGTTGCATTTTGAGTGTGCATCTTATGAGCTTGATGTCTACATGTGTTTTGTGCTACATCAAGCCTTATTTACAGGGGTGCTTGTCTTGTATTTTTGTGAGTCTTTTAGTGAGTGCATTGAGCTTGTTAAGTAGGGTACTTGTTGTTGCTGTTTTGCTAGTCTGAATCTTCTATATCATGATGCTATGTAAACCTGCTGCTACAAGTCATTCTATGCATAATCTGGAGATGTTCACTAAGGATGCTTTGTTATACGTGTCATGCTCTATCGATTCATGCCCCTGGTTGCATTTATAGCCTGCTGTAACTTGTTGTTATCTTGCTACAAACTTGCTAAATAATGTTGCTATCAGCCTGTTAACATTAAGTTCAGTTTTGCCATGAGCTTTGCTAGTGATCCATCCACCCTATGAACTTGTTCTTGGCATTCTTAGCTTCATAAACATGTATTATTACTGGTGCTTACCTTGTCATGCCATTAGTTGCTCTGTGGTTAGTGGTACAAGCTCACCAACATGCCTTCTTATTGTTGTTCCTGCCATGTATGAATCTGTCATATCATTTGCCATGTTTGCATGGATGATTCCATCTTTTCTGTGGATATTTAGAATTAGTTAAGTAAGGGAGTAGTGTTCTTTGTCTTTAGTATTATCATGCCATGCATTTGGTTTCCATGTTAAGTTCCTGTAACATGTTGTTTGATAGCTCTAAACATTGCAACATGATGTTATTTCTGCTAAGTCTGAAACTGTTATAATTTGCAATCTTGCCATGTCTTTTTGAGCATGTTATAGTGTTTTCCGGAGATAGCTCAGTGTTCATGATTTGTCTTGCTTTACCTGTACTTCGTGCCCATGCCTTTTGTTCTCATGTTGAGGTGCTGTAGCATATTGTTTTGATGCTTGCTAGATGCCTAGTTGCTGTTTTGGACAGCTTGTCCTTTAAACTTGTATAGGGTGTATGTGTTGAACCGTTGCTCCGTTTTGAGTGTGCTTTATATGAAACTTGCTTGATTTTGCATGCAGTCTTATAGTATCATGTTGCATCCTTGATTTGAGGTGTTTGCTTGATGTTTGTATGCATTTTGCATCAATGCCATGTTTAACTTGTTTTGCTCATATCTTCTAGGACGTAGCTCCGAACTAGATGAACTTTATATATAACTTGACTAGAATTTCGTGTAGATCCTCTTGGTGCTCTTTAACTTGCTGTTTAACAACTACAACTTAATGTTTGTTCAGGTCTGGACCAATTTATAAATTTGCATATGAGGACTTACCGGAATTGTTATATGTTGTTCCTGGCCTCATTTAAACTTGTTTTGATGTGTTGCTCTTGTATGCATCATCTCTTGCCATGGGTAGCTTCATGTAGCCTTGTCATGCATCATACTTGGTTGAGCATCATGCCTTGTCATGTGTGGTGTGTGTACCATGTTGTGTTCTTCTTCTCGATAGTTCCTATTTCGTTGCGATCGTGAGGATTCGTTCGTCTACGCTTGGTTCGGCTTCATTCGTTCGTCTTCTTCATGAACTTGTTCTTCTTCCTATCGGGATTTCAGGCAAGATGACTGTCACCTTGGATCTCATTACTATCATCGCTATACTAGTTGCTTCATTCTATCACTATGCTGCGCTACCTATTATTTGCTCTTCGAGCCTCCCAAATTTCCATGTCAGCCTCTAACATTTTCACCCTTCCTAGCAACCCGTTGCTTGGCTATGTTACCGCTTTGCTCAGCCCCTCTTATAGCGTTGTTAGTTGCAGGTGAAGTTGAAGATTGCTCCATGATGGACATGATTATGTTGGGATATCACAATATCTCTTATTTAATTAATGCATCTATATACTTGGTAAAGGGTGGAAGACTCGGCCTTATGCCTGGTGTTTTGTTCCACTCTTGCCGCCCTAGTTTCCGACACACGGGTGTTATGTTCCTTGATTTTGCGTTCCTTACGCGGTTGGGTGATTTATGGGACCCCCTTGACAGTTCGCTATGAATAAAACTCCTCCAGCAAGGCCCAAGCTTGGATTTACCATTTGCCTCACCAAGCCCTTTTTCCCTTGGGTTTCCGGAGCCCGAGGGTCATCTTTATTTAACCCCCCGGGCCAGTGCTCCTTCGAGTGTTGGTCCAAACTGAGCTGCCTGCGGGGCCACCTCGGGGAAACTTGAGGCTTGGTTTTACTCGTAGCTAGTCTCATCCCGTGTTGCCCTGAGAACGAGATATGTGCAGCTCCTATCGGGATTTGTCGGCACATCGGGTGGCTTTGCTGGTCTTGTTTTACCATTGTCGAAATGTCTTGTAAGACGGGATTCCGAGACTGATCGGGTCTTCCTGGGAGAAGGAATATCCTTCGTTGACCGTGAGAGCTTGTGATGGGCTAAGTTGGGACACCCCTGCAGGGTATAAACTTTCGAAAGCCGTGCCTGCGGTTATGTGGCAGATGGGAATTTGTTAATGTCCGGTTGTAGATAACTTGACACCAGATCCGAAATAAAACGCATCAACCGCGTGTGTAGCCGTGATGGTCTCTTTTCGGCAGAGTCCGGGAAGTGAACAAGGTTTTGAGTTATGTTTGACGTAAGTAGGAGTTCAGGATCACCTCTTGATCATTGGTAGCTTCACGACCTTTCCGTTTGCTCTCTTCTCGCTCTTATTTGCGTATGTTAGCCACCATATATGCTTAGTCGTTGCCGCAACCTCACCACTTTACCCCTTCCTTTCCCATTAAGCTTTGATAGTCTTGATACCCATGGTAATGGGATTGCTGAGCCCTTGTGGCTCACAGATTACTACAACAATAGTTGCAGGTGCAGGTTATGCAATGATCATGATGCGAGAGCGATGTTTGCTTGTTTGGAGTTCTTCTTCCGCTTCTTCTTGATCGGGGATAGGTTCTGGTCGACAGCCTGGCTAGCGTGGTGGATGTCGTTTGAGTTTCTGTTTGTGTTTCATCCGTAGTCGGATGGTGCTCTTATGTAATATGATGTTGTATTCGTGTAGCATTGTATGCCTTTTGTATGTATCCCCATCTATTTATGTAATGTTGATGTAATGATATCCACCTTGCAAAAGCGTTTCAATATGCGGGTCTATCCTTGGTGGTACCTTCGAGTTCCTCTTAGATAGGGTCGCATATTGGGCGTGATAAGTTGGTATCAGATTCCGATCTCTATTTTTCATTAATGGTTCAAACAAGATTCACTATCTTTCTTATTCTACTCTTTCACAAACGGATCTGAACTGACTTCTTTGGATCTTATCCCATTCATACAAATGAACATATTATAGTATAGGCAAGTAATCCCTATTATTAAGTCATTCACAATCCATATCATTATCCTGATATTTACTAAGTCCAATTTGAGAATACTTTTTTCTTTTTGAGTCCCTTTAATTGACATAGATACAAGTACTCTACTAGGATGATGCACAATAAATAGTCAGGATAGCTCAGTTGGTAGAGCAGAGGATTGAAAATCCTCGTGTCACCAGTTCAAATCTGGTTCCTGGCACAGAACGAACAATGAATGCCTTTTCGGGAAAGAAAAGGGCCACATATTTTTTATAGGGAAAAGCTTTTTTTAAGGGGAAGAATCATCAACAAAAAATCCAGGAAAGAACAGCGAAGGAAAAACGTGAAAAAACAAGTGTTTTCCCGGAACGGAATAGCGGAAATTCCATACATTGATCACAAATGTTGCATGTCTTTCCTTAAGCTGGAGTACTTTGAGTTAGAAGGCCTACTTTATTCGTCCTTTTAAAGCCTAATTATTCGTCTAGCTATTTCCAATTCTAATAAATAACCCGATCATATCATATCTTGGAAAACCCTAAGACTACCCAAGGCTGTACCCTACAGTGTTACCTATAGTCTATACTTGTGTATACGTTGCCTTCTGGGGTGGCAAGCTAGAACCAAGTTTTCTAGGTATCAATTCCAATTTAAGTCAATGATCCTCATTTTCTCCAACATTAAGAAGATTATTGGTAAGGTGACCAACCATCACGCAGGATTCCGGGTCGGAGTAGCACCTCTTGCCTGATATATATAGGTCGTTACTGGCGATTCGTTTGTGCCCTATGGTGTTCAATTGCCCGTTTGTTCCCTCCCCCTCGGGACGGCTCAACCTACTTTGCCCGCTCAGGCGCTCCAAAATGCTCTGACTAGACTGGCGACACCCATGATTTGTCCATCTTTCAAAATGGCATTTCGTAAGGGCTCATAAGGTAGGAGGAATCACAGATCCTCCGTGCACTTTCGCCTAGAGTTAGTTTTATTTTCACTCTTTATGCGAGTGGTGGCTAAACCTGAAACTTTTCCTTGAAATGAAATAAAGATCTAACTTTATTCCAGTAGTGGTTTTTGCAAATGTAGATTATCTTGTTGATTAACACCCACTTTCCATACCCTGCAATTCAGAGGCCATCACCTCTGGTCTTTTAGTAACATATCAGTAAACAAGGCTCTCCTCGTGTAGCTTTTTGTTCTCGACGAAGAAAATCTCATTGATTACTTAGAATGCCGGATGAAGCAAGTTACAGCATTGGTTCTTTCGTGATTCACGTATATTGGAAATCTCTTTCTTTAGGAAATGGGATGGCATTCAATTCTAACTTAGGGATTCTCTTCTTCTTGAACATTCATTAAAAGAAGGACTCTGGATTTAATGCTAAAGTTTAGTACTGGGCCGAGCGTACTTACCTACTTAGACAAGAGGGATACTTATAGATCTCTATGAGCGTAAGGCAAAGTGGGCAAGACTACTTCCACAACTACATTTTCGCTTAAGCAGGACCTGTGAGACCTCGAAGCAACCGTCTACTACTAGTTATAGATGCTATTTCTAATTGAATAGAATGGATGCTTCACAGCGGTTCTGCGACAGGCAGGGCAGCCGGGTGAACATAGGCAGCTGTTCCTATAGAACACAAGTCTTTCTCTAAAGCACGACCTTCCGATTGGACTACGTCTGGTCTCTATCCTTTTTATTCCAAAAATGGGTCCTCGATCAAAATGATCTGGTGTCTATGTCCATGTCTGAGGTTGGTAAACCCTATATCTATTGCGGGGTGGTTTGAGCAAGGGACAGCTTGTAACCCACGACTTACTACTACGAAGATTCTGGCGGAGAGCTTTTCACATATAGATAGGTCGAGATGAGGAAGCTCCGGTAGTCAACTAATAGATAGAAAATCCACCTTGTGAACCGTGTTTGTCTTAAAGTACTGTCTGAGAAGGAATATACATGTTCCAATCCCTCTAGTGGCTATACTGATTGACATAGGTAGCTTTCGTAGTCAAAGCTCATAGGGCCAAATGCTCTATTGGAGTGGGCACGAACACACACAATCAAGGTTCGAAGAACTTCTACTTCACGCCTTGAGGATTCTATGACGCTCACTCAATGGTGTTGTGGCGATTGCAAGCAATCAATAAATAAGGAAGCCAAATTATGGATCCAGGAAGGCTGCATCAGAAGGAAGAGTAGGTGTTGCTATGCCGTTGGCTGGGACTGAGACAGAGAGAGGGGAGCATAGCCCCTATGATCCCGGTAAAGAGTTCCAACTAAGCTCTTCTTAGGTTCTTTCTTTATCTTCCATTCTTATGTTTATATATTAAAGTGTAGTTTTCTTACTGAAATATAATAATATTAATCTAATATGCCCATTGGTGTTCCAAAAGTACCTTACCGGATTCCCGGAGATGAAGAAGCGACTTGGGTTGACTTATACAATGTTATGTATCGAGAAAGGACACTTTTTTTAGTTCACTGCCCTATACATTGAAAGAAGTGCTTTTCCACCGGTATCAACATTCTATCTGGAATTAGTAGTGATAATTGTTGTAGTGTGAGCCAGCCCCGTAAGACACTACGCACCTCCAAATTCTATATGATTTTTGAAATCATTTCATTTATACGACCTGCAAATAAGATAAGATCTTGGCTCGCCCTACAAAAAAACAACTATATTCCCTATAAACTTGCTTGCTTCTTCGAATCTCGAAATAACATATAGAAAGTGTTTCTGTGATGAGACCATTCTTGATCGATAAATGCGATAGGAGCCTATGTGTTTCACGGGTAGCCGGCCAATAGGGGATGGTTGTGAATCCGGCGAACCGACCGCTTTAAGAACGTGATTGTCTTCTCTCACTCAGTTATCAATTGACAAAGATGACCCATTCTTTTTTGCCCTAAAAACGACAATGGTATGGTACTTTTTCTTCAAATCGAGATTGTGTGGGTGTCCGCTCATGTTCACGTTACATGCTAAATCAGGCTTTCCTTGGAAAAACCAAGGACAACCCCTATCTCAGTCTCCTTTCCTTTCTCTTTTCGGGAGCAGAGCTGAAACAGATGGAGTTACCTGGAGATGGAAAATTTCGATTTAACAATAAAAACTGTACAAAGCGTCTCTCACGTCCATTCTTTTATTAGAGATTTTTTCCATCCTACGCTGGATCCGCAGCTTGTGAACCAGCTTTTGGAGGGGGTGGAGACACCTACCTTGAAAGACAGGGACCTACTGTTCCAAATATATGGAATAGATCCCGAAAATAGAGACGCTTTGTTTTCAGAAATCACAACAATGATAGAATCATACATGCAGGAGGCTAAATTGGTTTTGCCAGCGTCATACAATGTGACCGAGTTTTGTGACCAGTTTCTGGGCCCGGATTCTCCCAGGAGTCTAAGGGAGACTTTCATAGATTGACATTTCAAGGGGCACGAAAGCTTCACTTGGAACAGAGGCGTGGTTCATCTTTCTAACGAAATATGGAAGGCCGAAGACTTCCAGCCGGGTAGCCCAGTAAGTGCTCTGAATCTGCTTTTTTTGGAAACCCCATTGGATCAATTTTCCATTATCCCAATAATTGATCTTCATGTGGGCAACTTTTATTTATCATTTACAAATGAAGTCTTGTATATGCTGCTCACTGTCATTTTGGTCGTTTTTCTTTTTTTTTGTTACGAAAAAGGGAGGTGGAAAGTTAGTGCCAAATGCATGGCAATCCTTGGTCGAGCTTATTTATGATTTCGTCTTGAACACGTAAGCGAACAAATAGGTGGTCTTTCGAAAATGTGAAACAAAAGTTTTCCCTCGCATCTCGGTCACTTTTACTTTTTCGTTATTTCGTAATCCCGGTATGATACCCTTTAGCTTCACAAAGTGACAAGTAATTTTCTCATTACTTTGGCTCTTTCATTTTCCATTTTATAGGCATTACGATCGTTGGATTTCAAAGACATGGGCTTCATTTTTTAGCTTCTTATTACTGCGGGAGTCCCCTTGCCGTTAGCACCTTTCTTAGTACTCCTTGAGCTAATCTCTTATTGTTTTCGTGCATTAAGCTTAGGAATACATTTATTTGCTAATATGATGGCTGGTCATAGTTTAGTAAAGATTTTAAGTGGGTTTGCTTGGACTATGCTATTTCTGAATAATATTTTCTATTTCATAGGAGATCTTGGTCCCTTATTTATAGTTCTAGCATTAACCGGTCTGGAATTAGGTGTAGCTATATCACAAGCTCATGTTTCTATGATCTCAATTTGTATTTACTTGAATAATGCTACAAATCTCCATCAAAATGAGTCATTTCATAATTGAATAAAAACGAGGAGCCGAAGATTCTAGGGGGCTACAGCTGCACTTTTGCAGCACTAAACATGGTTCCGGGTACTCAAGATATTGCGTTTGTGTTTGGAGAGGTGTAGATTGTAGATTCCAGCCGAGAAGACCAGGAAAAGATAAGGATAAAGAATGTCATATATCTCAGGAGCTAGATCACTTCCTGATGAACAAGTAAGAATTTCCTCAACAAAAATGGATGGAATTGGACCGAAAAAGTCCATTCTGCTTCGTTATCGATTAGGTATCAGTGTGAACATCAAGATGAATGAGTTAACTAAGTATCAGATCGACCAAATTGAACAAATGATAGCTCAAGATCATGTTGTACATTGGGAATTGAAGAGGGAAGAATGAGCAGACATTGAATGATTAATTTCTATTTCTCGTTATCGTAGAATTCGTCATCAAGATGGATTGCCCTTACGTGGTCAACGAACTCATACGAATGCAAGGACTGCTCGCAAGCAAATTCGGAAATGAAAGAAGGCTACCGAAAGAACAAGCAACGGATTTCGCGCTCATCCCTTGCTAAAGCGCATACATTTTCTTGCTCCTTGGTACTTGTTTGATCAATCACACTGTTCATTAGTTCACTTGATTTTTTGTTCGATGTCTTGAACCGCTTACTAATAACATATACATATAGTAGGCCCCCTTCGCCACTCCACGTCTGGCCCGCCTTGGTCTCGCTCACTTCGCCCGCCTATCGTATCGGGTCGGCTTCGGCTCAAGGCCCCAGAGGGAGAGTATCATTATTGAGTTGACTAACTCCAACCTCGGTATAAAATTCTTTATCAGCAGGTTCGCTTTTCCAGAATCGAAATTTGTATGATAGATCTACGGCGGAGCCGTTTACCAATGTGGAAGTAGTAAGTTTTGACTGACCCAATACAACACCCTTGCTACTACTATTATCCCTCTTTTTTCATGTATCGGCTCGGGGTATCGAAAAGCAAAAGTTCTATCTCCCCTGTCCATAGATTTAAGGATAGCAAGGCATACCAAGGCCATGCCAACAAGAGGAACCATCCGGACTTAAAACAGCCAACCTACCCCCTGCCACTTCTTCCTCTAAGTCAAGTTGATAGATTTCTGTACGAGTTTTCAAGTGCCATCTCCAGTCTAAGAGGTTGAGTTTAGTGATTGTATCGAACAAAAGCCCCTCCCAAGGGCAGGTGCTGCGTCTCTCTCTTCCAAAGTGTGATCATCTTCTCCGGTCTCCGTTTCCACCTATTTTAAATGGTCACTGCATGCGGCACCAATTGAATTTGAATTCTAAAATAAAGTAGACTTCGTGAAGGAACCTATTCTATGGTATCTGCTTCGCCATCTCATCTAGTTTCGGCCTTCTTTGTGAGCAGCTCCTAACTCGCTCGATGGGGTATGATCGCCTTGTTGATAGGTCGATCGGAAAAGAATAAGTTCCAGATCTGAATGTAAAGAAAGTACTCTAACACTTTCTTTGCCATTCTTTTCTATGAGGAGCTCTATTTTGCTAATACAAATGTAATGCTACCTCCCTACGGCGATTCATAACTAGAAGAACTTCGTTGGCACAACGGACCTTATTAAAGGCCTCGGCCGTCGATCAATGAAAGATCTTATCTTGGAGTTCTAGTGCAGGTCGTCGGCCCTTTCTCCTCCTCGATGAGGTGCAAACCCAGGTTACGTAAATGATTATAACTACGTTGGAGCTAGATAAGCAAACCTTCTTACATTTGAGTATGATGGATGTTACACCTTTGCTAGATACAAGCAAAAGCTTTCCAGCTAAGCTAGGAGTCAGAACGAACTCATGAAGCTATCCTTCTGCTTGGATCTCAAGATTCAAATGGAATTTTATCACCCCGGATTTTGGCTTGCATTTCCACTTTATACTTGAGTTAAGCAAGGCACCATCATGGGAGAGAAGATAGCCCCTCGGGATCGCTTACTAGCCGGCCTGCTTGATTTATTTATGAGGTATCCAGATGGCACTGCACCGGCGAGGGAAAGGGAAGCTGATGAGAGGTAAGGGGAAAGTCCATTTAATGAATAGGTTCACTACAGACTGTACTATCTCTAGACCCCCTCTCTATACTCCCTCATAATATATGGATCCCCCGGATAATATTGATCCTCCAACAGCTGACATATCTTATCTAAACTCCCAGAAACCTGGGCATGGATTTTTCGAACTTAGTTGATTTCGCAAGAAGCAACTTGAAAAGCACAAAGACTACATCTAAACAAACCTTACGTCTTCGTTCGGCTCTTGCTTATCTCTCCCTATTTCCTTACTTAAGCTTAGAAGTAGGCATATGGGAAGTTACACAAAGATGACTTATCAGTTGGCCTAAGCTTACTCGATTCCATTCTTTCCAATATCATATACGCCTGGTGAAATGCATCTATCTCCTTTCCTCCCCTTCTTTCTTTTTATCCATTTTATATACCTAGTCGAAGACTACTTCAGATTATAGGGCGGGCTTTTCTACCCATTCACCGGGAACGATCACTGTGTTTGACCGCTCTTGGTATTCAGACCTTGGAATTTTTCGCTAGGAGCTGATCCATTCTTTAAGAGCTCTATACATAAAGAGAAGGCGTATTCACTTAAAGGACTGTGAAATCTACCCTATGCCCCGAAAAGTCTAGGCACCTAAATAAAGTAAAGATGGGATCCCTGACCAATAGATTAAGCTATCCAATGAGTTAGGAACCTTTTTTCTTCCCCCTTCTCTTCTCCGCTTTGCTCTGTTACTCCTTTTGCAGATGGTTGGTCACCACTCTTAGGCTTTTTGTTCTCTGCTTGTGGTGGGTCTCCAATCTTGATCCGGTGTTGACTTAATAGGGAAACCTGCCCAGAAAATGCCCCCTTTTCTGGTCCGGTTAACAAAGCCTGCAAACCAAGAGCGGAACGAAGAGCTAAAACGTCACCTTTACCCTTATCCTATTTCTTTCTTATTTGTAAACCAGACCGCGTCATTCCTTTTTTATTTCTTTGGTAAGGAAGGGACGGCTATTCCCACAGGTTGATCTTGATAAAATCTGCAACGGTAAGCAACTAATAATCTCGATGCAGGACTACCGTTCCCATAGGTTCCTCCTCCAAAACCTTCTTAGGCGAAAAAGACTGGAAGGGCTTATTCCCACTGCTGATTAATGAGAACCTTCTATCGGGAAAGATTTCCTTCTATGCCTAGTGGTTTTTGAATTGCAAATGGGAAAGGCAGAGAGAATTTACTCAAATTCCACTATGTTATGTATACAATGATCAGGTTGCATCTGGTATGATCGGGGTGCTTTATCTAAACTAGGCAGGATAACTTGGCTAACTTTCCTACTCTGATAGCATCTCTGAATGGCAAGTACCCTCAACCGCCATAACGAAGGAATGAATCTACTTTTGACTTGTCCTCCATATGCAATAGTTTGATTGTCAGGTTTCAAGAATGCTGGAAGAGAAGGGAAACCTCAGAGGCAGAAGGTAGAAAAACGATTTCATCATCTTATGGAAGGCATTTCCGTTTTGGTAGACCATTGGGGCAGAAGGAACACTCACCGTAGGCAATTCGTAACTCTATAGATGCAAACCTTTGAGGTAGGCATTGACCATTTGGTACTGTCACTAGTTCGGCATACTATAAAAACCCTTTGGTATAGGTAGACGTGAAGCTACATCAAAAATTGTCATTCTATAGATAGCTTAAGTTTGATACCTTCACAAATCCCCATCGTTGACCGAGATGGAGGTAATCTATCTTTCTGAAACCTGCTATCTTTCCACTTCTATCGGCTCACAACTTTTGGATCAATTCTGCGATAAGGCTGGATGGCCAAGGCGCCCTTTCGAGACTAGGACTCTCAGGTGGGTAAGATTCGGAAAACAGAAAAGCTAACATGAATTCCTGCTTATCCCTAGGTTGCTGCTCTGTTCCCTTAGATGCAATAGTTTACTGATCCGGTTTTCCCTAATTTCAATAGTGAGGAGGATGTCCAATAAAAATACTATATTCTAGTATCTGACCAAAGGGAAGAATGAAAATAAATTGAGATAGAGGTCTCGGAAGTAGGGCCTATTAAAAGTACAGTGCCTTCTTGTTCTTGTTCTTCTGATCGATTGATTCAATTGGATTAAAGGAAAGAGAACACCAAAACTACTAGAGAAAAGCACTTTCACCTGGCTAGCACTTAGCAAGGTTAGTTAGTTTGCTTGGAACGGGAGCATTCCAAATGCATAACTCGAAATGACACTAAAGACTAAAGCTAGAACATCTATAGTGACAGATGAGGGCGAATCGTAACTAGCAGAAGGCCTCCGAACTGCTTCAAATCAAGAAATTGTGGGGAGCTTTTGGTCAAGTCTTGAAAGGGACTCCCATCCCAGAGTGTGAAAGCTCTCGGGAGAAGGGAATCGACAACACAACTGGAGCTGCCCTTTCTTTGGTTTAGTAAGAAGCTTCCTCAAGTATGTCGATTTGTAATGCAGTCAGTTCACTCGAATCCCTTGACTTCATGCACGGGACTCGACCATCAATCCTTTTTGTGACGAGCTGTGGTTGGGTGCTCTGAAACCTCCTTAAAAGGAGGGGCGATGGGGTAAGGTAATTGAAGTAACTAGCCAAGATTAAGATTAGGCATAAGCATAATAAACCGATGCATCCGGCGGTGAATCTAGAATAGAGGCCGGTGGGGAAGCAAAAGATGCAAGAGAGCCTTTTTAGGGAAGGAAGGGACGGCCGAGAATGATGTCCTTTCTCGTGCCTAATGCCTAATGCCTAAGCGGGGCGCCCTCTGTCTGCTACTTTACACTACTCCTTGAGCGCGTCCTCTCGGCTCTCCTCGAAACTATTCAAGTTTTGAATTCCATTTCTATGGATAGGTTCTAAGCATATGAGAGAAAGGCGGATGAAAGCGGTGACCCTAAGTTCTGAATCTTGCCTGAATAACTAAGGTTTCGGGAAGTTAGAAGCCTTCGGCTGAATAGGCGGTGAGAGGGTGTAGTGTAGTAAAGGAGGTGGGCTTAGAGCCGACAAGCAAAGTAAGGCAAAGCTTTATCATGAAGAGGGCGATGAATGAATTGGTTCTGTGGTATGCCTTCCGAGGTATGCCGGGCAATAAGGGCAAGGAAGGCTGCGGGAAGAGTTTCAGGACTAGGCCAGACGACTCCTGTCCATAAGGCTAGGAAGCAGGAGCAAAAAGATTGAACTAGCCCACGCATCTGCTCCCCTCTCAATCCACCAATAAATCCCATCTCCCAGCATCTCATTCCCCCACCCCGTCGTCGAGAGCAGCCAACCCTTCTCAATAGAATCCATGTGCCATTGCCTAAATGTCAATCTGCCCCTCCTATCCGAAAAGAAGCATATCCAAATAAAGGTACCAAGGTAACCCTTAGAGTCAAAGCATTTTTCGCTATTAAGGACTTACTGAAAAAGGCTCAATAAAACAGGAATCAATTGGAGGAAACTAAGGACCAGGTTCACATTATCAGTGAGCGCGGATAAGAACGTTTCCTGGAATTCCACATCCCATATTGACTCTACCATCCCTAACGTTGGCCACTAAGTCCAATCTGACCTATCTCAAATAAAATCTTTTAGGATCATTTGGTTAGGCATCCCTCTTCTTTGTTTGCATAAGGCCACTAGCCATCTAGTGTTCGCTATCCTTCATCTTTCGACTAGCGAGATGATCTTAAAAACTACAGGCCTGAAATTTGCCTTTCTTAAGACCCCGTTGAACATATTTTCAAAATGTTCCATCATTGGGTATAAGTAGAATATTCATAGCCCAAAAAACACACAGTCAAAGTCAAACGTTTGTTGTTGGCACAAGGTTGTGTTTGAAGAAATGGAGTTTCCTTGTTCGTCACATGAAACTCTGCACTTAGGGATCAGCCTCACAAATATGCTCTTCGAGCTTTGAAACCGTCTTCTTTGTGGACTCGGCTGTAGGCTATATATCCATGTCTTGTTGAGATCTCCTTCCTCCTTCCTTTCTCACTGGAAAAAGCAGTAGTTGTCAACCAATTATCAATCAATCTGATGAAGGTAACAATATCCTCCTTGAAATCCATATAATCATTCCCTGAAAAATCAACCAGATTCTCCCTCCTCTTATGGCTCAAAGGCTCAACCTAGCTAGTAAGTCAGCATAGGAGAGGAGCACTCATTCATCTTGTGGTGGGCTGGCTTACTACTCCCCGATATTAGCTCTCAGCAGTTAAGCAATTCCGAAATCAGTTTGTTGCCCTGCAAAGTCTTTGACCTTGGGTATATGAGTAGTAGACTTAGGACAGTAGCGTCGATAGGCAGTAGGGCAAGCTGCCGGATTGACAGATAGTTATTAGGACAATGGGTAAGCTACTTAGGCTAGGGAATAGGTACACATAGGTCAGATACGTGGGTAAGTCTCAATAACCAAAGTAGGAGTTTACGAGTGACTTTCTTCTTCTCTATTCCTTCTTACTGGACTGGACAGATTCCTTTCTGTAAAATGAGTTAATGGAGTCAAGAAAGAAGCTAGTACAGTAGGCATTCTTATTCCGTAAAATAAGTCACTGGTAGGCAAGACTTTCTCTCGAGAGTCAGAGCTTCGAGACAACTTACGCAGATGTTCAATCTTGCGAGGCGTATGAGCCAGATTTTAAGTACTCTCCTGACCTGTTAGAGGCCACCCTAATAAGCGGAGATTGCCGGGAAAACGTTGCTCAACAAGAGAGTAACCAACTCGAAAAAGGAGACCCTGGCATAACAAGTGGTGATCTCTGTACAAGAATAGAAGCCCTGCTAATTGTGAAGAACCCACAGCCGAGAGCGTTAGCAACTGGATTTTACCACACTCCGTTATACCCTCCCTTGGGGGATGGCTTGGTGCTAATGTAGGACTTTCGGAGACCTTCCGCTTGCTGTTTTGGTCCAGCCTGAGTGGTCATAACTTCTACTGTGATTTAGTTTGGAGCGGTCTTGCTCTTGTTGTTCCGTTGTTGTGCGACCTATTCTGATATTTAGGACCAAGAGGTACTGGATTCTCTTTCGGATAGGCCCTGAAAGGAGAAGAAAGGCTGAAATGCCAACGAACGTCTGTCTATTCTCTAATTCACCCGATCCCTATCCGCTTTCCAAAAAGGAAGAATGCATGAACCACGGCATAGGAGAAAGGACGGGTCACCTGCCGATCTTTTACCAAACTATGCCAGAAAGGATATAAAGATTGACCGGTACAAAATCCATCTCCATCAATCTATGCTCATTAAGGAGAGGGTTCCTTAGAGAATAAAATGGGGAGCGAACGAAAAAGATGTGTGGCTGAGGTGTTGGGAGCCCCCAATAGAGAAGGACGACGCGGAAAGGGATTTCAGCCAATCCTTGCCTATTGCTAGGCTGGTTGTTTTGTCACGGTCTGATTAGTAGAAGGTGAGTGAATAAGACGAGGCCCCCGAAGCGTAATGTAGAGCTATACTGCTCTTGTTTTTGCTTCCGCCCTGCTTAGGAGAACTTTGTCTAGAACCCACTTTAGCTAACTTTCAAGGATACCATTACAGATGAGTGAAGCGAGTATACCGTTCCGGAGCTCCCGAGGTAGTAGCGTGGCGAAGCCCTTTCTAGTTCAAGCGGTTCCAATTCCTATTCGCTTCACCGCTTACACCACACTCTATTGGTTCGCCTTGTGGTGCCTTTCGATCAAGGTCTACTTTGGTTGATCCACTTTCTTCTCTGATCGTTATCCGCGATCGAAGTTAGCCGAGTTCCTGACTTCTTGATATTATGGATTTTGCAATCCCTGAACGCCAGTGCTTCTACAACCAACGGATACTATTTAACATAAATAATAAGTAGAAATGGACAAACGAGTGTGGCTACACAGAGTGAGGAAAAACATGGTGGTACTAGCATTGCATATCACTCACTATGCTTTATGTAATATGGCTTAAGCAACGGTAAAATGGGAGTCCTGAGCAAAGCACATCTGATCGATATGAATGAAAGATACATCCGTCTTTTCTTCTCCTTCGAAGGTTAGGTATCCGCTCGTTAGTTCAGCGCTGCATAAATACTGACTTTAAAAGGGGCGACTCCCGCCTGTGCTTAAGTTGTTTCAAGCTTATAAAGACTCGCGATCAGAAGATTTACCTGGTTTTCTTTCAGCTAAAACTCTACCTAGTGGTTCAGATTCCCCGGGTCCATGGGTCCATGGCCGCTTAGCTTAGACATCCTTGTTAGAGACATGAATGCGGGGTTCGGTTTCCAATTGATTTGTATTCACCGGGACCTCCCCTTATTGGATTTTCTCCACTTTTCAAGTTGCCATGGAAAGAATGTTGAGCAAATGAGTTTAAGGGGTGGTTTTCTGTTTACTTTTTTTCAGCCTACGTCGTCTCTCTTCCAGAACCTCACAATCATCAGTGTCTGAAGTTTCATGATGAATATTGGTTTCACATTTTATTTCTTACGTGAGGAAATATCAATTTGGAACTCGAATTTGTATTTGAGTTATGATGAGGAGTGAGGTAGATTCACATTGTTGAAGGAAGCGAAGAAAAAGGATGCTGCTATGACTTGCTTGTGGCTCTTTCTTCTATTGGCTAGTCTCGAGCATGATAGTTTCCATTTCTTTTGGAAAGCAAGTGCGGCTCAGTCATAAGTGTTAGTAATAGCATGAAGTAAGTTGTCGGTAGCCGGCATTAGGTAAAAGGAAAAGCTTCTCAAAAGCATCCAGAAATATCATAGAATGGTGATCGAGATCACCTTCACGGGAATCATCCTTTGCAAATTGGGGGAAGGGAACCAATCAAGTCACCAAGAAGTTCCCGAAACTTGGTTTAGTATTAAGGTTCTTCTCTTCCAGCGTTTAATATTCAAGTTCTTCTCTTCCAGCCCCCTGGCCCCTCTCTGATAAGTCAAGTTTTCAAAATGAAAAGCAAGTGACAAATATGGTTCGATGGCTCTTCTCCACTACCCGCTTTACTACTTTCTATTTTTTCTTATGTATTAAGTTTCCCTTAATATATAATTGGATATTACTTTCAATTTGTATATTTTTATTCCTTTGTCATTTTCTATTATGCCTAATACCTATTTTCCATCTTTTTAGTTCGTGCTTCGTCGGCTCCTCCTTTCTGATCACTCTCCCACCGGAGATTCAAGACCCCCAGGCTCTAGCTCATTTAGCAGGGCTAAATTCTATCTGAGTCTTTACGAGCAGGATCCGGGATGGGTTACGTTCATTCAGAATGAGCTTAATCACAATACCCCCCTGGAAGACATACCTGGGCGGCTTAAGCTCTTCCTAATGGAAGAAAAGCTCTCTTCTATGCGACAAGATGTCATTCAGGAATTTGTGGCGCTTTATCAAAGAGTAGGGCCTTATCTACCGATCGAGCCCTACTTGGTCGATGAAGCGCTTCGTTCCTATCTGGACCATATTCACACAACTGATTCTTTCACTGTTCTCCAAGCGTCTTATCAAGATCTGCGGGAGAATGAGGGAGGATCCGTTTTCTTCGAATGTTTGTTTCCCACAACGGGATCTCCTTGAGGCGGAAAGCTCCGCAAGGAGGTGCCTGGAAGTGGAACAGAGGATCCGGTGGGAAGAAATCCCCAAGAGCAAGGCAAGTCTCGAAAGAGCTGAGCACGAGCATGCTCTCGACTTGTTTAAGTCGGAGGATCTTAGAAGGGAATTAGAAAAAAAATAGCGGGATAGCTCAGTAATTCTGATTCTTTTCTCTTCCAGCCCCCGGCCCCTCTTTGATAAGGAAAGTTTTCATTTCTAAAATTAAAAATGACAAATATGGTTCGATGGCTCTTCTCTACTAACCACAAGGATATTGGGACTCTCTATTTCATCTTCGGTGCCATTGCAGGAGTGATGGGCACATGCTTCTTCGTACTGATTCGTATGGAATTAGCCCGACCCGTCGATCAAATTCTTGGTGGGAATCATCAACTTTATAATGTTTTAATAACGGCTCACGCTTTTTTAATGATCTTTTTTATGGTTATGCGGCGATGATAGGTGGATTTGGTAATTGGTTTGTTCCGATTCGATAGGTGCACGACATGGCATTTCCACGATTAAATAATATATCATTCGGTTGTTGCCACCAAGTCTCTTGCTCCTATTAAGCTCAGCCTTAGTAGAAGTGGGCAGCGACCTTTGGGTGGACGATCTATCCGCCCTTAAGTGGTATTACCAGCCATTACGGAGGAGCAGTTGATTTAGCAATTTTAGTCTTCATCTATCGGTATTTCATCAATATTAGGTTCTATCAATTTTATAACAACTATCTTCAACATCGTGGACACGGAATGACTATGCATAGATTACCACTTTTGTGTGGTCCGTTCTAGTGATGACATTCCTACTTTTATTATCACTTCGATGATGGCGGGGCAATTACAATGTTACTAACCGATCGGAACTTTAATACAACCTTTTTGATCCTGCGGGGGGAGACCCAATATTATACCGGCATCTCTTTTGGTTCTTGGTCATCCGAGGTGTATATTCTCATTACGCTGGATTTGGTATTATTAGTCATATCATATCGGCCTTTTCAAGAAAACCGGTCTTGGGTATCTAGGCATGGTTTATGCCATGATAAGTGTAGGTGTTCTTGGATTTCTAGTTTGGGCTCATCATATGTTTCTTTGTGGGCTTAGGCGTTGATCTGGCGTGCCTACTTCACCGCAGCTACCATGATCATAGTTGTGCCCACAGAATCAAAATCTTTAGTTGGATCGCTACCATGTGGGAGGTTCGATACAATACAAAACACCCATGTTATTTGTTTGTAGGGTTCATCTTTTTGTTCACCATAGGAGGGCTCCTTTGGAATAGTTCTAGAAAACTCGGGCTAGACATTGCTCTACATGATACTTATTATGTGGTTGCACATTTCCATTATGTACTTTCTATGGGAGTTGTTTTTGCTTTATTTGCTGGATTTTACTATTGGGTGGGTAAAATCTTTGGTCGGACATATCCTGAAACTTTAGGCCAAATCCATTTTGGATCACTTTTTCGGGTTAATCGACCTTCTTTCCCATGCATTTCTTAGGGCTTTTGGGTATGCCACGTCGCATTCCAGATTATCCAGATGCTTACGCCGGATGGAGTGCTCTGAGCAGTTTCAGTTCTTATATATCCGTAGTTGGGATTCATCGTTTCTTCGTAGTTGTCGCAATCACTTCAAGCAGTGGAAAGAACCAAAAATGTGTGAAAAGTCCTTGGGCTGTTGAACAGAATCCAACCACACTAGAATGCTTGGTACAAAGCCCTCCGGCCTTTCATACTTTTGGAGAACTTCCTGCGGTAAAAGAGACATAAAGCTAGGCGCATATACGTCCTAACTATTGCCTCTTTCTAGCTTCGTATTGAAAACTCGAATAGGATTTTGTGTCGGCTGGCCGGCAGGTCCGCCAGCCCGCAGATGTAGGGAGGTCTCCTCTTGAACTGAGAAATCAAAGTCTCGATGTGATAGGTATCTATCCGGACGAAAATCCGGAAAGCGCTGGTTCAATCCCGGCTCGTGACACGCGAGGTATGCTCGCTAGCAGAAAAAAGGAAAGGGCAAGATGTAATACGCGTTTATGTAGCTATCTGTCAAAGAGCATCCTCCGTGGCTCCCCATACCAACATCTCAGCTGGTCGCTCCAGCTGCAAGCTTGGAAGGAGATCCTCCGCGGTATGTATGTTTTTTCACACATAAACTTACTTACTTTGCTATGCTTTTCCACTTTTTACTTTTTTAACACATTTTTATTAACATGCCATATGTTTCATCTTATGTTCTAGACGGAACAGAATGCAAAATAAGGTATGCCATCTTGCAGACATATCTCGAATGTCTAATTATTTTTGATCGATGTATAATGTGGACATACATGTATTAAACCACTACTCTAACTGCTATAATAAGGTTTTTACTGCCTGTTGTGACCACATCCGTGCAACCAATCGGTGATGCCGCTGGCACGATCGCAGCAAACTGTGCTTGCCGAGCGTCATTTTGACTTATTTATTAGCTAGATTCTTCATTTATTTTTAGTTTATGTTGTGATGGAACGCTAAATTATCTATCCTTGCGTGTGATTGACATGTACTGACATTATGTTTGTTTCGTACCTCCTATATCTTTGCCTCGTACATTTATTATATTTACTGCAAATTGAAATCTGCGTTACCTACTTGCTTGCGATGACAACAAGCAAAGATTTGCTTGTATAGTAAATTGTTCATATACTTATTTATAATCAACACTTTTCTGCAAGCATTAACTTTATGCAAATAACTGAACACCGAATGGAACATTTATTGGCCATAGAGAAACACGTGGGCTCAGTTGGTGAGGACTCAAGAGGCCAAGGATGAAAGGTAGCCATGTTGACAACGTGATCGGGAAAGGCGCGAGGCTTGCGAGTATTATGCCGTGTGCGAGTAATCGGAGGATGAGTGGATTGAGTTGATGAAATGGGGGCTGATGCTGTCGGATCAGTGGAAGTAGAAGGTGCTGGAGTTAGTGGATCAGGACCAGGGGTCAAGGGCTGCTATACTGGGTCCACGGTTGAGCAGGTAGGCTGGAACCTGAGGAGGTATAGGTAGGCTTACTGAATTGGTAATCGATCGGGCAATTCGTTAAACGATATCTGTATTATGAGTACCTCTTCTGAACCATACCGCTCTTCTGGTAAACAGTCTGAATCAGTAAAAAAATGGGTTCTTCTTCAAATCCATCGGTCACATCCGCCCTGCTGTCTCAATCGGTCGAACTGCATTGGTCAACTACAGGAAACTAGCTTGGTAAAGGTCAACGGTCCTGTTCAAGCATTGGCGCATAATGGGAGGCTAGCTCAGTAGATTAGTTCTTTAGTTTAGGAGTGAATGTTTTGCTTTCTTTTCTTTGACCCACTCGTTCATGAATTCCATCAAAATAGTAAATAGAAAGAATTTCAAATCACCAATCATACATAATATGCAATTCTTGTGAACGAAAGAGATATCCGATTTGAGAGTCAGGACCTTAAAGCTGATTATGGTGAATCCGGTGATAAGACTGGCAAAGCTTCTTTGATCTAGGTAGAGGCGGCTATGCTTTTCATTTTCTTTTATCTTTCCGCGAGGGTCTCTGCTTTCCTCGAGGGAATATGACGAGCACTCATCTCCAGCATTCAGGTGGTCCTATCATCTCTATTTCCTCCCGACATTTCCTTCTCTAGTCATGGAAGCCATAATCAGTCAGTCAGAAGTATATCTATAGGAAGTTTCTAATAAGAGAACTGGATGTGCGAAACTTGTGTCAAGAGGGGTGTAGAAAGGAGAAAAGCATAGTTCAAACTAGCCTCATCACAAAAAAAAAATCCCATGATCAAATGTCTTCTTTGAGGTGGCACAAAGGCGAAAGTAATTAGTTCAACAAGGCTGATGATAGAAGGGCTGGGCCTAATTAATTGTTCTGGTATATAGATGTATGAGAGGATGGAGATAGCGCATTGAATGGTTTGAGGAAGTAGTTAAACAATGATAAAATTTTGCACAGATAATGCGGTATGAAAGTTTTATATGTTCCTAAAAATATGCTAATTTGAAAGGTAGGAATCTTTATGGCGACCTATGAAATATGAACTCGAAAATGCCAACCTCGAGAGGAGTAGGCGATCTCACTGTGTAATGCGAAAGTGCCCGTCTGGTCGAAGTAAGAAATAGCATTAGATACTGGTCAAACAGCAGACCCAAGCATATGGAGGACAAGTGGAAAGTGGATTCCAGGTTCGAGAGGTTCCTCCATCTGCCTCGGCTCCAAGGCGGCTACCATGCTCTTAAGCAAGCGGTCTGTTAATGATACTTGATGAAAAAGAGATCGGCTCTTGGATGATATATTTGGTTATAATAACACATTCCTTAGGTTAGAAACCGATTCAATCGACTACTTACTGAAATGAAATAAGAACCCTCTTTGGGAGAAGTTCTCATTGTGATTAGAATGACCAAAGACGTAAAGCGGTGATCTTCTAGAGTGCGGCTCATAAATAGGCCTTGGCTCATGGCAAGTCCTTCTTAAGCATGTGATGGAGCTCAAAAGCGGCGTTAGGCCGTTAGGGCAACTGATGACAATTCGGTCTATTGATAGGACGGTCACTATCGAAACCCTTTCTATGTCCTTACGAAGATGGAATCGATCTTAAACTTAGGCGAGTTGCTAACCAAGGCAAAAACTAGGGATTTTTGAGCATGTACCTCGATTTCTAACGGAAATTCATATCTAATAGAGGACTAGATCGATGCTTTAATGCGAGGCGGGGTATCTACCGCTTTCTTGCCTTATCACGAGCTATTGAGAACGGATCTAAGGGCATCCCTACCTACAATCCTTCCTTGGTGCCCCATTCCTATCTTCTTTTCCGATCCTTTTTTACATTGAGCGGGGCCTTTATCTCCCTAGCTAAGGTTGGTACAATCCTCTATAAGTATTTGTTAGTGGCTTCGCCCTTTGTAAGATAAGTGGGTCAATTGGGCCAAAGCGAAGAGAAACCAAGTATCTATTGATGGCGAGCCCGGATAATTGAAACAAGCAAGATACTATCTCTTCTTTAATCGAATCGAACAAAGCAAACCTCAACCAATGCGGCCAAAGAGCAAGTGGTGAACTGCTCTCCTTACTATGAATAAAGCGGAGAGTAGAACTGAACACTTGAAGCTCTAATTACCAAATATCTTTGGCTACGGAGACCGAGGAAGAGTTCCTCCAATCTCTTTAAACACACTCTAATTGGGGTCCAGATTCCGTGGCCGAAACCCACGTTATCCCTTGTTTAAGGGAATAGATGAGATCCATGGCATATACCTCGTAACAACAGAGGCAAACCCAGTTTAATGACACCTTTCACAATATCATTAACCCGAACCTCGTCCTCGGCGATGAGGCGTGATAATTGATGCTAACGCCCTCTTATACTAAATATATTTTATCAAGCTATTATGATGCTTGCTTCTCTTGGTTGGATTCCTCTCGAAGAAGGAAATTGTGCTTCTTGAGTTCTACATTCAAATTATTGTGAGTAGATGGATACAGGCCTTTTTGAGAAACTTGGTTTGGGAACTTTGTGGGATCCTTGGTGAGCCATTTGGAGCGGAGGGTAATCGGTTTATGACAAAGATTGTGCTTTCAAACACGACACCTGGGGAATGGAGGCTTTGTACATAGTTGCAAGGCGTTGATCTACAATGTCTCGGTGTTGGCGCTCTGAGAGCCTTACTGCTCCTTATCTCATTTCTTTGGAAAGGCAAACCTAATTCATACGGAACTCTTGGTACATTCCTTTTTCACTCTCGCCCCGGCGAAAGCACATAATGCAGATCCATGCATGGGAGCTAGTTCAATATGCCTCTCGGTGAAATCGCCTACTTTACTTTTTATACGAAATTCGTTGCACATAGATCTTCCATTTATCGGGAATTCGTTCGACGACCGTCGGATTCTAATTCACTTCCATCCTTTAGCCACTTCTCTTGATCGATACCATCCACGTGTCTTTTATTCTTTCTAAAAATAAAATGCATTGCGACTTCCTCTTTTCTGATTTGCATTCAAGTAGATAAGAGAAGCTTGTGGGGATCGTCAAGAAAAAACTTAGACCAGTTCATATTTGTGCTCGCACAACCAAGAGGTCAAGAGCAATAGGCCGGATCGCTCACCTTGGCGGCGTTGGCCCTTGAAAAGGATACAAAAATATGAGATAGAGTGGAATTATTTTCGCTATTGCATTCCCTATAGATCGGTTCAGCCCATTTCTTGTAGCATACGTTCAAGAGAAACCATTTATCAATCTGCAACAGACGCCGAGAAGGAAGGGCAGCAGACCGACCGTTGCTCGTACTCGGTTTTCTATGGAAGGTCCCGAGTCAGCTAAAAAACTAGAAAATCAACAGCGATCGATCTCAGGGATCAGCCCATCTGATCTTTTATTTGATTGGGCTTGCGGTTTCACTGGGCTTACTTTCTTGAGGAGGTTTAAGGTATAGCAAGTAAGGCAATCCCTCCTCCCTGATTGCAGAAATTGTTGACTTTAGAAAAGGTTCAACAAGAACTATAGCAATAAAGGAGCTTCTCCAGTTCCACAGGTCAAGGTACAATGGTAGAACTTGTCTCCTTGAATGGCTACTTTGAGAAGACAGACCTCTCCCTCGCTTATTGCATGGCTATCTTTCCCCTCTACGAATGCCCAAAAGCGGGTCGATTTTGAAAAACATTCCCTCCTGCTATAGGCCGAAACCACGCTCAAGTGCTTCTATAAGTTATTTTTTACTTGAAAGTCGGTTGCTTTTTTTTTACGATAAAGCTGCCTCTACTATGCTCGCCATCAACTGATACTGGTTTAGCTTTAGCGGAAGGATGGGGGATCAGGAGAACATGGGGGGAGGAAGTAGCTACGCCTAACTCAAGATCTAGGAAATGCTTAGTAAGGTAACCCCGGTATTGAGTGATTCTTGTTGTCCCTATATATCTGTAATGATCGCTCTGCTCTGGGCCCTATGATCTTGGGATGCGAATAGGGGATCGCTTGTAAAATGGACTAGCTCCGTATCAACGAATCTTCTCCGTTCTTATTTTTACTGTTGTATTCTATCCTAGGAGGAATACAATGCTCTTCCGTTCTTTCCAATGACAAGCAGAAGTCGGGTTTCAAATGTAATTCCGTGTTGGTAAGTTAATTTGGGTGCAGGAGGCGAAGCTACCGATCAAGCTCCATTTTATAGATTTTATAGCCTAGCCCTCTTTCTAACAATGAATCACTGATTTCCCCGATATTTGCCTCGGAAAGGGGAAACAAGATATCGATGGAATTTACCAACACCATCACCACTTTTGAAGAGAAAATAAGTGTTCAGCTGACCCAAATTCCGATCGAAAAAACAAAAACTTATGGATTGAATGATTTCGTGTCACGCCCAATATGCGACCCTATCCAAAAGGAACTCGAAGGTCCCACCAAGGATAGACCCGCATATTGAAACGCTTTTGCAAGGTGGATATCATTACATCAACATTACCTAATAGGTAGGGATACATACAAAAGTCATACAATGCCACAGGAATACAACATCATCTTACATAAGATCAACATCCGACTACGGATGGAACACAAACAAACTCAAACGACATCCACCACCGCTAGCCCAGCTGCCGACCGAACCTATCCCCGATCGAAGAAGAAGCGGAAGAAGAACTCCAAAACAAGGAAACATCGCTCTCGCTTCATGATCATCGCATAACCTGTACCTGCAATGTTGTTGTAGTAATCAGAAGCCACGAGGACTCAGCAATCCCATTACCATGGGTATCAAGACTAGCAAAGCTTAATGGGAAAGGAAGGAGTAAAGTGGTGAGGTTGCAGCAGCGACTAAGCATATATGGTGGCTAACATACGCAAAAGAGAGTGAGAAGAGAGCAAACGGAACGGTCGTCAACTAGTAATGATCAAGAAGTGATCCTGAGCTCCTACTTATGTCAAGCATAACACGGAAACCATGCTTGCTTCCCGGACTCCGCCGAAAAGAGACCATCACGGCTACACACGCGGTTGATGCGTTTTAATTCGGATCTGGAGTCAAGTTATCTACAACCGGATATTAACAAATTCCCATCTGCCACGTAACCGCGGGCACGGCTTTCGAAAGTTTATACCTTGCAGGGGTGTCCCAACTTAGCCCATGATAAGCTCTTGCGATCAACGAAGGTTATACCTTCTCCCAGGAAGACCCGATTAGTCTCAAAATCCCGGTTTACAAGACATTTCGACAATGGTAAAACAAGACCAGCAAAGCCGCCCGATGCGCCGACAATCTCGATAGGAGCTGCACATGTCTCATTCTCAGGGCAACACCAGATGAGACATCCTACGACTAAAACCAGACCTTGAGTTTCCCCGAGGGGGCCCCACAGTCTACTCGGTTCGGACCAACACTTAGACAAGCATTGGACCGGGGGGGGCTAACATAAAGATGACCCTCGGGCTCCGGAAACCCAAGGGAAAAATGGCTAGGTGAGGCAAATGGTAAAACCAAGGTTGGGCCTTGCTAGAGGAGTTTTATTCAAAGCGAACTGTCAAGGGGGTCCCATAAATCACCCGACCGCGTAAGGAACGCAAAATCCGGGAACATAACACCGGTATGATGGAAACTAGGGCGGCAAGAGTGGAACAAAACACCAGGCATAAGGCCGAGTCTTCCACCCTTTAGCAAGTATATAGATGCATTAGTTAAATAAGAGATATTGTGATATCCCAACATAATCCTGTCCATCAAGGAGCAATCTTCAACTTCACCTGCGACTAACAATGCTATAAGAGGGGCTAAGCAAAGCGGTAACATAGCCAAGCAACGGTTTGCTAGGAAGGGTGAAAAGGTTAGAGGCTGACATGGCAATTTGGGAGGCTTGAGGAACAAGTGATAGGAAGCGCAGCATAGCGATAGAACGAAGAAACTAGCATAGCAATGATAGTAGTGAGATCCAAGGTGACGGTTATCTTGCCTGAAATCCCGCTAGGAAGAAGAATGAGTCCATGAAGAAGATGAAGCCACGAAGACGAACCAAGCATAGACAAACGAATCCTCACGATCGCAACGAAAACGGGAACTATCGAGAAGAAGCACACAACATGGTAAACACACCACACATAGACAAGACATGATGCACAACAAGCATGATGCATAACAAAGCTACATGAAGCTACTCATGGCAAGAGATGATGCAAACAAGAGCAACACATCAAAGCAAGTTTAAATGAGGCCGGAAACAACATATAACAAATCCGGTAAGTCCCCATATGCAAATTTAGAAATTGGTCCAGAACTGAATAAACCTTATGTTCAAGTTGTTAAACAGCAAGTTAAGATGCACCAAGATGATCTACACAAAATTCTAGTCAAGTTACATATAAAGTTCATTTAATTCGGAGCTACGGCCTAGAAGATATGAGCAAAACAAGTTAGACATGGCATTGATGCAAAATGCATACAAACATCAAGAAAACAACTCAAAGCAAGGATGCAACATGATAATATGAAACTTCATGCAAAACCAATCAAGTTTCATATAGAGCACACTCAAAACGGAGCAACGGTTCAACACATACATTCTATACAAGTTTAAAGGACAAGCTGTCCAAAACAGCAACTAGGCATCTAGCAAGCATCAAAACAATAAGCTACAGCACCTCAACATAAGAACAAAAGGCATGGGCATGAAGTACAGGTAAAGCATGACAAAACATGAACACTGAGCTATCTCCAGAAACCACTATAACATGCTCAAAAGGACACGGCAAGATTGCAAATAATAACAGTTTCAGACTTTAGCAGAAATATCATCAGGTTGCAATGTTTAGAGCTATCAAACAACATGCTATAGGAACTTATCATGGCAACCAAATACATGGCATGCTACTACTAAATACATAGAACAAAAGTCCCTTACTAACCATGAGCCAAAAGGACACAGAAAATATGATGGCACCCATGTAAACATGGCAAATTATATGACAGATTCATACATGGCAGGAACAACAATAAGCATGTTGGTGAGCTTGAACCACTCACCACAGAGCAATACATGGCATGAAAAGGAAACCAACAATAAGAAGATATGTTTGTGAAGTTAAGCATGGCAAGAGCAAGTTCATAGGGTGCATGGATCACTAACAACAATCATGGCAACATTGAACTTAATGTTAACAGGCTGACAGCAACATTATTTAGCAACTTGAGAGCAAGATTACAACAAGCTACAATAGGCTATAAATGCAACCAGGGGCACGAATGGATAGAGAATGATAATCATAACAAAACATCCTTAGTGAACATCTACAGATTATGCATATAATGACCTGTAGCAGCAGGTTTACATAGCATCATGATATAGCAGAATCCGTCTAGCAAAACAGCAACAGCAAGTACCCTACTTCACGAGCTCGATGCACTCAGTCCAATATTCACAAAAATACATGGATGGCATCACTGGAAATATGACATGATATAGCACAAAACACATGTAGAGCTCATGCTCATAAGATGCACACATCAAATGCAACAAAAATGACAAAACAGCAAGTTATAACAGTTTCAGCAGATTAACATCATATAGCACTCTTGCAACGATGATTCAGGCATCAAGATGAACTCAAATGGACATGGCACAATGGAACGAAATGAAGAGCATATCACAGCGAACATTTTTATATATTATGCGCATGAAACGGAGCTACGGATGCAGAGATATGATGCGATGAACATGACATGAAAATAAGACAGGAAAAGGACTTCGTGGAATTCAACCTTGTAGAAAAACAAGATGGGGCCGTCCGGGATGGAGGGAACCGAGACGGGCGCGGGCACGTTTGGTTCAGTGCACTGATGGATCTCCTCCCGATCCGCGGCGGATTTGGCCGGAGGAGAGCTCTCCAGCGGGGGCACGGTGCGGAGGAGGTCGGAGGAGGCCGGTGAGGGGCGGCGGCGCCGGTGGCGGAGCGGGGCGGCGAAGGGCGGCGAGGAGCCGGAGGGCTCGGGCGGTGGCGGAGGAGCAGAGGGTGGGGACGGAGTTCGCACGAGAGGCGCTGGCTCCGGCGAAGATGGCGCAAGCGGCGGCGGCCCACGGCGGCAGGCGTGGCGGCGGCGGAGCAGACGGCGGCGGGCCCGCGCGGCGGGCGGCGGGGACCAGTGCGCTGGCGGCAGCAGACGCGGGCCGGCGGCGGGGCTTGATCGAGCCAGCAGGGGCCCTTGATGGGCTCAGCGGCTGCGGCGTGCATGAGGGGGAGGCTGGGTGGCGGCGTGGCGGCTGCGGGTTGGCCGGGACGGCGGCGGTGATGACGTGGCGGGCCGCGATTGGCCGGAGTGAGGTATCTGGCGGCACGAGGATGAAGATGGCTAGGGTTTGCACCGCGAATTTAGAAGGGGAAGGTAGAGGGAGCTAGGAGACTCCAAATGAAGTGCGGTTTTTGCCCACACGATCGTGATTGAACGACCGAGAGCATGGAGGGGGTTTGGATGGGTTATGGGCCACTTTGAGGGGGTGTTGGGCTGCAATACAAACGAGGCCTTTACGGCTACCCGGTTAACCGTTGGAGTATCAAACGAACTCCAAATGGCACAAAACTTGACATGCGGTCTACCGGTGGTGTACCAAGGCCTCTTGACAAACCTCGGGCCATTCCGATAAAGTTTAACACCCGCACATGAAAAGAGACAATAAGGGGACGCCGGATGGCATAGGAGTGCCGGATTGCAAAACAGACAACGGGGAAAATGCTCGGATGCATGAGACGAACACGTATGCAAAATGAGATGCACATGATGACATGATAAAATGCAACACACAAGCAAATGACATGGCAACAACGGCGAATAACTGGCGGACACCTGGTGCATCGGATCCGGGGCGTTACAACACCCCTCCACTAACAAGAGATCTCGTCCCGAGATCTTAGGACCGAGACGGAAGGAAAAGAGGATGAGGTGAAACAAGAACTCAAGAGAAGAAGCAAAGAATCGAGAGCACTCAAGAAGAAGAGAGGAACGACGAGAAGGATGAGAATCAAAAGCTCACGGAATCAGATAGACTATGAAACCACTCCGGTTAGAACGAGATAAGAAACGAATAAGACTGAAAGCATTTAGGCAGCACTCCGGCTGAAAATTGGAGGAATAGAACATGAACTTGAGAGGATGGAATGATACTTGATGAAGACATGACACAACACCTCCGGAAAGAATTGAAAAAGTTGAATGAAAAGAACGGATAAGAAAATGACAACTTGTGCCACGAATGGAATTGAAAGCATCTTTAGCAGGAAGGTTGAAACGGAGTTGTTGAGAAAATCAACAACGAAATAATAAGCTTGTTGTGGTCTTATAGGTAACATCTCAAGATCATAAGGTGATAACCGACCACAAACGGAAATGATTTAATTAGCTAAATAGAATGAAGAAATGCAAAACTCCACTTCAGAAGAAAATGAAGAATTGTTTGCACTTCGACACGCAAGAGGAAAAGATACTTGAACTCCACCAACAAGAATCTTGATGAACTCTTGAAGAATGAATTAAATCATGAAGAACCACCATGAAGAACTCCGATAACAAAAGGATGATGAGATAGAATGAAGGAAGAATGAATAAAGATTCAAGCCTTGCGATGATTTAGATGGAGGTTCCGACGAGATGGCCGAGGAAATTTGAACTCCAGAAAAGAGAAGATGAAAACACTTGAAACTAGAATTTATTCATGATAAACAAACTCCAAAGGAGGGGATTCATCCACTTGATGAAAGAAGAATAAGAATTATGTTATGATTATCCTTCATCAATTAAATTGATGAGAAGCGATGGATTGCATACAACTTATCCACGTTGGAAAAAGATTAAGGGAAGATATAACTCCAAATTTGGGAAGGTCCCCTTGAACCACCAGTATGATTGGAAAGAACGACTGAATTAAAATGATAAACAAGGAAAAAGAATCTTGAACGAACCACCGTAAGAATTTGAAAATGACAGATGAAAGAGAATGAATCACCGGGAAGAATTAGAAGGACCAATATGCTAGAGGGGATTTAGATGCAAAAGAACAAAGAGATCCTGAGCTGATTAAAGAACACTTGAACGAAGCACCGGGATAATCGAATAATGGTAGCTGAAATGTGAGGACGAAGAATTCTTCTGGAATGCTGGCCTCCGGTGAAGCGAAATAGAAATCAACCCTTGGAATACTCCGGATAGGTGAGAAAAAGGAATATCTGACAAAAGGAATAATTCGAGAGGATAAAATGAAACTAGAACTGCGAATCTTCGAGAGAACAGACAAGATTTAAGAGGAACTCTTCTTCGGTCTTCAAATGACGACGAGAAACACCACCAAAATTACTGAGATACTCCGGGAGGATGAAAAAGAGGAAGGGTCGAACCAAAGATGAAAAGAATTTGAAAGCGATCTTAGAGATGGCATCTGACTGATGAAATTCATTCTTACGCCACACTTTGAAAAGAATTTGGGAATAGCTCCAGAATAATTAGAAGAGTCAGGTAAGATCCTGGGAAAAACCTGTGGGTTAGGGCCCACTAAAGAAAACACCATTGGGAAGGGATGTTGAACAGGTAGATGATGCACCGGAACAATTGAAATATTTGAATGAGGTGACAACCTCGAATTAATTGGAACACCGACGAATCTCCTGAGTTGTCTTGAGCACTCTGGAAAGATAAACTGGTGAGAGGCGAACGAGCAAGGGGAAAACACTTCGGTCAAAGAAAGATACGATCAACAACGAAAACTTGAATTGAAACCTCCGGAAGGAAAATTGAGAAAAACGATGATTAACTAGACGAGAATTCACTGGTTGAAATTATTGAGTGAAGACTGAAGAGGCTCCGCACGAATGAAATTGATGCTCGAAACAGACTCAGGCTCCGGGAAGAAGAGGGTGGGAGGGCGGGAAAACAAAAGCGACTTGGAAGGGGGGAACCGACGAATATCTTGCAGAGAAAACACCGGTTGAAAGAAAACAAAGGCTTCACACGAGTAGGATGGATACTCGATTACGGACTCTGGATCCGAGAAGAAAAAGGGGTGGGCAGGTGGGAAAGAAAACAACTGAGGATTGAACTTGGCAAAGATGAAGAGGCTCGAGTCAACTTGACGAGAAATGCACCGGATCAAAAGAGCTGAGGAACAACGATCGAAAAACCAGCTACGTGATCCTAAAGAAAGTTTGAAAAGGAAGGGGAGTAATTAAAAAACACCTACGTCAAGATTCCTCACCAGAGCGACGAAGGGGCTGAGGAGTAAAAGAATTCCTACTCTCCGATATAACTAAACTCAGAAAACAGTTTTTTTCTAGACTCAACAACGGCCAAACTACACGATCAAACAAGGGGGCTCCTAGGGTCGGTCGAGGCTCTGATACCAACTTGTCACGCCCAATATCCGACCTTGTCCAAAAGGAACTCGAAGGTCCCACCAAGGATAGACCCGCATATTGAAACGCTTTTGCAAGGTGGATATCATTACATCAACATTACCTAATAGGTAGGGATACATACAAAAGGCATACAATGCCACACGAATACAATATCATCTTACATAACGTCAACATCCGACTACGGATGGAACACAAACAGAAACTCAAACGACATCCACCTCGCTAGCTCAGTGCCGCCGATCGAACCTATCCTCGATCAAGAAGAAGAAGAAGAAGAACTCCAAAACAAGGAAACATCGCTCTCGCGTCATGATCATCGCATAACCTGTACCTGCAACTGTTGTTGTATAATCTGTGAGCCACGAGGACTCAGCAATCCCATTACCATGGGTATCAAGACTAGAAAAGCTTAATGGGAAAGGAAGGAGTAAAGTGGTGAGGTTGCAGCAGCGACTAAGCATATATGGTGGCTAACATACGCAAAAGAGAGCGAGAAGAGAGCAAACGGAACGGTCGTCAACTAGTAATGATCAAGAAGTGATCCCGAGCTCCTACTTACGTCAAGCATAACACAGAAACCGTGTTCGCTTCCCGGACTCCGCCGAAAAGAGAACAACACGGCTACACACGCGGTTGATGCGTTTTAATTCGGATCTGGTGTCAAGTTATCTACAACCAGATATTTACAAATTCTCATCTGCCACATAACCGCGGGCACAGCTTTCGAAAGTTTATACCCTGCAGGGGTGTCCCAACTCAGCCCATGATAAGCTCTCGCGATCAACGAAGGTTATACCTTCTCCCAGGAAGACCCGACCAGTCTCAGAATCCTGGTTTACAAGACATTTCGACAATGGTAAAACAAGACCAGCAAAGCCGCCCGATGCGCCGACAATCCCGATAGGAGCTGCACACATCTCGTTCTCGAGCGACACGGATGAGACATCCTACGAGTAAAACCGGACCTCGAGCTTCCCGAGGGGGCCCATGATCTACTCGGTTCGGACCAACACTTAGACAAGCATTGGCGGGGGCTAACATAAAGATGACCCTTGGGCTCAAAACCCGACGGAAAAAAGGCTAGGTGAGGCAAATGGTAAAACCAAGGGTGGGCCTTGCTGGAGGAGTTTTATTCAAAGCGAACTGTCAAGGGGTCCCATAAATCACCCGACCGCGTAAGGAACGCAAAATCCGGGAACATAAAACCGGTATGACGGAAACTAGGGTGGCAAGAGTGGAACAAAACACCAGGCATAAGGCCGAGTCTTCCACCCTTTACCACGTATATAGATGCATTAATTAAATAAGAGATATTCTGATATCCCAACATAATCCTGTCCACCAAGGAGCAATCTTCAACTTCACCTGCAACTAACAACGCTATAAGAGGGGCTGAGCAAAACGGTAACATAGCCAAGCAACGGTGTGACATCCCCGATTCAATCGTACACTAATCATGCTCGTAAACGTGTATGATCAAGATCAGGGACTCACGGGAAGATATCACAACACAACTCTAAAAGTAAAACAAGTCATATAAGCATCATATTACAAGCCAGGGGCCTCGAGGGCTCGAATACAAGTGCTCGACATAAACAAGTCGTGAAGCAACAATATCTGAGTACGGACATAAGTTAAACAAGTTTGCCTTAAGAAGGCTAGCACAAACCGGGATCTGATCGAAGAGGCGCAGGCCTCCCGCTCGATCCGCCTAAACTACTCTCAGTCGTTGTCACGAGCCGCACGTAGTAGTAGGCACCTCCAGTGTAGTAGGAGTCATCGTCGACGGTGGCGTCGGCTCTGGGCTCCAAAGATCTCGTTCATGCAACCGGTAGAATGGAAAGGGGAAAAGGGGAGAAAAGCAACCGTGAGTACTCATCTAAGGTACTGCATAAGCAAGGAGCTATACTACATATGCATGGGTATATGTGTAAAGGGCCATATCACGGACCGTGAGCTCGCAGAATGCGAGAATAAGAGGGGATAGCTAGTCACGTCGAAGACTACGCTTCGCAACCTCCGTCTTGCAAACATGTAGAAGAGAGTAGATGAAGTCCTCCAAGTAGCATCGCATAGTATAATCCTACCCGCGATCCTCCCTCGCCGCCTGTGGAAAAGCGATCACCGTGTTGTCTGTGGAACTTGTCAGGTGTCTTTATTAAGTATCCGGTTCTAGTTGTCATAAGGTCAAGGTACAACTCCGGTCGTCCTTTACCGAGGGACACGGCTATTCAATAGATTAACTTCCTGCAGGGTGCACCACATAACCCAACACGCCGATCCCATTTGGCCGGACACACTTTCTCGGTCATGCCCGGCCTCGGAAGATCAACACGCCGCAGCCCCACCTAGGCACTGTGAGAGGTCACCCACCGGTCTAAATCCTATGCTTGCAGGGTCCGGGCCCATCGCCTATCAGACACCGCACGTTGAGGGCGCCGAAGCGGACCTAGCAACCTCCATTACAAAGGAAGTCACGTTACGCGGTCCAATCCGGTAGCGCACCGCTCCGTCGGCCGACGTCAAGAAGGCTTCCGGTGATACCACGACGCCGAGTGCCCATATCTTTCCCGCGTAGTTGGTTAGTGCGTATAGGCCAGTGGCCAGACTCAGATCAAATACCAAGATCTCGTTAAGCGTGTTATTATGAAGCAACCGCGAACGCCGACTAGGGCCAGGCCCACCTCTCGCCTAGGTGGTCTCAACCTGCCCTGTCGCTCCGCCACAAAGATCCACACAGAGGGCCGTCGGGACAAAGGTCCTTTCAGCCCCCAATCCGTGAATCACTCGCGGGTACCCTTCGAGCGGACCCAACTTTAGTCACCATCTGTAGTATGTTATATATGTATAGTATATACCCATGATCACCACCCAAGTGATCATGGCCCGATAGTATAGCAAGGCATACCGACAAGAATGTAGGGCCACAGATGATAAACTAGCATCCTATACTAAGTATCTAGGATTGCAGGTAAGGTATCAATAGATGTAGCAACAATGTCAGGCTATGCATCAGAATAGGATTAACGAAAAGCAGTAACATGCTACACTACTCTAATGCAAGCAGTATAGAGGAGAATAGGCGATATCTGGTGATCAAGGGGGGGGGCTTGCCTGGTTGCTCGGGTAAGAAGGAGGGTCGTCACCTCCGTAGTCAAACTGGGCAGCAGCAGCGTCGGTCTCGTAGTCTACCGGAGAGAAGAGGGGGAAGAAACAATAAATATAATGTAAACATAAGCATGACGGTGCATGACAAGACAAGGCGCGGTGCTAGGTGTTCCCTAACGCGATAGGAGGTGATACCGACGAAGGGGGGAAACATCCGGGAAAGTATCCCTGGTGTTTTGTGTTTTCGCACAGATGAACCGGAGGTGAAATGTTGCAGGTTCGCTATGCTAGGGACGTGTGGCGGACGAACAGGTTGCGTGTTCGGGTTCGTCTCGTCGTTCTGAGCAACTTTCATGTATAAAGTATTTTCATCTGAGTTACAGATTATTTTATATTAATTTTTAAAGATTTAATTCAATTTATAAATTATTATTATTAATTTAATTAGAAAATGGCATTACTGCATCAGTATGACATCAGCATGACATCGTCAGTGAGCAGAGGTGTTGAGTGGGTCAAGTTGACGCGTGGGTCCATCTATCATTGACTTAGATTAACTAAACATGTTAATTAGCTTAATTACATTGATTAGGTTAACTAATTTTAATTAGCTTAGCTAAAAAGTATTAATTAACTTAATTAATGCACTAATTAATTAATGTTTATTTATTTATTTATTTTATTAACTTTTGTTAATATCTTTCCGTATGGCCCCGACTATCATCGTCGTTAGTTTAACCAAAACTTATCCTTTTAAACAAAGTACAAGGGTCCCACATGTAATAGACTCGTGTTTTAATCAAAGAGTTGTTTAGTTATTCCTAATTAGTTGGGGCCCACATGTCATAGTGACTAGGGCGACTAATAGGGTAATTAGTGCCCCTAATTAACCGGACACGTCGGTGGCGGAGGTAACCACCGGTGGCGCCCACGCACGGTGGAGGAGCATCGAGGCGATGGTTCGGCGAGTCGAAAGCACGCCTACGAGTAGGCGTGGCTCTACCGCATCCACAGTGGTGCGATTGGGACTGGGGTGGCGGAGAAGGCTACAACGGCGATGGCCGTCGCGGCGATGTCACGGTTCGACAGGCTTGGCGGCGGTGTAGACACGCAAGCACGCCTGGGCGCAAGGCTGAGGGCGCGAGCCACGCCCGTGGGTGGACTAGGCGAGGCAAGCGCGGTGGTGCGCGACCTGCGAGGCACGGTCAACGCTGCTAGCGGCGGCGAAGGAGCACGGCGATCGGAGGGAGGAAGATGGGGTCGGACGGGAGGTCCTCACCGGCCCTATAGAGGTGCATGGGTGTGCTCGGGGAGGCGAGCGTGGGGCGACAGCGAAGTCGGCGTCGGCGGCGAAAGCACAGCGTGGGCGAGGTGGCGTGGGTGGCGGCGCCGTCAAGGCGACAGGTGGGCGACGACCCGACGCAGAGCGCGTGTCGGCGGCAGGCGCCCAATGAGGCGGGTCAGGTATCGCGGCGACCTCCTCTCGATCCCGATCAATCGGGAGAGAGAGGGAGGAGATAATTCTTGAGGAGGAGTGGGGGGTGTCGGTGGTGTATTGGGGGAGTGGGGAGGTTATGGCGGTGGGGTGGGCCGACTGGCGGCTGGTGGGTTGAGGCCCAAAGGGGCGGTGACTGTTTGGACCGTAGCCAGTGGGGGAGTTCTTCCTTTTTTTTATTTTGTTTTCTGTTTTGCATTTTCTTTTATTATTTATATTTTCTGTTTTAATTCATTTTAAAATATTCAGGCACTTTCAAAAAATATGTTTTCTTTATTATAATTACCCTTGTAATATTCGGCACCCACCGAACATTTTTGTTTCAACTTTTGAAAACGTTTGTTGTTTGACATATTTAGAATTTAAATTTGAAACGGTTTCGAATCATTGCGAGGTTAGCAATAGTAACCGAGGTGATGTGGCATGATTAGCGTGGGATTACTATAGCATGATTATCCGGGCGTCACAATTCTCCTCCACTACAAGAAATCTCGTCCCGAGATTTAAGAGGTGTTTAAGGTGGGAAAGTCTGGTTACGAAATTCTAACGGATCTCCTCGGTCATGGTTGCTTTTCTCAAAGAGGCCAATCCATTACATTGATGTCTTCATTCCACTGCTTCAGGTCATCACTATGAAGTCTTCATCCTTTCTTCGGGGGTTCCATTGTTCTTACGAATAGGTAACGGGGCAGATTGGCAACGACAGAATGCTATAAGGGTAATAATCTGGGATTAACCCCTGAATGATCATATGAGTACCTCTCGAGTTGAACAAATAAAACACATCGAGAGTAAAGTTCGAAGGTACAATAAGAAGTTTTAAGCAGCCAGGCAATCGTTCAATGCCTAGCCTGAAGATGAAAGGGTTTCAGGGCAACGCGAATAAATATTGCGTCTGATACTAGAATAGGTCATCTCTAGGAAGGTGACCTGTGGATGCATACGGAGTCAAGCGCGAGGAATAACCTTGGAAACCGGGGTTACAGGAGAGTCAGGTTTCGATCCTGTGGAACTATGGGTTATGGGCCCACCATGTGGGTTAAAAGTAGAAAGGGCGGTAATGGCTCGCACGATCATGTAAGCAAGACATGTCAGAGGATAGCCGGTCAGTTATGTCGGCAACAACATCGGTACCAAGGGCGAGGGACGGAGAGAACCATTTTCCTGCTTGTTGAACGAGGCGGCCCAATAGGCAAAGTTCTCGTCCATCGATGGTTACCGGGATGCTATCAACAATGGTAACAGGGTCTTACTAACAGAGTTGTACAACGAGGGGCTTACTAAGCAGGGAATTATCACTGCTCAGTTAAGTCAGATTACAAGAAAGCTTAAACAAGTCAATGGAAAGGAAAATGCGATTATCATGTTTAAACAGAACAATGGAAATGAAAATGTGTATACACACATATTTCGGGGGTATATCCTTCCCAAGGACAAGCGGAGCATGATATCCATGACAGGATAGGAAGTAGAAAACCATTTGGTAAGGGGTGAGGAATCTCATGATATTACCCATACAACGGTGTTAGGATAAATGATAAAGAAAATTTAGCATTTTGCTTCAAATGCTCTTATTGAAAACCGGATTACCACAGACATGCTTTGAGATAGCATTGACATGGTCATCAATTAAGGTTCAGAATTTGGATGCACAAAGGATCCATCAGGAACAACTTGTAGAATAAGTTTTATAATTTCCTCATGGAAGAATGGATAACCTTGCTGAAAAGGAAACCATAACAATAGTCCTCCAATCAGGTGTGCTAGGCATGACATCACCTTACTGGGTCATATAAGACAAACGTTATAACTCTTGGATATATGTTCCAACCATCATATCAGACCGAGATTCATATCTGATTGGTGTCAGGATACCTCAGACTCAGGATGTCTGAGAAGAAAGGTACAACACAAATTGACGGAATGACATTTTAAGATTCTCGGGAATGAACTATGGAAGCGAGTTCCGAAACAAGAGTTCATCGGTAAACCAAGGAGAGGATGAGGAGGTGGCTGATGGACTCAGCATCAATTCATCGAGAATTGCAAAGGATGGATTTCCACAATTATGTGAATAAGGAGATAGCATTTGTCAGATCAAATGATATAGTGAGATATGCTCGAGGAAAACATACACAATTAAACATTGGTTGAAAGGTGTACCCAAAATATGGGCTGGGTTGCACGACCAACGTCGGAATGGCGATTGAGCAACCAACACACTAAATTGGAATTATTGTCCATTAACTCTGAAGCAATAGGGTAGCTAGAGATAATAAATTCACACAACAGAGTTCACTCAACACGGGGACTAAGAAAAGAATGGTGATGGCGAGAACATCGCTGTACCAAGAATTTTTAACTGGTGGTGAAATTCTCACGAAATTCCTGACATAAAAGATGGTAATACTCCAAGGTAAAGAAGAAGAAATGCTGGATAGCAAGGCACTCAATGTATAACACAGAACACGAACAAGTTTGTGTTGGAGGGAAGGCAATAATGTGGTCGACGACAACACAAATCATCGAGGGCAAGGATGGTATTTCTCATCATGAATTCAATTGATATCCTGGAAGAGCTCAGAATGTTGATGATGATCATGACACAATTGCCGAGAGGTTTCATGAGGATATAATCGCTCATCAACGACATCAAGGAAAAGGAAGGATGGAGCGAAAAGTTATTGAAACCACGGATACGACACAAACTCGGAATCAAGCTTGTTGTTTGAGGTGAAATGGTTAGACAAGGAAGATCGACGTAAGCTTAGCTCATCATCTAAAGTTGTACTCTGGGAATAAGGACCAGGTAGCACAGTTTAAGCTTTAACGTGACAATGATGATGTAGCCAATCGGTTGGGAATGACATCAACGAGTACAACTCGCAGGTAATAAGGATTACAAAGAGTAGTTAAACCGTAGAACGGACTCGATTCAGTTATTGGTGTTTCGAGTGAGAAACAACTCAAAACTTGGAGGAAATTGGAATCATCAAGAATAATAGTTGATGAAGAACTCACAAGAAGTTGTGTAGCTCGGTGATATTCTTGAGATACTAGAGTGTAATACTCGACGACAGATCAAAGTAGAGGTTGGACCGGGGTATTGATCCACAGAAGACAAGTGCTTAAACTTGCGCGAGAAATGGGATCAAAGAAGAACATACGGTCGAAAGCATGATTGCAAAGGATCAATTCACCGATACCAAAGCATATTATATCAAGGAAATAGTTATTATTACAAGAAGCTTTCATGATAGGATCTACATCGTGTCCATGGGCATGAACACAAAGTTCAAGGTCGTCTCCCACTTCTCCAATGCATGACCATCCATTCACTTCTCGTTATCGAAGTTGTAGTGTTGAAAAGTTATCTGACGAAGCGGCAGTAGTGTATAACCCGTATAACTTTCCGGTTCACACAGATTAAGGAAGGCATAGGTTCAACCCAACGGGGCTTCTTAGGAACATATACCACGAACTTCAGAAGTAAATAACACAAGCTCAAAAGTAGAGCATGGTTGCCAAAGCAGAGGATACAATTTACCAAAGGCGTTATATACCCATGGAAAGGCTCACAAGGTTATTGAATATGAAGGCCGATGTCGGATGAAATCAAACAATGGATCGGGCGATCCACAACGAAGCTGATGTGAGTATCGATACTCAACCAGAGGAAGAAGAATGCAAGGAGATCTGATTATAGAAACATCTGACTAATTCAAAGTTCAAATGCAAAAAAATTATGATTTAATCGAGGATCAAGCAACGCTACGATCAAGGATGGATAAGTTGAGTAGGCTTAGGGTACAATCGATGGCAATTTGGTGGTTGAGATCCGACTCATGTCTAAAATGATGTCTCGAGCCGAAAGGATGAATTCTAGGATCTGATTAAGGATTGCAACATTCGCAACATATTGAATCAAGGGACCCAAGATGATAAAGGCAAAGGACATCCATGAATATTGCTAGTCATTTGGAATTAACCAAAATGCAGGCAGACAAGCATTTCAAGAGCCATAGGCTAATGAGGATTCTCGAAAGATCGGTTAGTATTTTGAAGAATTTTGTGAAACACATGAACAACTAAGGATGAGCGGATACTCGGTAAGAGCGAGGAATTATCCGTAGGGGTATTCATGTGGCAAAGAACTGCAAGGCAGTAGGCACAAAGTATTCTTGAAACAATAGAGAGAACTTTGATGTATCTTGTAATAACAAGATCAACTGGGAAGCATTGTATGAATGGAAAGTATATGTGGTCCATAGGGGTTTATCGATGGAGGGGAATTGCAAAAGCGAGGCCATAAAGTCTCAAGAGAACATCGGAGAGTATCTTCAGATGCTTCTGGTGCAGCAGACGATCATCTGTAATAAGGGGCTCTCCGGGAGAAAGTATTATCGAGAACCTGGAGTGTTAGTATAATCATTTAACCCGAATAGAAGAGATGTCAGAGTCCCAGAGTATAGGTCGAGGAATAAAAGATCCTACTACCACCCAATGGCGACGTGTGCCCGTAAGACACACAACCATGTTAGTAAAAGTTTTGCAATGTCTAGACTCGACTTCGGCCAAGGAGTTGGAAAGGGGGATTCCTACAGGCAGTCGGCTCTGATACCAACTTGTGACGCCCCCAATTCAATCGTACACTAATCATGCACGTAAACATGTACGATCATGATCAGGGACTCACAGGAAGATATCACAACACAACTCTAAAAGTAAAACAAGTCATATAAGCATCATATTACAAGCCAGGGGCCACGAGGGCTCGAATACAAGTGCTCGACATAAACAAGTCAGCGGAAGCAACAATATCTTAGTACAGACATAAGTTAAACAAGTTTGCCTTAAGAAGGCTAGCACAAACTGGGATACAGATCGAAGAGGCGCAGGCCTCGCCTCGATCCGCCTAAACTACTCTCAGTCGTTGTCGTAGCCGCACGTAGTAGTAGGCACCTCCATTAGTAGTAGGAGTCATCGTCGACGGTGGCGTCGGCTCTGGCTCCGATCTCGTCATGCAACGGGTAGAAGGGAAAGGGGAAAAGGGGAGAAAAGCAGCAGTGAGTACTCATCCAAATCTTGGTGGATTGCGAGAATGCGAGAATAAGAGGGATAACTAGTCACGTCGAAGACTACGCCCGTGACCTCCGTCTTGCAAACATGTAGAAGAGAGTGGTGAAGTCCTCAAGTAGCATCGCATAGCATAATCGTGCGGCGATCCTCCCTCATCATACAATGGAAAAGCGATCACCGGGTTGTCTGTGGAACCCGTCAGGTGTGTTTTATTAAGTATCAGGTTCTAGTTGTCATAAGGTCAAGGTACAACTCGGGTCGTCCTTTTCTGAGGGACATGGCTATTGAATAGATTAACTTCCCTATAGGGTGCACCACATAACCCAACACGCTCGATCCCATTTGGCGGGACACACTTTCTGGGACATGCGGCCTCGGAAGATCGACACGTCGCAGACCCGCTAGGCACAGAGAGAGGTCACCACGGCCTAAATCCTATGCGTAGCAGTGCAGGCCCATCGCCCATCAGACACTTGACGTTGCGAGGACGGCCGGAAGCGGACCTAGCAACCTCCATTACAAAGGAAGTCACGTTACGCGGTCCAATCCGGTGGCCGCTCGTCGGCCGACGTCAAGAAGGCTTTGGTGATACCACGACGTCGAGTGCCCATATCTTTCCCGCGAGTTGGTTAGTGTGTATAGGCGATGGCGGACTTAGATCAAATACCAAGATTTCGTTAAGCGTGTTATTATGAAGCAACCATGAACGCCGACCAGGCAGCCCACTCTCGCCTAGGTGGTCTCAACACCGCCTGTCGGTCCGCCACAAAGATCCACACAGAGGGTCGGGACAAAGGTCCTTTCATTTCAATCCATGAATCACTCGCAGTACTCTTGACGGACGACTTTAGTCACCATCTGTAGTATGTTATATATGTATAATATATACCCGTGATCACCTCCCAAGTGATCATGGCCCGATAGTATAGCAATGCAAACCGACAAGAATGTAGGGCCACAGAAGATAAACTAGCATCCTATACTAAGTATCTAGGATTGTAGGTAGGTATCAATAGATGTAGCAACAATGTCAGGCTATGCATCAGAATAGGATTAACGAAAAGCAGTAACATGCTACACTACTCTAATGCAAGCAGTATAGAGGAGAATAGGCGATATCTGGTGATCAAGGGGGGGGGCTTGCCTGGTTGCTCGGGTAAGAAGGAGGTCGTCACCTCAAGTAGTCAAAGCAAGGCGCAGCAGCGTCGGTCTCGTAGTCTACCGGAGAGAAGAGGGGGAAGAAACAATAAATATAATGCAATCATAAGCATGACGGTGCATGACAAGACAAGGCACGGTGCTAGGTGTGCCCTAACGCGGTAGGAGGTGATACCGACGAAGGGGGGAAACATCCGGGAAAGTATCCCCGGTGTTTTGCGTTTTCGCACAGATGAACCGGAGGTGAAATGTTGAAGGTTCCCTATGCTAGGGACGCGTGGATTTAACAAAGTTGCGTGTTCGGGTTCTAAATCATTACGAGCAACTTTCATGTATAAAGTATTTTCATCCGAGTTACGAATTATTTTATATTATTTTTTAAAGATTTAATTCAATTTATAAATTATTATTATTAATTTAATTAGAAAATGGCATTACTACATCAGTATGACGTCAGCACGACATCATCAGTCAACAGAGGTGTTGAGTGGGTCAAGCTGACGCGTGGGTCCATATGTCATCGACTTAGATTAACAAAACATGTTAATTAGCTTAATTACATTGATTAGGTTAACTAATTTTAATTAGCTTAGCTAAACAGTATTAATTAACTTAATTAATCCACTAATTAATTAATGTTTATTTATTTATTTATTTTATTAACTTTTGTTAATATCTTTCCAGGGGCGGGCCCCGACTATCATTGGCCGTTAGTTTAACCAAAACTTATCCTTTTAAACAATACACGGGTCCCACATGTAATAGACTCAGGTTTTAATCAAAGAGCTGTTTAGTTATTCCTAATTAGTTGGGGCCCACATGTCATAGTGACTGGGGCAACTAATAGGGTAATTAGTGCCCCTAATTAACCGGACACGTCAGCTGGCCGGAGGTAACCACCGGTGACGTCCAGGCACGGTGGAGGAGCAACGGGCGATGGTTCGGCGAGTCGAGCACAGCTACGAGTAGCTGTGGCTCGGCCGCATCCACTGGTGGTGCAGTTGGGACCTGGGGGTGGCCGGAGAAGGCCACAACGACGATGGCCGTCGGCGGCGATGTCACGGGTTCGACAGGGCTTTGGCGAGCGGTGTAGGGCACGGCCAAGCACGCGCGGGCGCGCGCGCTTGAGGGCGCAGGCCACGTCCAAGGGGTGGACTAGGCGAGGCAGGGCGCGGGTGGTGCACAGCCCTGCGAGGCACGGTTGACGTCGAGCTAGCGGCGCGCGAGCGGGAGCACGGCGATCGGTGGGAGGGAAGATGGGATCGGACGGGGAGGTCCTCACCGGCCCTGTAGAGGTGCATGGGTGTGCTCGGGGAGGGCCAGAGCTGCGGGGCGACGGCGAGTCGGCGTCCGGGCGGCGAGCACGACGCGGACGAGGTGGCGCGGGTCGGGCGGCGCCGGCAAGGCGATGGGTGGACGACGACCCGAGGCAGGGGCGCGGCGTCGAGGCGACGGGGGCGTCCAGCGAGGCGTGGTCGGGGCATCGCAGCGACCTCCTCCTCTCGATCCCGATCCAGTCGGGGGAGAGAGAGGGAGGAGGAGATATTTTGCGGGGGAGTGGGGGGTGTGTCGGTGGTGTACTGGGGGAGTGGGGGAGGTTATGGCGGCGGGGTGGGCCGGCCTGGCGGCCTGGTGGGTTGAGGCCCAAAGGGGGGCGCGGTGGCCTGCTGGGCCGTAGCCCAGTGGGGGGGAGTTCTTCCTTTTTTTCTATTTTGTTTTCTGTTTTGCATTTTCTTTTATTATTTATCTTTTCTGTTTTAATTCATTTTAGAATATTCAGGCACTTTCTAAAAATATGTTTTCTTTATTATAATTACCCTTTTAATATTCGGCACCCACCGAACATTTTTGTTTCAACTTTTGAAAACGTTTGTTGTTTGACATATTTAGAATTTAAATTTTGAAACGGTTTCGAATCATTGCAAGGTTAGCAACAGTAACCGAGGTGACGTGGCATGATTAGCGTGGGATTACTGTAGCATGATTATCCGGGCATCACAAACGGTTTGCTAGGAAGGGTGAAAAGGTTAGATGCTGACATGGCAATTTGGGAGGCTTGAGGAACAAGTGATAGGAAGCGCAGCATAGCGATAGAACGAAGCAACTAGCATAGCAATGATAGTAGTGAGATCCAGGGTGACGGTCATCTTGCCTGAAATCCCGCTAGGAAGAAGAACGAGTCCATGAAGAAGATGAAGCCACGAAGACGAACCAAGCATAGACGAACGAATCCTCACGATCGCAACGAAAACGGGAACTATCGAGAAGAAGCACACAACATGGTAAACACACCACACATAGACAAGACATGAAGCACAACAAGCATGATGCATAACAAAGCTACATGAAGCTACTCATGGCAAGAGATGATGCAAACAAGAGCAACACATCAAAGCAAGTTTAAATGAGGCCGGAAACAACATATAACAAATCCGGTAAGTCCCCATATGCAAATTTAGAAATTGGTCCAAAACTGAATAAACCTTATGTTCAAGTTGTTAAACAGCAAGTTAAGATGCACCAAGATGATCTACACGAAATTCTAGTCAAGTTACATATAAAGTTCATTTAATTCGGAGCTACGACCTAGAAGATAGCAAAACAAGTTAGACATGGCATTGATGCAAAATGCATACAAACATCAAGAAAACACCTCAAAACAAGGATGCAACATGATAATATGAAACTTCATGCAAAACGAATCAAGTTCCATATAGAGCACACTCCAAATGGAGCAACGGTTCAACACATACATTCTATACAAGTTTAAAGGACAAGTTGTCCAAAAAAGCAACTAAGCATCTAGCAAGCATCAAAACAATAAGCTACAACACTTCAACATAAGAAAAAAAGGCATGGGCATGAAGTACAGGTAAAGCATGACAAAACATGAACACTGAGCTATCTCCAGAAACCACTATAACATGCTCAAAAGGACATGTCAAGATTGCAAATAATAACAGTTTCAGACTTTAGCAGAAATATCATCAGGTTGCAATGTTTAGAGCTATCAAACAACATGCTACAGGAACTTATCATGGCAACCAAAGACATGGCATGCTACTACTAAATACATAGAACAAAATTCCCTTACTGACCATGAGCCAAAAGGACACAGAAAATATGATGGCACCCATGTAAACATGGCAAATTATATGACAGATTCATACATGGCAGGAACAACAATAAGTAAGCATGTTGTTGACCTTGAACCACTCACCACAGAGCAATACATGGCATGAAAAGGCAACCAACAGTAAGAAGACATGTTTGTGAAGTTACGCATGGCAAGAGCAAGTTCATAGGGTGCATGGATCACTAACAACAATCATGGCAACACTGAACTTAATGTTAACAGGCTGACAGCAACATTATTTAGCAACTTGATAGCAAGATTACAACAAGCTACAGCAGGCTATATATGCAACCAGGGGCACGAATGGATAGAGCATGACATGTGTAACAAAACATCCTTAGTGAACATCTCCAGATTATGCATAGAATGACCAGAAAAGAAGTTTACATAGCATCATGATGTAGCGAGACTCATCTAGCAAAACAAAGAACAAAGAAGTACCCTACTTCACGAGCTCGATGCACTCAGTACAATATTCACAAAAATACATGGATGGCATCACTGGAAAGATGGCATGATATAGCACAAAACACATGTAGAGCTCATGCTCATAAGATGCACACATCAAATGCAACAAAAATGACAAAACAGCAAGTTATAACAGTTTCAGCAAATTAACATCATATAGCACTCCTGCAACGATGATCCAGGCATCAAGATGAACTCAAATGGACATGGCACAATGGATCGAAATGAAGAGCATCTCACAGCGAACATTTTGATATATTATGCGCATGAAACGGAGCTACGAATGCAGAGATATGATGCGATGAACATGGCATGAAAATAAGACAGGAAAAGGACTTGGTGGAATTCAACCTCGTAGAAAAACTGGATGGGGCCGTCCGGGATGGAGGGAACCAAGACGGGGCGCGGGCGCGGCGGATCTGGCCAGAGGAGAGCTCCGGCGAGCACTCCGTGGGAACGCAAGGAGGAGGTCGGAGGAGGCCAGGAGGGCGGCGCGGTGGCGGAGTGGGCGGCGGCGCAGGGCGGCGAGGGAGCCGGAGGGCTCGGGTGGCGATGGAGGAGTAGAGGGTGGGGCGGAGTCGGCGCGAGAGGCGCTGGCTCGGCGAAGATGGCGCGAAGTGCGGCGGGCGCCGGTGGCGGGCAGACGGGCGGAGAGCCTCTGGCGGCGGGGGGCCAGCGGCGGCGGCGGGGACCAGGCAGTCTGTGGGCAGGCGACGCTGGTCGGCGGCGGTGCGGTCAGCCTTGTGAGCCCATGATGGGCTCAGCGAGGCTCATGCCATGAGGGAGGCTGGTGGCGACGGCGTGGCGGCTGCGGGTTGGCCGGGACGGCGGCGGTGATGACGTGGCAGGCCGCGATTGGCCGGAGTGAGGTGTCCGGCGGACATGTCCGGCACGGGCGGACGTGTCCGGCGGCGCGAGGATGAAGATGGCTAGGGTTTGCACCGCGAATTTAGAAGGGGAAGGCATATATATAGGTAGAGGGAGCTAGGAGACTCCAAATGAAGTGCGGTTTTCGCCCACAATATCGTGATCGAACAACCGAGAGCATGGAGGGGGTTTGGATGGGTTATGGTCCACTTTGAGGGGGTGTTGGGCTGCAATACAAACGAGGCCTTTACGGCTACCCAGTTAATAGTTGGAGTATCAAACGAACTCCAAATGGCACGAAACTTGACAGGCGGTCTACCGGTGGTGTACCAATGCCGCTTGACAAACCTCGGGCCATTCTGATAAAGTTTAACACCCGCACATGAAAAGAGACAATAAGGGGACGCCGGATGGCATAGGAGTGCCGGATTGCAAAACGGACAACGGGGAAAATGCTCGGATGCATGAGACGAACACGTATGCAAAATGAGGTGCACATGATGACATGATAAAATGCAAATGACATGGCAACAACGGTGAATAACTGGCGGACACCTGGCGCATTGGATCCGGGGCGTTACATTTCGACAAGCGAAATCGACTCAGAACCAAGGGGAACAAGACGATATTCCGTTTTCACTTATCAATTCCAAAATGAATCGAATTCGTGAACTTTAGAACGATATTACTCCTCTTCCTTACAGCTCCCCTGTGCCTAGTGATTTCTCGTGCTCGATTCATCCCATTCGAGTATATCTACTTGGCTATCCTTGGAAAAGTCAAAAGATAAGGAGCTCAACCTGTGGAAATCCTACTACCATCGGTTGTCACATTCGTTCCCACTTACCGCAGGGATGGATCAAGTAACTGGTGATTCTTTTCAAGGTCAGATGCTTTTTGGGCTTATTTTCTAAAAAATCTTCATTTTGATCGAAAAAACCCGGGGTTAGGCGAATGCGCGGGTACTCTTGATCTGGCTGCTCCATGTAAATTTCCTCATCCAACTCGCCATTAAGGAAAGCCGTTTGCCCATCTGATGAATGATAAGACCGTGCATGGCAGCCCGTGATAGTAGTACTCGAATGGTGGTAAATCTAGCCACAGGTGAGTAAGTATCAAAGAAATGCCTACTTTTGCTGCTATGCGGATGGAGCACTTTTGGGCCTGGCATTACGAGAAATCGGGACAGTTCTCTGTCCGTTATACTTACCGGATGTTGATAAAAATGAAGCAGTGACGGGGTACCCGTGGATCCACTATGCAATAGACCACTCGGGTAGTGTTGCCATAGGCGACACGCAGAGCCCGCACTGTCAGATGGGAGAGCGCCAACGGCCTTTGGACGATGTCAGGAACGGGGGACCTTGATGGATCAGGAAGAGAAACATCTGAGCCACCGTCAGACTCATCACCGTCGGAGCCAGCGTTGTCAGGCGCCTGAATAGCATGGGATCAGTCCATCATCGCCTACAGCTTCACTTCACTTCTCTTCAGCTCAGCATACTAGGGAGACCACGGGGAATGTGAGAGTACTGACATATGACCCAATCGCGACAAAGCATTGTGCTGCAACAACTGTGGCTAGGGATAAGAGTTCCTCGGCTACAAGTTCCAATAACAAAGCTCGCGTAGAAGTATTAGTTAGCGGGTCCTGGTTGAATAGTGGATCTTGGTTGAGAAACTCATAGATAGAGATTGATCTGTTTGCTCTCCGCTTAGTGGTTTCTTACTCGGTCTCCTCATCTAAATAGATGGTCGCACGCTTCAACTAGAATCCAAACCATAGTAGAACAGGGGCTCAAAAGGAAACTTCAGAGCTGGAATATATAATCTCCAGTAGTACACTTAGCCCTTCGGCCTTATTTCAACTTGAACATGAACTTGCAGCACATTTTGGCGTTATTATATTAACACAAGCATTGAACACTGACGGCTAGCCCATACATGCAAACACAAGAAAACAAACCAAACAAAGACACTTAGCATAGGAGTAGATCGGAATCAAACTAAGACAAACAACACCTGACATGAAAACAAATGTCTCCAGACACTTATTGAATTTAAACCAACCTTAGAAAACTAAAAAGAGTCTACGGACTCTTCTATTCTAGCGAGATGCTAGACGAATAAAGAGCACTTGCTGCTCCACCCACAGCGCTTCCTGGCTCTCTATGCGCTCTCTGGTAGCGCTCTCTGGTAGCGCGAATGCGCGCTTCTTTTTTTTGCAGGATCCATTGTTCTAACACTTCTCAACTGGTTGTTTAGCACTCTACGATGCCCTTCAATCTCATTTTGCAGTTGCTCCGTTTTGGTAGCAATTGCAGAAAGCCTGTTTGCGGTTGCAGCATCCATAGCAATGTGTGCTAGTACTCAATTTCTTTGTGATGAAGTGAAGATATCTATATACCATTTATAGAGTGGTAGAGTAATATCGCCATGCAGTAAAAATTGCATGGCTGCATGCAGCCTTTATGAACAAACAAACTTTGCAGAGCCATTTCACCAAATCGATTCTGTCGGCGGATCATCCACGACATGAATTGAATGGCAGGCACAATTCTTACTAGTTCTCCACCCTACTTTTTACAGTTGAAGACTACCGGGCCTGGAAATGGAAACTTTGGACCCGGGAGACGGTTTGATGTCTCGTACATAGCCAGCCCAGGGCACTGCCCATAAGGGTCACTGTATGTAGGTTTTCAGCTCTAAGGTCCCCACTCATCACAATCGTTGGCCCTCATCCCGCATTGGAGCATAGCGTTAGTATCTTTCGGTGTATCAACAACATAGGCACCTGATCTATTTGAACTTTAAACCACAAGGGAAGTTTTCACATAAGCAGCCTTTCTCCCGTTAAAAGGTGGGTACCTTTCCCTAAATCCTTCTCCTGTGCATGCTATTCTCCTGTTCCCCCGAAGGGCGGTATCAATACGGCAACCCGAAAGCTCGTTATCAAAGTGGTGTCTTCTCAAAAGCTTATTTGCCAGATGAAAACAAGTTCGTAGTAACAG